>JARQOC010000002.1:341169637-341192814 GCA_033576535.1 Allobates femoralis | reverse complement strand
CTGAATGAAAAACCCTTCAGTCATGGGAAAAAGAAGGGCATTCATGTACATCAAGAGTATGAAAGTTCCTTTTAAATTTAAAGGATTGGTACAAAAAAAGGCAGGACAATGTTCTGGTTTCTGTGCAAGCTGACCCCACCTTAGGCAAGAATGAGGGGTCAAATAGAGTACAATACCATCTTCCAGGTTTTTTTAGGGAGGGCTTCAGAGGGCCAGACTCTCCCACTCTTCTGACCAATATGATGGGACCACGAAGGCACTTTCAGGAGAGTATCTAAAATTTTGGAAATAAAAGGGTTAAAAGGGTGACTGCATCAGTCCATTGAGCACTATGTTGGACCCCAAAGAGGACTCTGTTTGGAGTCGTGGCCTGAGCCTGCTACCAATGTCATAAATTTTTTTAAATCCAACAATGATTGGCAAGACCTTGAAAAAAAGGGAACTAAGTGCTAAAACTTGAACCTTGGGGGTACGGGGGTGTAAGGCCCTAACCCCAACCACTTTGAAGAAATCTAGAATTTGTGCAAGTTTGGATGAACTTTTTAAGAGGATCTGTAACAGCACACTAGGAACAAACTTTTTCCAGATTTTGACATAAATGGCATTAGTCACTGGTTTTATACTTTTTTTTTTATAAGTATGTATGAACTATCAAAAGATTTTTTGCCTTTCAGAATTCTGGTTTCAGTACCCGGGCAGCTGGGGTCAATTTCTGAGGGTTTGGGATAACAATGGTCCCTTGGTAAAAAAGCGGGTCATCCTGTACAGGTAAAGGGGAACAGAACCTCATTGAGCCAGGCTGTTAGGGTGCTCTTCCAGCTCCCCGGCCATAGAGCCCCCTAGGTTTGTGAGGAACAGTTTTCCCTGTCTTCTGTAACTTGGCAATGATTAGGATCGGGGGAAAGGTAAGATGAATTGAATTCCCCTATGGGAAAAGGCTCCACCCCCGACTTGCCCTTTGGTTTTAGAAAGAAAGTTCTTACCCTTTTAATTGTGATGGGTGGAAACTCCGATGACCTCCTCTAGTCACCAGTGACCTGAATAAATCTTGGGTCAGACACCACTCATGCCTCGCCTGCTGGGAAGTCTGCCTGTACTTGGGGGTATGTCAGCAGTTGGGGAGCATCAGGAAAAGATTTTTTTTTTGCCCAGGGGAAAAAAAAAAAATTTTTGGGAGAAAAAATTTTTTTTTTTAGACTCGCAAACTTGGTGCCCCCCCGGGGATTTAAAAAAGGTACGTGGTGAAAATTGTCCGAAAACACTTTCACGTGGTGGCCCGAGATTAGGATGAATGCTGCCTTGAGAACTTGTTCCACCGCCTTCAGTTCCCTTAAGTTTGGTGATCTAGAGCGGACTGTTGAGGGCCATCTGCCCTGAAAGTGATGTCCCACTACCATGGTGCACATCCTCTATTGCTGGCGTCTGTCGTTAGTCATCAGAGGAGACTAGTCCCAGGCGACACCCTATCGAAAGTTGCGAGGATTCAGCCACCAGGTCAGGGAGGACTTCACAAGTCCTTGAAGAACTACTCTATTTGACAGAGAATTTGGAAACCTTTCTCAGGAGGACAGGTTATGTCCTTGTAGGACTCTTGTATGGACCGGAGCCCAAGACACTGCATGAATGCAAGCTGTCAACTACCCTAGAGCTGACATGTCCTTCAGGGTAGGACTCCTCTGATCTCGGAACTTGGAGATCTTCTGCATAAGTTCCAGACGACGTTCACTTGACAGAAAGGCGGCTTGATTCGTGGAGTCCAGGAGAACTCCTAGGAATTTTTTCTGAGTGGAAGGGATCTGGTCGGACTTCTCTAGATTCGGAATTCTCCCGATGGAACGTAGGATATGTAGTGTTTTGGCCACGGCTTGATTCAACTAGAGAAACGAGGTGCAAGTATCAGAAAATAGTCGAGATACAGGATGATATAAATCCCCTGCTCCCTGATGAAGGTCACCATTTCCACCATGATTTTTAAAAACCTGAGGGGCAGAAGAGATGCCGAAAGGGAGCTCGTTTTATTGGTAGTGATTCCCATGAAATTGTTAATCTGAGAAATTTCCTATGGTCTAGATGAATTAGGACACGATACTATGCATTTCTCAGATTGATCATGGCCATTACCCAATCCTGGCCTTTCAAAGGAATGGTGGTTTTGACAGATTCCATCTTGAATCGACGGTAGGTCACAGATTGGTTCTTATAAGTTTGAAGCCATTAAACCTGACTGCTTCTTTACAAGGAAGAAGTGCCAATAGTGACCCCTAAATTCTCCCGGGTAGGGGACACAAAAATTCACTCGACTTCAGAAGGTCCTGAAGGCCCCAATGTAGGGAATCTTGTAGATATTTGGAGGGCAGAGAGGTGATCCTTAGACATTGTGGGGGCTAGGTCTCGAACTCTATCATTAAACCCTCTTGAATGGTGCAAAGCACCCACTGGTTCGAGGAGGTGGAATGCCACTGGGAAAGGGAGTTCGAGAGTCAACCCCCACAATGTCGCAGTCACTGTTTATTTGCTGCTGTTGGTGATGGGGGACAAGGATGTTCTTGCCCTTTCCCCCTTTGGGTTAGCTCCAGCGCCCAGACTTCTTTTCTCTCTGTATAAAGGGGTCTGATCACGGGAGGGATGAAAAAAAGCTTCCTAGAGATCTTCTGCTCAGGAAAGGACTTGTTCTTGTCCGTGGCCCTATTAAGTATGTTGTCAAGGGCTGGACCGAAGACATGTTCCCCTTGGAATGGGATGGAGGGACGCTTGGCTTTAGATGTTATATCGCCATTTCCCAATTTAAGCCAGAAGGCTCTCCTAGCCGAGTTGGAGAGGGCCGCTGATAGTGCTGCCACTCTGACAGACTCTCCAGAGGCATCTGACAAGAACTCTGTTACCTTTTGTAAAAGCGGGAATTGAGAATCTCTTCCCTGGAGGTACCCTGAGAGATATGCTCTTCCAGTTGAGTAAGCCAGCAAGATAGGGACCAAGCTACACAGGTATCATCTACATTAGTTTGCAATTAGTTTGAGGAGGGTCCAATGATTTCCTAAGTAGACCCTCGATCTTACGATTCAAGGGGTGTTTTAGTTGCGAAGAATCCTCAAATGGTAGAGCAGTTTTCTTGCAACCTTGGAAACCTGGACATCTACCCTAGGGAATTCCCACTTAGGTTCCCTCTTGACGGTGATTGCTCTATGTTTCAGCTAAGATGGGACATTGAGGCATCAGAGGAACCCATTCGTACAGGATAAGGTTTTGGATGTTTTAATGCACTTTGAATCCTTTCCGGGCTTTTGCTTTAGGAACCCCCAAACAACTCGTCCAGTATAGAGTCTCACTTCCTCATCTTCCAACCCCATGTTGGTTCTCACCATTTTAAGTAACTCCTCCATGTCGTCAGAAGAAAATAAATACTTCTTCCTATCTGAACCGCCCAGACTGGCAGTAGAATCCTCAACTTCGCCTAAGTCCTCAGGGTCAGAGGACAGGACTTCAGCCGATTCGGACTTAGTCTTCAAGGAGTACTTTCCTCTTTTTAGCTGGAAGAGTTTTGATAGGGGGTGGAGGTGGGCGAGAGATGGCAGACATGGAGGATTACCCCTCATGCTTAATAAGAGTCTTAATGCTGTCCATAAGGGACGGTTGCTCAGCATGCAAGATGTCATCCGTGAAGGGCTGACATAAGAAGTTATGTGAGGGAGGCAGCTTGGTAGAGCAGACAGCACATGTGTGTAGAACCCTTCTCCTTCCTGGGGGCAGGAAATGTGTGTCCCTAAAATAGAGAGAGAAAGAACACTAAGGGGCCCGTCACACGGTGCCACCTCGCCGGAGAGGGCGACGGTGATGGACGGGAGCGCACACATTTTTGGCGCCCCACCAGCGTCACCGCCCCCAGTTTACACGGGGGAGACACCTCCGGCGATACACCGACGAGCTGACAGGCGGCATCACCCCAGGGGTGTCTCAAAACCCCACCGGCGATGCAGTACAATGGGAGCCTATGGCTCCCATTGCCCGTCAGGTCGCCAGCGGCAGTTTACATGGGGTGATGTGTACACTGTTCTGAAACCAGGCGACCAGTAAAAGGCGTTGCCATCGCCCAATTACATTAGGCGATGCAGGGGCGATGTCGGTGCCGATAGGCCACGCCCCTGCATCGCCAAACAAATCGGCAGTACCGTCGCACAGTGTGACGGTACTCTAAGCCCTAAGGAAACCCCAATATAGAATATATATATGAGAAAATACCCTATCTACTACTCACAGTAGGGGGATGTAGGCTGGGCTCTGCAGATGCAGATACTGAGGGCTTCTCACCATCCATGCTCAGTTCTTGGCAGTCACAGACAGACACAGATCTGATCCTAACTGGAAGGTGCAGCCAGACCGGGCTTAATCCAGCCGGGTGATTCAGCTTAACTGTACGTTGTGGCTCCTCCACCGGGTCGTATAAAGGTAATCTCAGCTTTCAGCAGCAATGTAGGGATCCTGGAATGGCCACTGGGAGTGTCGACCACCCCTGCGCTCCATGGTGGAACGCCACCCTGAAGTGACGTGTTAAACTCAGGAATGTCACTTCCGGAGCACGAGAGACTGCGGCCGGAAGCCGGCAATGAAGGAGAACACTGGGAAACTCTAGGACAGGGGTCTCAAACTCGGTTGGGTTGGAGGGTCGCACGTAGAAACAAAAATTGATATCGGGGGCCGCATTGCTTGTAGGACTAAGGGTACCGTTACACGTCGCAACATTGCATGAAATTTCACAGGCAATTTGCTGGTTTCAGTGAAATCATGGACACATTGTTACATTTGTACACGCAACAAAATAGAACAATGTGTCCATGATTTCACTGCAACCAGCAAATTGCCAGTGAAATTGCATGCAATGTTGCAACGTGTAACAGTACCCTAAGTGACATTTTAGCAATACCAGAATTTTTTGCTCAATCTAGTAAAGTACAAATTCTGATCTTCTTGTAGGAATGTCCCTACCCTAATCTACTTTATGTAGTAATGTCCCCATACTGGTCCCCATTGTATATTAATGTCCCCCAAACTGGTCCCAGTCTTGTAGTAATGTCTCAATCCTGGTCCCCTATTTGAAGTAATGTTCCTCCCTGGTCATCTTGTAGTAATGTCCTGGTCTCTGTTCTTTTTGTCCTCTCGCTCACACACACACTCACACATCACATAGGGCTTGTCCACATACCTGCGCTCTTAGTATTTAGCGCTTCTGCGCTAAATACTTAGATTTTTGCAGAGAAGCGCAGGTGTGTGTATGCGGCTGCTTTCAGCAGACGCTGTCCCTGGTTACCTGATGTGTATCGTGGTAACCAGTTCATACAGCAGGCTGCCCACTGTCCGCTTATCCCGAGCGCACAGGGAAACGCTGCTTGCAGTGTTTCCCTGTGCGCTCGGGATAAGCGCACACTATGCAGGCTGCTGTATGAACTGGCTACCACGATACACATCGGGTAACCAGGGACAGCATCTGCTGAAAGCGGCCGCATACACACACCTGCGCTTCTCTGCAAAAATCTAAGTATTTAGCGCAGAAGCGCTAAATACTAAGAGCGCAGGTGTGTGGACAAGCCCATATATACACACCCGCACATTCACACACACTCACATACATACACACATACATCCACACATACATCCTCAGACATATTCACACAAAACACACACTCACACATTGACACACTTACATAGGGCCATATTTGGAGTTCCTGCCGCCCTAGGCACTTTCAGCGGTCACGTTCCCCTCCCCCCCAGGTTGCTATCTTCGGCTGTAACAGCGCCTTACCTGACTCCACTCTTCTCTTTCCGGCAGCTTCTTCCTCTGTGGCTCCCAGTCTTCTGCTTGCTGGCAGCAGCCGAGCACCGGCTAGCACCCGGCGGCCGGCACCAGCCGCAGCCCCAGCAGCCGCCGGCAATGTGCTGCTCAGGCGGCGCGGGAATACACACAACACATATACACACATCACATACAAATACACACACACACACACACACAACACACACACATATACACACAAATACTCACATATACACACAAATACTCACATATACACAAAATACTCACATATTTACACAACACACTCACTCATATATACAAACACACTCACATATACACACATACACACTCACTCACATATATACACAAATACTCACACATACACACTCACTCATATATACTCACACACACACAATACACACACATACACACAATCACACACGTATACACACAAATACACACTCACGTTACACACAATACACACTCATATACACACAAATACACACTCACGTATACACACAAATACACACATATAAACACACTCACATATACACACAATACACACTCACATATACACACACACACTCACTATACACACAAATACATAAAATACACACACTCTCTCTAACACTCAGTCATACACGCCTGATCAGGGGCTGGCTGGCCTTAATCCGGGAGGTGGCATGACCCTGTCAGCCCTGAGGTGGCAGGTGATTAGGAGCAGGAGCGGTTTTGGGTGAGGGTCTTTTTGCTGGCTGGGTGAGGAGCCGGGGAAGGGGGGGATTGGGGAAAGGCCATGTGCTGTCAGCTCCGGCTGGATCGGGAGCAGTGGGGGGGGGGGAAGGCGTTTGCTGTCAGCTCTGGCCGGGAGAGGGGGGGGGGGGGGGGACGACGTCTGGCTATCAGCTCCGGCGCTCACTCACCGCTGGCTGTGCTCCCGCTGTCACAGGGGGCAGCAGCTGCGGCCGCAAACTGAGAGCCCGGCCAGCCCGTTTCATTAATGCCCCGGGCTCATTTATACATGGAGCCGCCGCGGTACCGCTTTACTGTGAGCTGAGCCGGCGGTACCCGGAAGTAGACAAACAAGCGCATTCGCGCCTGTACATTCATGAAAGCAGGCGGCCGGCGGGCCAATCAGAAGCCTCCTGTGACGTCACAGGAGGCTTCTGATTGGTCCAGCGGCCGCTTGCTTGCATGAATGTACAGGCGCGAAGGCGCTTGTTTGAGCCGCCGATGCCCGGAAGTCACAATAAAGTGGTACCGCGGCAGCTCCATGTATAATGAGCCCGGGGCATGCTTTTTTCTTTCATGGTGCCCGGGCCGCACTGGGGAGTGTGGCGGGCCGCATGCGGCCCGGGGGTGCGAGTTTGAGACCCCTGCTCTAGGAGGTCCCCCAGCCAACATTACCACTCTGCTTTACTCCCCCAGGAGCGCACGAGAGATGTGGGACGGTCCCAAGTCGCATGCAGGCATGGAGATGGGAGCAGCAGCAGGAGGAGGAGGAGAGCCAAAGCCCCCGACCTCAGCTGCCCGGTATGTACAAATGATGCAGGTGCCCCTCTTCACCGGCCATAGGCAGCACCATCAAGGAACCTCTTCATGCCTCATAGGCGACAGGAAAAACACTGGTGGTTGCAGGAAGAAGAGTGGTATTTAATCTCTTTATGTTTCCTGCCCTCCTGGGTTCACACCAGGACCCGGGGCTATCATGTGAGCACCGGAGTTGCCGCAATCTCATCGCGGGATCTCCGATGCAGGCGGGGAACAGCCGATCCCTGCCGCGGCGGTTTTGGATCCCGCCCTCAGTGAATGACAGGGGGATCCAAGGGGTTAACAGCACCGATCAGATCCTGGATCTGATCGGTGCTGGAAGCCCGACATCTCAGCTTATGAGATAACTTGAGATGTCAGGGAAATTATGTGAGCTCTGCGCCGAGCTCACACTAAAGGCGGGCACCCGACCCATGACGTTGTATTACATCAAAGGTCGGGAAGGGGTTAAATTAGCAATACACAAACTTTGGACAATGGGAGACTTAAGAGTCTGGCAGAAAACAATGAATTTGCAAACATGAGATGACAAGCAAAAGTTCAGACGTCTAGCCAATTAAGAAAATTAACCCCCCCAGAACATGCACTGAGACAAGCTATGTCGTCACAGGGTGCTTTTACATTGTGTTGTACACGCATTTTGTGATCCCATCAAGGCTTAAGTCTGAGCTAACAGCAAAATGTGCTTCGGATGTTTGCGCCGATGGGGCCATTTACTTTATTGGTGAAGATGGAAATCAATGTCTGCTCTAGTATACGTTTTCTGCAGGCGGACACACAAACGTAGTAGACAGTGTCTGAGTGTGCACCTGCAGTTAATGTACACTACCGAAAATGGTGCACAACAAAGTACACGGTGACTGTGTCTGCACCATTAAAGTCAACGGCCGCATCAGGGCATACATACAAAGCCCATTTTGCTGGGAGCTCAGGTATAAGCCCTGATGGGACCACTCAACACATGATCACAAAATGAAAATACTCTTACTGGAGCAGACACTCCTCCGGCTTTCAGAGGACATGTCTTACTGCAGCAGTGCTACACCTGTACTGACACCCCTGTCATCTGCCAATTTAGCAAACTTGTTGAGGTGTGCCAGATTAGCACTAGTCTCCCTGGCACCCTCTACCCTGCCTTCTGTCACCCATTGAAGCTGCACAATGCCTGAAGTCCCGCGAGATTTGTGAAGTCTCGCGCCTGTGCAGTAGAATCTTGCAAGACTTCGGGCACTGAGTCGGGCACTGAGGTTTGAGAGTATTGCCTGTCACTCAACATGCATACACAGGAGGGGCAGCTGTTTCAATAGAGTGGGGCGGGTTTTGCAGGCAGGGGAGCGGCAAGGACCACAGAAAGCAGACTGTTGTTTTCAGGAGTCATTTACATACATCACAGCAGAAGCTGCACAGAGAGGGCTGGATCCTCGAGGCTTCAAAACACACACCCCTTGGTGACTAAAGAATATAGCCCCTGCTAATTATAATATCTAACTGAGTGAGTATTAAAAGTTTTCATGCCCTTTCACAGGATGCTTTTAGGAGACAAAAGGAGTGTGAGATTAGTGATAGGATGGGCAGGGACATGTTTGGTAGTTTAGGTGGCGTTTTGGAGGTGACAGGATCCCTTTTAAATCGTAAGACAACAGAGATATTGTAAAAGGATAAGGCCACACGTATGTGCCCACAGGTCGGTAGTGCTTTCAAAGATCTTTTAGTCAGAAGATTTGCTCTGTTCTGGACCTGCGTTTTTTTTTTACACCTTTTTACTGTGTTTTTGCTGTGGATGGTTTACTGCGTTTTGTCAATGGTTTTGCTGCAGTCAATGGCAAAAACTGCTTGACACTTGCAAAACCAATGTGTGTGAACAGCGTTTCTGTGAAACACAGTGGTTTTGCTGGAAAGCCCAAATGCAGGAACAAATGAGCATACATTACCATAAAACAAAGGTAAAACCGCACTGTGGACACATACCCTAAAGCTGGCTTAGATTCCCATTATTGATTGTCTGGCATACCAACAGGGATGGGGGACTTGATAACTTTGCGGTCTGTCAAGATGAGGGGCAGATCTAAAGCAGTTGGGCAAAGTTTTTAGTTAAAAAGACTTTAAAACATAAAACATATCATAAATACATTAACCCAGGCTATGAAATAGGCATATATTTTCAATGATTGGCTATTTCTATATAGATATTAAGTTTTACAATAAATATTAAACCAACTAGCAAAGTGAACATGTTAACAAGGCACTAACTGGCAACACGTTAGCTGCCCGTCTAATGAATGAATAAAACGTGTATAATGCCAAGCAAGCCTTTGTTTATAGGAGCAGTAATTGTAGAACAAAGCTCCTTTTTACATTCATCCAGAGAGGTGCGTGGGAACACTTTTATTCCATGCAAACCAAACGTGAGGCATAAATCCCAAATCTGCGGAATACTGTATCCGTATGGAAACCTAATCTCCCGAGAGGAACTATCTAAAATGAGTATAGAATTTTTCTTTGATTGGGGGGGGGGGGGGGGGGAAGGGAATATCACCAGCTTTGCATATATATAAAAGTTGAATTTTCAGCCTGCTCTTACAAAATTAATCAAAAAGATGTGCTCGGTCATAAAATGTTCTGCATTTGCCAAAATCCGTATTCATTTGAATTTCCTCAATCCTCCTAAATCTCTAAACTCTTTATTGTGAGCATCCCCTTTCTATTACAGCATGTGAACACACCGCCTTTCAGAAGAATTCCATCTGTCGGAAAAAGCTCTATAGTCTATACCATGACAAAAAGAATGCATATATCCACAGCAATGTGAAAACCATTTGGGTGCAAATGTTAAAGAGGACCTGTCACCCTCCTCCCGGATTGCATTCTAAATGAAGCACTGAATGCGGCATGTATGCTGCATTCAGACAAGGGATCCCCCATGTGTCTGGCTGCTCTGTACCCCAAGATATAGGTCAGGAAAACTCACTGTTTGAAGTCAGGAGGGCATTCCCTGGGGCTGGAGTCAGCTCTATTCACGGGGGCCATTGCCCGCCCCTTGCCTCTCTATGGCGCCTCCTTGCTTCTCCTCACCGCCTTCCTCATGTGTGTTGAGCCATCCTCGCCTGTGCAGGCGCCTCCTTGTGCTCATTGACGCAGGCGCAGAAAGAGGAAATGTTTGTTTTTGGGCCCACGCCCCTGTCCCGCCTTCTGCCCCTGACGTCAGTGCCTTTGCCTGCCCTGCTCCATTTTATGCTGCATAGATAGAGCAGGGTGGGAATCTAGTGCTTGCGCAGTAGCCCTCCGCAAGCAGGGCTGATAAGCATGCCAGCGCCAGATTCCTGCCCTGCTCTATGTATACAGCATAACACGGAGCAGGGCGGGCTCAAAACAAACATTACCTCGCTCTGCGCCTGCATCAATGAGCACAAGGAGGCGCAGACGAGGAGGGCTCAACACACATGAGGGAGGCAGCGAGGAGAAGCAAGGAGGGGGTCATTCCACGTCAAGTAAACCAAATATGGAGTATTTTTTTACCTGAAGTCTTTAGATTTTTTTTTTTTCTATATGAAGTACAACTTTACTTAATTACAAATTAAAAGTTTTAAATTTTTTTCTTCATCAGTTAATTTTTTACAGATTTTTTAAGTTGCAAAAAAGCACGAATTTTGGGCTGGTATGACTTTACATTTTTTATCATATCTCGGGCTAGAAATAAGATAGAGAAACAAAATAAACACCGTTGTACTCAGAACTGTACAGGATTTCACCAGATATTTCACAAGAGTTTCTTTGTTAATATTTTTACCCAAGCAAACGCAAAATTTTAAAACACATTTCCGAAAAAAACGGTTTAATTTAAAAATTTCCAAAACTGCCTATGTGTGTGCTGTGCTGTTAGCCACATCTGTACCAAAATTCAAGTTGGGATCACAATGGGATCATATTTTAAAATATTTAAACTATTATAGTGTCAATTCAAAAATCTTGAATTCAGATTTGTTCAGCCTGTGGTCTAAAAGTGTGGGGTCTATATGTACCAAATAATCAATGATTTTGAGATATTACTGTATAATTTTATTATGTTACAGCTTAGAAGCAGGAGAGGACAGAGGAGAAAGCTTTGTTAGGGCTCAACCTAACCCTATGTCTGGCTGCTCTGTACCTCGAGATTATAGCGTTAGGAAAAAACTCACTGTTTGAATTCAGGGGGCAATCCCTGGGGCTGGAGTCAGCTCTATTCACGGGGCCATTGCCACCCCCTGCCTGTCTCTGCCGCCTCCGGGTCATTCCATGTCAAGTGAACCAGTGATTATTACCTCTATATTTTTTAATTCTTTTGAGATTTAGCTGCAGCTCATCTGTATCTCCCAGAATCGCGGTCCTGCTTTGGTTGGCAGCGCCTGCCAACCACTACACGTAACTGCGCTCTGACAGCATCCTGGGTCTAGCCAGGACCCCGGGCTGTCATGTGAGCGCTGGAGATCCAGCGATACTATTGCAGGATCTCCGTAGCAGGCTGGGAACAGCGCGTTCCCCGCCACGGCCGTCTTGGATCCCGCTGTCAGTGATTGACAGTGAGATCCAAGGGGTTAACAGCACCGATCGGATCTCAGATCCGATCGGATTGTTAGCCCAACATCTCAGCTGATCACATCAGCTGAGATGTCGGCTGTTTGATGTGAGCTCCGCGCCAGAGCTCACATCAAACACCCCTTACCCGCCCATGACATCCTCCTACGTCATAGGTCGGGAAGGGGTTAAAGTGTGACCCTTTAAATTTTTATTTAATAATAATGTGGAACAAGAGATAATAAACTTTCAAATCTACATCATAAGATAAATCTGGAGAAAACCTTTCAAACACCTTCCAGAAGATGTCCTCACTAGACTCTCCATGGTATAAGCCAATTGCCCTCCACAACAGCTCCTCAGCTGTATAGCACACAGAGCAGAGCTGATGTCAATGGAGAGAGATCACAGGAGCCGTTTGCCGACAGCACAAGCTCAAAAACTGTCCCTGCCTGAGGTAACCGGACACGCTGATAAGCTGTATTGTGAACGCTGTGTAGGCTTTCCCCCCCCATTATATAGCCTTTTTTCTGGTAAAGGTTGAAGACAGTTTTCCCCAAAAACCAGCTATGTCAAATTTAGAAACACCCTTTTTTGGGGAATTTCTGGAGGTTTTTTTAAAGGGGTTTTCCCCCAGATTTCACTTAGGGTATAAGTAAAGGTTTATTATAATACTTGCTCTCAATTTTAAAAAAAAATTTAAATTTTTTTAAAAATTTTAAAAATGGAAGTGAAAAAGATGTTCTTTGGGCCTTTCTGCTTCAAACCCTAATTAAAAAAAAAAATTCTAAAAAAAAGAAAAGCATAAATAAAGTCACTCCAAGAAAACCCGGGTGTATAATGAAGCTTTTTTTGCGGAAAAAAAAAAGGTATATAAAAGCCAAACCTCAGATTCCGATTCTTCCAGGGCCCCCTTTTAAAGGGAACCTACCTAAAAAACAGCCCCCAGCCATTTGGGGGCATTTGGCCCCCACAGGATTTTTTTAAAGCATCCGGGGAACCAGCAAAACTGTGGACCTGAGTCGACAAGATTGCTATTTTTTGTCTGGTTTTTTCCTGGATTTAGCAAAAACACAGGAAAAAATTAACAAGTCAATTCTTTCCCATCTGCACCAAAAACGCAGTTCTTGCACTTGCAAAAAAAATGTTGGCCCCGCTTTTTTTGAAAAAACCTTGGGGTTTTTAGGGAAAAAAACAAGGAACAAAATTGCAAAAAAACCAAAAAACCAAGGTTTTTTGCATCAGAAAACCCCTCAAAAATGCCCTGTGTGCATCGCACCTGTCCCTGCACCCCCCGGAATGCATCCCCGTTTTTTAAAAAAAAAAAAAAAAAAAAAAAAAAAAAAAGGGTTTTTTTTTTAAAGTGGGGGGGGGTTTTTTAAAAATCCCCCAAACCCCCCACTGTGGGCTTTCCCCCTTTGCTCCCCCAAAAATTATTAAAAGCCCAGAGGGCATGCTAAAGTATTTGAGCCCCCCACCCCCCAGGGGGGGGTATAGCCTTTATGAGGAAAAACGGTCAACCTTTTTTGGGACTTCAGCTGGCCTTGGGGCATCCGATTTTTCCCTGGGAGTTAGTCTTTTGCTGCCCCGGCCCCAATCGTGCATGCGAAAACAAAAGCGTTAAAATCCAAGATTGGTTTTTTGACGCGATTGGTCCTAAGCCTTATTCCCATGGGGGTGAGAGGGGGGGTCAAATCCCCTTAGATGCTTCTGGGCTTGAATTTTTAAATGGCATGAGAGCTGAGAAGCCCACAGTAATCCCCGTGGATTCTAATATGAGAAGCCGCCCAAAAAAGGAAGGTTTTAAAAGAAAATTTTAGATACTTTAAAAAACCCCTTTTTTTTTTTTTTTTAAAAAGAACACCGCAACCTCCCCCCGGGGCAGAGTAGTTCGGGGACCGACCCCCTTTTTTTGGGGTGATGGATGAGGGGGCCTTAGAAGAGCCGATATTACAGGATATTTTTTTAAAAAATGCCTATTAAAGTTACCTAGTCAGAAGTGGGGGGGGGAAAAGGGGGGGGTTTTAATGTGGGATGCCCCTGTTGCTCCCGACAGGTTTTCCCCGCACCACAAGCCAAAAACCCTCACAATCCCCCCAAAAATCATTCATTTAGACCAAATTTTGGAAAAAGATTTTTTTCTTAGCTTTTTGGGGATGATCTCCAAGCCTTATTCCAGATCCAGCAAGAAAAAACTTTTACGTTTTATCTAAGTTTAAAAAGGGGTTTTTCCCTCACTATGATTATTAAAAAAAAAAAAAAAAAAATTAAACAGTTTTTCATTATTAACAAACAATGTAAACCCCAAAAAAAATAAAAAAAACACAAACAATTAAAGCATGTTGAACAGAACTGCAGTTTTTAAAAATTCTTTCCCATTTTGGGGAAGCTTAAAAAAAAAAAAATTTTAAAAAAACCCACAAAAAGGGGTTTGGGGGCGCCTACTACCCCCAGGCTCTACACAAAAAAAGAAAAATAAGAAAAACCCTTTTTTTGGCACTGATGGTAAACCCCGGGAAAAACGGGGTGTCACCACAAACCAACCCTCCAAAAACAATAAAAAAACATGTTAGGTTTCCATAAAAAAAAAAAAACAACTAAACACTTTAAAAAAAGACCCCCAAAAAGGAAAAACATGTTTTAAGAAGCCCTGGGGGAATAATGTTCCCAGACCCCACAAGTGGGGCAAAACAGTGCCATGCATTTCCCCCGGGCGGCCCCCCAAAAACCCCAATTTGGGAAAACTAAACCCCCCACAAATAGTGAATCTGTGCCAAGTTGGTTCTTGTGGGAATGCCTTACCAATTTTCCAAGGGAAAAAAACATTTCCAGACGTCCTTTGCAAGTATTCTACCCCCTTTTCAAGGTCCCCCAATCGGTTTTTTTAGCACCCTTGGTTCGGAAAAATTACAAGTTAAGTATAAAAGACAACGGACTGTGCACTGGGGAAAAAGTATCATTTTTACATTTTTTTAAAAAATTTTGACATAGGGGATGAGGAAAAAAGGAATTCAGTGTTCTCTTTTGGGGAAAACAAATGGGGGTTTTTCCCCAAAAAGGGAAAATTTTTTAAATTTTAAAATTTTTCCCCCAAAAAACCATCAAAACTGGGAAAAGAGCAAAGTGGTGTAAATTTTTTCCCCCGCCCAATACTTAAACAAACCCCCTTTTTAATACTGAATATTCGCCCCGGGAAAAGCCATTTACAATGTTTGGCCCCGCCCATAACAAAAAGGGCCCCTTTAAAAAAGCATTTCCGGAAAACCAGATGGGAGGGGGGTTTTTTTTAAACATGTTTATGGCAAAAAAACCTAAAAATGACCCCCCCCAAAAACCCCTGTCTAACTGAGGTGCCAGCTCACCTTTTTGTAAAAAAGGGGGAGTGTAATGTTTTTTCCCCCCCACAAAAAAAACCAAAAGGTTTTACCCCCCAAAATGAAAAATTTCCCCAAAAAACCCCAACTGTTGAATAAAAACAAAAAACCCCTTTCTAATCCTAATCAAAACGGGTTTTTAAAAGTGTTCAAAGTGAGGTCATGAAAAAAGTGGATGGCTCTGTCTGGGAATACAAAAGGGAAAACCCCGGGGAAAAAGCCCCCAAAGGGGTTTTCGTAAAAAAATCAAAAACCCCCCCCCCCCCTTCTTGCCGCTGCGGCAAACCGCTGCGTAGTACGTATAAGCATGGGGGAAAAGGGGCATTTCAAAAAATTTTCCCTTTTCCCCCCGTTTTTTTTCCCTTGCCCGAAAGCGTTTTAAAAATTTGGGGGGGGGGTTAAAAGGGGGGAAATTCCCCAACCCCTCCCCCCCGTTTTAAAAATTTTCCCATCCCTGCGGGGGGGGGAAGGGGCCCCCAAAATCGGGTGACTGCGGGGGGGAAGTTGCCCCGCCCCCCCCGCACACGGTGAGTACAGGCAGTGACAGTCCCCTGGGCCCCCCACGACTTCACTCAGGTCCGGGGGAGAAACCCCCAAAAAACCAAAAGCTCCTCCAGACCATGAGCACACAGCGTAGCCCTTAGTGAATGTTTGTAAGGGGGCCCCTAAAACCCTAAGTCATTTTTCCCCCCCCAAAAACCGTACTCAAAGAAGCGGGCGCTAAAAAAAAAAAAAAAGGGAAAAAAGGAAAAAAAGGGGTTTTAAAAATGCTCCCCCGTTTCCCCCAAAAAAGGGGGGGCCCCGTTTTTTGGTGTCAAAAAAAACTTTTTTTTGAAAAAAAAAAAAAAAAAAAAAAAAACCCAACCCCAAAAACAAACACAAAAAAGGGGAAAATGGGTCCATTTTTTTTTTCCCCGGGTTTTTTTTCCCAAAAGCTAGAGTAAAATGCAAATCCCCCTCAAAAGATTTCCCTAACCCCTTTTTTTGGTTTTGGGGGCCCCCTTTCCCCCACCGGTTTACATTTTTTTTTTGGCCCCGGGGGTTTAACTTACTGGTTGCAAAAAAAATTCATTTTTTCCATGATTTTTTTTTGTACACAGAAAAAAAAATAGAACCATGTACCCCAGATTTCACTGAAACCAGTAAGCCCCCTTTGGTGACAAGTAAAAAATGTCCCCCTGGTTGTAAAGGTCCCCTTACTGTGGTCTCCAAGGCTGTTTCCCCCAAAAAAGCATACACCTTTTTATATTATATATAATACATTTAATAGAGCTGGGTATTTTTTAGAAAAACCAATGATGACGGGGGCAAAAAAAAGGAAGCCTGGAGACCAGGGCTCCCCCAAAACCGGGTTTTGGGTTTTAAAAAAACCTTTTTTTTTTCCCGGGGTTTTTTTTTAAAAAAAACCCCAAACCAAATTTTTTTTTTTTTAAAAAAAAAAAAAAAAATTTTTTTTTTTTTTTTTTTTTTGAAAAAAAAAAAAAAAAAAAAAAAAAAAAAAAATTTTTTGGGGGGGGGGGGGAAAAAAGGGGGGGGAAAAAAGGAAAAAAAAAAAAAAAAAAAAAGGAAAAAAAAAAGGGGAAAAAAAGGGGGATTTTGGCCCCCCCCCAAACACCCCCCAAAAAATTTTAAAAAAAAAAAAAAAAAGGGGGGGGAAAAAAAAAAAAAAAAAAAAAAAGGAAAAGGGGGAAAAAAAAAAGGGGGGGGGGGCCCCCAAAAGGGACGGGGGGGGGGGGCCCGGGAAAAGGTTTTTTTGGGGGGGGGGAAAAGGGGGGAAGAGAAAGGGGGGAAAAGGGGGGGGGAAAAAGGGGGAGGGGAAAGGGGAAAAGGGGGGGGGGGGGACGGGGGGGGGGGGGCGGGGAAAGGGGGTTTTTGGGGGGGAAAATCCTTTGGTTTTATGGTTTAATTTATGCTAATTTGTTTGCGTTTTGTTTCCCCGAAAACCCCCCTTTTTTTTCACAAAAAAAGCTGGTGCCACACTTTTTGGGTTTTTCAAGTGTTTTGAAGGGGGCAAAAACCCTTTTTGGGGTTTTATGTGGGAGGGAAAAAGAATTAAATTTTTTTTGTTTTCCTTTTTTTTTTGGTTTTCAGTAATGGAATTAAACCCCCTAAAAAAGTAGAAAAAAAAAGGGAGAAAAACCAAAAAAAAAACCCCCGAAAATCAAAACCCCTTTTTAAATTCGGGGGCCCGGGGGTTTTCGCATTCTGAATCCCCCCCCAAAAAAATATGTTGGGGGGACAAATTTTCCCCCACCCCTGGAAAAAACCCCCTTTTTCCCTGGTTTTCCCCCGGGGGGCGGGCCCCCCAGCCCCCCCCCTTCCCCGGAAATTTTTCCCCGCAAACTCCCCGATTTTCGGCGGGCCCCCCCCCGGGAAACCAGTAAATTAAAACCCCCCCCCTTTCCCCCCAAAACCCCCAAACCCTTTACAAATGGCCTTGGGGGCGGACCCCCCGGGGCCCCAACGGCACCCCAAATTACCCTGTCCCAAAATGTAAAAACCCTGAAAATTTCCCCTTTTAAATTTCCAAAAGGGGGGGGGGGACCCCCCCGGGCAAACAGTTTTCCCTTACCCTTTTTCCCCAATTTAAAAAACCCCTGCAATCAAATGATGTCAGGGGTGGGTGCAGGTTTTCTCCGGGCAAAAACACCCCCTTAAAACCCCGGGGGCCCCTTAAAACACCCCTAATAAATTGTCATTTTTCTGGGGCAGGAAAAACCCCCCGGGGAAAAACGTTTTCCCTTCCCCCTTTTTCCCCCTTTTTTCACCCTCCCCCTTCTTTTTTATGTCATGGCGGGGGGGGCCCCGGAAAAACCCCGGGCCAACCCCCCCAAAATTTTCCCTTCCCCCCTGTCCCCAAAAAAAAAACCCCTAAAATTAAAATGATGTAAAAGGCCCCGGGTGAAAAAAACCCCCCCGGCACAGCCGCCCCCTTACCTGGGGCCCTTTTAAAAAAACCCCACAATCTGCTGATGTCAGGGCCCGGAAAAAGGAAAACCCCGGGGGCCAAAAAGCAGTTTTCCAAAATTTCCTTTTTTCCCCCCTTTTTAAAATAAAACCCCCAATCAAAATGATGCCCTTTTGGGTTTTGGGGAAAAAACCCCCCCGGGGACAGCAGCCCCCCCCCCTTTTTCCTATGTAATCACCCCCCCCAAAATTTTGATGTAGGGTTTTGGGGGCAGGCCCCCCGGGAAAAAGCAGCCCCTTTTCCCCCGTGAAAGTAATCACCCCCCAATCTACTGTGGGCCCTGGCTGGGTGCGGGGCCCCCCCCGGGCCAGCAGCTCCATCCCCCGTGCCCATTTTTAAACACCCGCAATTTCTGATGTAAAAGGTGGGTGCAGGACCCCCCGGGGGACAGAACCCCCCCATTCCCCTGTGCCCTTTTAATCCCCCCAAAAATTTTTTCTGATGTCAGGGCCCCCCCCCCCCCGGGGAAAAGGGCCCCCGGGGCCCCAAACAGCCCCCTTACCCCCCCCCCCCGTCCCCCCCCCTGTTAAACCCCCCTACAATTGTTTTATGTCTTTTGGTGGGTGCAGGACCCCCCCGGGCCCGAAACCCCCTTACCCTGTGCCCATATAATCCCCCCGGAAAATTTCTGAGTCATGGCTGGGTGCGGGGGAAAACCCCGGGACGCGGGGGTCCATTCCCCCGGTTCCCCCCAAAAATAAAAATTTAAAAACTAATGATGCCCCTTTGGTTTTGGGGGAAAAAGGGCACCCCGGGCACCCCCCCGCCCCAAAATTTCCCTGTGCCCAGGGGAATCACCCCCCAATTTATGATGTCATGGCTGGGTTGCGGGGGAAAATCCGGGAACAAAAACCCTCCATTCCCCTTTTTCCCCTATAATCCCCCAAAATCTACGATGTCATGGCGGGGGGGCAGGACACCCCCCCGGGCCCACCCCGCTCCATTACCTGTGCCCATATAATCCCCCCCCCCCCAAATTTTAAGGAAAAAAGGCTGGGTGCAGGAAAAACCCCCGGGGAAGCAGCCCCAAATTTTCCCTTTTCGCCATGAAATTTTACCCCCCCCAAATTTTGATGCTCATGGGGGGGGGTGCAGGATACCCCCCGGGGACAGCGCTCCATTCCCGGGGGGCCCCTATAATCCCCCTGAAAAACTATTGATGTCATGG
Source organism: Allobates femoralis (assembly GCA_033576535.1). Classification (NCBI taxonomy): domain Eukaryota; kingdom Metazoa; phylum Chordata; class Amphibia; order Anura; family Aromobatidae; genus Allobates; species Allobates femoralis. Next base: position 341,173,417 of record JARQOC010000002.1, on the reverse strand, counting down.
CGGGGGTTTCAGGTTTTCCCGGGACCACCCCGCTCCAATTTTTCCCTGTCCCCCCTATAATCACCTGAAAATTTTCTGATTTCCTGGCGGGGTTTTGGGCCCCCCGGGACCCCGCCCAAATTTCCCCTTTTTCCCCCCTGAACCCCACCCTTCCAAAAAATATTTCAAGGCGGGGCAAAAACCCCCCCGGGCCCCGCTTTTCCCTTCCCCCCGTGCCATATAATCACCCCCCCAATTTTACTGATGCCAAGGGGGTGCGGGAAACCCCGGGGGGAAGCAGCCCCTTTTTCCCTGGCCCATAAAATCCCCCCTCCCCAAAACTTCTTGTCTTGGCTGGGTGGGGGGAAAACCCCCGGGGGCCCCGGGGAGCCCATTCCCCTTTTAACCCTTTTTAAAAAAACCCCCCCAAATTTTACGTTTTCCTGGCGGGTGCGGCCCCCCTTTTCCCCAACCCAAAAAACCCCTTCCCCCCCAAAAAAACCCCCCAAAACCCAATTGCTTTTTCCCGGGCCCCCCTTTCCCCTCCCCCAACCCTTCCCATATAAACACCCTCAAAACGGGGGCCCGGGGGGGTTTTCGGGACACCCCCCTTTTAAAATTTTATTTAATTAGGAAAAAAAAGAAAAAATTTTAAACCCCGGGGGGCCCCCCCCCCCCCTTACCCCCCCCCCGGGGCCCCCATGTAATAAAACCCCGAAAATTTTTACTGATGCCCAAACCCCCCCCCCCCTTTCCCCCCCCCCCGGGCCCTTTTGCTTGGGGGGCCCCCCGGGGCCCCAGCAGCCCCCATTACCCGTGCCCTTTAATCACCCTGAAATTTTTACTTTAGGGGGCATGGCTGGGTGTGGGAACAACCGGGCCAGCACTCCTTTTTCCCCTTTTGCCCATTAATCACCCTGAAAATTTTTTGGGTCCTTTCCCGGGGGCAGGAACCCCCGGGGGGAAAACCCGCCCCCATTCCCCTTTTTGCCCATGTTTTTCCCCTTTTAAAATTTTGATGGTCATGGCGGGTGGGTAAAACCCCCTTTTTACCCGGGGGCCCGGGGGAACCCCCGGGGGGAATCAAAATTTAGGGGGTTAAACCCCGGGGTTTGGGGGGGAAAGGATCCCTTCCCGGGCCCCGGGGCCTCGCCGAAAAATTTACCCCCCCGGGGGGGGGGCCAAAATTTAACCCCGGGGGGAATCTACTGATGGGGTTTCATGGCGGGGGGGGGGGGCCCCGGGGGGAAAAACAGCTCCTTTTTCCCTGTGCCCATAAAATTTCCCCCTGCAATCTATGATGCCATGGCGGGGGGAAAAGGGCCCCCCCGGGGCCCCCCAGAAAAAATTTTAAAACCCCCCCTTCCCCTAAATCCCACCTCCCCAATCTCCCCGAAGCCCCCCCTGGCTGGTGGGGGGAAAAAAAGGGACAGAGCTCCTTTTCCCCCTTTCCCAAAATTTTTAAACCCCCCGAAAACTACTGATCCCAAAAGGTGGGGGGCAGGACCCCCCGGGGCCCCCACCCCGCTCCATTCCCCTGTCCCCCAAAAAAACCCCTTTTCAATCTACTGGGGGGCATGGCTGGGTGCCCGGCCCCCCCCGGGGGCCCCCAGCAGCTCTTTTTCCCGTGCCCATATAATCACCCTCCCCCTTAAAGATTTTTATGGCCGGGTTCAGGAAAACCCCGGGGCCCCCGCAGTATTACCCTGTCCCCCTAAATCCCCCCCGCAATTTTCGGGGTTTTCATGGTGGGTGCGGAAAAACCCGGGCACACCCCGCTCCATTACCCTTTCCCCTGTTTCCCCCAACCCTGCAACCACTGATGTCATGGCGGGGGGCCGGAAAACCCCCGGGCCCAAAAGCAGCCCCCTTACCCTGCCCCCCTAAAATTTTCCCCCCGCAATTTACTGTGTGGTGGGTGCAGGACCCCCCCGGGGGGCCCCCCCAAACCCCCCGCTTTTTTTTCCCTGGGGCCCCCTTTTTTTCCCTTTTCAAAATTTTTTATGTAAAAGGCTGGGGGCAGGACCCCCGGGCCAGCAGCTCCATTACCCTGCCCCCCCGGTTTAAACACCCTGCAATCAAATGATGCCCTTTTGGGGGGGGGGCCGGGAAAAACCCCGGGAAAAAGCAGCTCCTTTAAAACCCCCTTGCCAAAAAATCACCCTACAAGGGACTGTTTTTCCCCTGGCCTGGGTGCGGGGCCCGGGAAACCCCGCTCCAATTTTTTGTCCCCAAAATTTTTAAACCCCCGAATCTACTGATGTCAGGGAGGGGGGGGGGAAAAACCCCGGGGGACCCGCAGTTTTCCCTTACCCGTCCCCCCTTTTAAAAAAACCCCGAAAACTACTGTTTGTCATGGCGGGGGTTAAAAGGCCCCCCCGGGCCACCCCCGCTCCTTTTCCCTGTCCCCCTTTTAATCAATCCAACTACTGATGCCCCAAGGTGGGTGCCGGGCCCCCCCCCCGGGGCCCCCCGGGGGCCCCCATTCCCCTGTGCCCATGTAATCCCCCCCTGCAATCTACTAAATTGCCCCTTTGGCCCCTGGGTGCGGGGCCCCCGGGCCCCCCCAGCCCTTCCCCCTGTGCCCATATAATCACCCTGCAATTTTACTGATGTCAGGGGCGGGGTGCAGGACAACCCGGGCACAGCACCCCAAAATTCCCCTGTGCCCATTTTAATCACCCTAAAATTTCTCTGATGTCATGGCTGGGTGGGAAAACCCCGGGGGCACAGCACCCTCCATTACCCTGCGCCCATATTAAACCCTGCAATTTAACCGGAAGCCAGGCTGGGTGCGGGGACCCCCGGGAAAAACAGCAGCCCCATTACCCTGCGCCATGTAATCCCCTGCAATCTACTGATGTCATGGCTGGGTGCAGGCCCCCCGGGCACAGCAGCTCCATTAACCTGTCCCCCTAACCCCCCCTCCCTCTATGTGCATGGTTGGGTGCAGGACACCCGGGCCCGCTCCATTACCCTCCCCCCCCCCCCCCCCCCCCCCCCCCCTTTAACCACCCTGAAAATCTACTGATGAGGCGGTCCCCCAGACATAGATTTAAACCCTCCCATCCCCTCCACCCATGGCGCTCCCCCCTCAAACCCTCACCTGTACGCACCCCCGCCCACCTCACCCCGGGGCCCCCATTCTTGGGGATGGGGAAAAGGAAAAAAAAGGGCCCCTCCTCCCCCCCCTTTAAGCCCGGCTCGCCATCGCTGCGCACTTGACAACGGAAAATGACCCCGGGCCCTATCTGCACCCCAATCACGTTAAGAAAAAAATCCCCAAAGTTCACAGTATACCCCAAGAGGCTTCCCCTAAAAAGGTTGCAATGAATCCTTTTGTTCCCCTGTGTAAGCCCCCCCCACTCCGCTAGAGTGATGCGCCCCCACCCCCTTGGAGCGGCGTTGTTTTTTTGAATGGGGGCGGAAATTTTTTTGGGGCCCCTGCCCCGGCTGTATGCCCCTGACCCAACTGGACCCAAATTCATGCCCAAACATTCTTCTACCCCTTTGATTTCAGGGGAAATTTTAAAAAATCGCGGCAGGGCGGGGGAAAAAACCCCGCATCTGCCGCGATTGCCGCATAGTGGCCCCCATAACTGCTTTGCGGCGCGGTTGCGGAAATAGCCATAGAAAGAAAGGGGACTTGCGGCAGGTGCGGAAAGTGCGGTTTTGCACTTGCGGCAGGGGGGCCGAAAAAAAAACGCCCCCCGACCGGGTTTTTTTGGGGCCCCGCACCTCCCGGGAAGTGCAAAACCGCACTTGCCGACCTGCCGCAAGTCCCCCTATATTTACTATGGC
>JARQOC010000002.1:340864964-341169537 GCA_033576535.1 Allobates femoralis | reverse complement strand
CATGATAGCATGAGAGCCAATGCTTCCATTGACTTTTTCCATAGACATGCTCAAAGATACCATTTTATTAAAACTGCCTTAGGTTAATGTAGACCTCTTTTAAAGTCTCCTAGATGGGAACAATGCTTGTCAATAGGACTTCTAACATGAAGGGCTATGGCAATGTTGCATGTAGGAAGCTAAGCATGAAGGCCCTGGCTGCATAGTTGGATGGGAGATGTAATAAGAAACAGCATGAGACTATGCAAGCCAAAAGGAACAAGACCCATGCAATAGCATGAGAGCCAATGCTTCCATTGACTTTTTCCATAGACATGCTCAAAGATCCCATTTTATTAAAACTGCCTTAAGTTAATGTAGGCCTATTTTAAAGTCCCCTTGATGGGAACAATGCTTGTCAATAGGACTTCTAACATGGAGGGATATGGCAATGTGTTATTTGGGAAGCTATGCATGAAAGCCCTGTCTGCATAGCTGGATGGGAGACCTCATAAGAAACAGCATGAGACTATGTAGGCCAATGTATTAGCATATAAAAGAAAAAGGGGAAGGGGAACAAGAGGCGCAATAGTGCCTTATCACTTAGACACTTAAGGGGGTGTCACACGCGTCAATGTCGTCAGCGAGATGATCATTGACGGCTGATTGCTGGTGAGCTGTCACACAGACAGACTCACCAGCGATCAATTGACCAGAGACATCATGGAAACGATTTAAATATCGTTTCCACGATGTCCTGCTCCCGCTGCCAGCCTGCTGGAAGCGGGAGCAGCCTGGTCTCCAAGGTACAATGCGGGTAACTAGGCAGCGCGCGCTGCCTAGATACCCGACGTGTACCTTAGTTACCAGCCTCCTCTGCTCACCCGGTGAGCGGAGGAGGCTGGTAACTAAGGTACACAGTCAGGTATCTAGGCAGCGTGCACTGCCTAGTTACCCGCAGTGTACCTTGGATACCAGCTCCCAGCGCTTGTGAGAGGCGCTGGGAGCTGGAATATCGCTAGTCCCGATGTCACACGCAGCGATGCTGCGTGTCCACCGGGCGACAATCGCCAGGTTTCTGAGCTGGTTCTGAAACCTGGCGATCATCAACCAGCGATTTATCGCTGGTTGATGCAGTATGTCACACGCGTCAATATCGCTGCAACGTCACGTGCAGCCGATATCGTGCAGGCGATATTGACGCGTGTGACACCCCCTTTATAGTACGGTGGTATAAAGGAACCACTCACCTATTTCAGTTGTGCGACCCACAACTGGTATACAGACATACAGTGTTTTATCCGGATGGCTGCTGCTGGACTCCCACCGACCACTTGCACGTGGAATCACACAGTAAAAATGGGAAAGGAAACGGTGTTCACCAGTCCGCGCTGCCAGGATCCACTTATTCCAGGGAAGAAACTCACGATCAGATGTGATATGATCAAAGCCTTTATTGCATCCAACGCGTTTCAACGCCTTTCCTGGCGTCTTCCTCAGGGATACCTCCACCCCACTGCACAGCTCTTATTTATAACCACATCTATTATCATAATCTGTGGGTGTTCCCGGTCCTGTGACGTGAAAAACGTCATCAGGACAGGGAGGGTACTACATTTTGGCGCAAAAAAACATAAAAGTCCTTATACACACATGAAAGTCCATAAACAGTAACATTTAGCTGATCTAAAAAATCCATTTGATCAAACCATGAAAAAACTTTTGAAAAAAATCATGCGGAAAAGCTCCTAAAAACAGCTCAGTTCATTTACATAACACAAGTAAAAAACTCATAACAGCATGAGTTCTATCCCCTGGGGGAGTCAGTTGATGCTATCTTAATTATTTTTTACTTGTGTTATGTAAATGCACTGAGCTGTTTTTAGGAGCTATTCCGCATGATTTTTTCAAAAGTTTTTTCATGGTTTTATCAAATGGATTTTTTAGATCAGCTAAATGTTACTGTTTTATGGACTTTCATGTGTGTATAAGGACTTTTATGTTTTTTTGCGCCAAAATGTAGTACCCTCCCTGTCCTGATGACGTTTTTCACGTCACAGGACCAGGAACACCCACAGATTATGATAATAGATGTGGTTATAAATAAGAGCTGTGCAGTGGGGTGGAGGTATCCCTGAGGAAGACGCCAGGAAAGGCGTTGAAACCGTTGGATGCAATAAAGGCTTTGATCACATCACATCTGATCGTGAGTTTCTTCCCTGGAATAAGTGGATCCTGGCAGCGCGGACTGGTGAACACCGTTTCCTTTCCCATTTTTTACAATGTATTAGCATGGGAGCCAATGCTTCCATTGACCTTTTCTATAGACATGCTTAAAGATACAAAGATACCGTTATATTAAAACTGCCTTAGGTTAATGTAGGCCTATTTTACAGTCCCCTAGATGGGAACAATGCTTGTCAATAGGACTTCTAACATGAAGGGCTATGGCAACGTTGCATTTGGGAAGCTAAGCATGAAGGCCCTGGCTGCATGGATTGGAGACCGCATAAGAAACAGCATGAGACTATGCAAGCCAAAAGGAACATGGCCAATGCAATAGCATGGGAGCCAATGCTTCCATTGACTTTTTCCATGGACATGCTCAAAGATACCATTATATTAAAACTGCCTTGGGTTATTGTAGGCCTATTTTAAAGTCCCCTAGATGGGAATAATGCTTGTCAATAGGTCTTCTAACATGAAGGGCTATGGCAATGTTCCATTTGGGAAGCTAAGCACAAAGGCGCTGGCTGCATAGTTGATTGGGAGACCTCATAAGAAACAGCATGAGACCATGCAAGCCAATAGGAGTAAGGCCAATACCATGCAATGCTTCCATTGACTTTTCCATAGACTTGCTCAATGATACCATTATATTAAAACTGCCTTGGGTTAATGTAGTCCTATTTTAAAGTTCCCTAGATGGAAGCAATGCTTCTTAATAGGTCTTCTAACATGAAGGGCTATAGCAATGTTCCATTTGGAATGCTAAGCATGAAGGCCCTAGCCGCATAGTTGGATGGGCGACCTCATAAGAAACAGCATGAGACTATGTAAGCCAATAGGAACAATGCAATAGCATGGGAGCTAATGCTTCCATTGACTTTTTCCATAGACATGCTCAAAGATACCATTATATTAAAAACTGCCTTGGGTAAATGTAGGCCTATTTTAAAAGTTCCCTAGATGGTAGCAATACTTGTCAAAAGGACTTCTAATATGAAGGGATATGGCAATGTTCAATTTAGGAAGCTAAGCATGAAGGCCCTGGCTGCATAGTTGGATGGGAGACCTCATAAGAAACAGCATGAGACTATGCAAGCCAAAAGGAAGAATGCTAGTGCAATAGCATGGGAGTCAATGCTTTCATTGACTTTTTCCATAGACATGCTCAAAGATACCATTATATTTAAACTCCTTGGATTAATTTAGGCCTATTTTAAAGTGCCTAAAAAAAAACAAAACCCTCCAAAATAACCAAAAAAAAAACCATTTAATGAAAATGTGTAACGTTTCACACATATGAAAAAGGCGGGAAATTTGAATCAAGAAAAAGCATGTGGCTTTACTGCAGCAGCCGCCTGCTAACCACTAAGCCCCTGTACTAGCACATGGCTTGGTTTTTGGGCTCTTCTACAATGTCATTTGGAAAGTGAAGTCATTTCGGTTTTTGGAAACTGGGTTAGGGAAGGGGTGCACCAGTCCTGGAAGTACTGCAATACCAGATCAATGCGTGGAGTGGACAGAGCAAGCTCTTCTTCCGTCTCCCTGTTCTAAAAATCCATTTAATATATGGTCCCCAGATAGGGGACATATCAGATATTAAACTGATAAGAACAGATACTACACTTGATCTTAGCCAAATGGCCAAGAAACGATAACCCTAATTGGTTTGGGCCTAGGGTGGCAACAAGGCCTAGGAATCCTTTTCTTGAGGAGATGCAGAAAAAAAAGCAGGGAGCAGCCAAAAGAAAAGCCACAGAATTGCTGCTTATTGTAGACTCTAATTATTTACAAAATCTACATTTCAAAACTGCGCCCACTTGTATGGCCTACGCACTTGGAGCCATTCCAATGAACCCAAAAAAGGATTTGCATCTTGCTTCTGGCACTTCTTTGTTGAAGTGAGGTACCAATCTGCTTAAGCCGAATGGATAGGCTCAAAATCCCCTTAAAAAAACAAAACAAAAGAAGACTGGAGGGAACTCACAGCTTGAAAAGTCTTGCTATAATTAATCCACAAGAGGGAGACAGCAGCTCATAAAGGACTACAGCTCATAAAGGAGCACGGCTCATAAAGGACATCCAACATCAATGGAAAGACATAGAATAAATAGCTCGGGTTTTGTCTTTTTTGGTTTTTCTTTTTCGGTTGGTTCAGTCTTTTTTTTGGAGGTTTGTGGGTCCAGAAGAAGGTAGGTGCTCCTGTAGACAAGCACAATGGCATTGTGGTAAGAAGACAATGGCCTCTAAATGCTTAAGCTGCAGCACCTGCAGTGACAGAAAGAAAGAACATTAAATTAATACCTAGCAACCATTCAATGGCTAATTACCTGCCGAACAAGGCCAAATGTAGTAGAATCAGAGATTTTGTAAAGAAAGCCAAAAAAAGTCCAAAAAAAATCCAAACCCCCAAAACCCTCCAAAATAACACACACACACAAAAAAACATTTAATGAAACGTTGTGAAATTTCACACCTCTGAAAAGGCGGGGAATGTGAATCAAGAAGAAGCATGTGGCTTTACTGCAGCAGCCACCTGCTACCCACTAAGCCCCTGTACTAGCACATCGCTTAGGTTTTTGGGCTCTTCTACAATGGTCATTTGGAAAGTGAAGTCAATTCTGTTTTTGGAAACTGGGTTAGGGAAGGGGTTGCACCGGTCCTGGAAGTACTGCAATACAGGTTAATGCGTGGAGTAGACAGAGCAAGTCCTTCTTCCATCTCCCTGTTCTAAAAATCCATTTAATATTTGGTCCCCAGATAGGGACGTATCAGATATTAAACTGATAAGAACAGATACGACACTTGATCTTAGCTAAAAGGCCGAGAAGTGATAACCCAAATTGGTTTGGGCCTAGGGTGGCAACAAGGCCTAGATGCCCATCTTTGAGAGATGTAGAAAAAAAAGCAGGGAGCAGCTAAAGAAAAGCCACACAATTGCTGCTTATTGCAGGCGATACGCATTTATGAAAATCTACATTACAACACTGCGCCCACCTGTATGGCCTACGCGCTTGGAGCCATTCCAATGAACTCAAAAATGGATTTCCATTTTGCTTCTGGCACTTCTTTGTTGATGTGAGGTACCAGCCTGCCTAAGCCGAATGGCAGAGGCTCAAAATCCCCTTAAAAAAACAAAACCAAAAGAAGAGTGGTGGAAACTCACAGCTTGAAAAGTCTTGCTATAATTAATCCACAAGATGGAGACAGCAGCTCATAAAGGTCTACAGCTCATAAAGGACATCCATCATCACTGGAAAGACATAGAATAAATAGATTGGGATTTTGTCTTTTTTGGTTTTTCTTTTTGGGTTGGTTCAGTCTTTTTTTGGAGGTTTGTGGGTCCAGAAGAAGGTACAGTAGGTGCTCCTGTAGACAAGTACAATGGCATTGTGGTAAGAAGACAATGGCCTCTAAATGCTTAAGCTACAGCACCTGATTGGAGACTGGGCTGTAGTTATTTTTGCAAGATGGGTCGAGAGAAGCTTTCTTTATTAGTGGAGTAATGACAGACTGTTTGAAGGAGGAGGGGATGATGCCAGAAGAGAGGGAGAGGTTGAAGATTTTGGTTAGGTGAGTGGTGACGACCAGACAGAGACTGGAGTAGGTGTGAGGGAATGAGGTCAGTGGTTCATGTAGTGGGATGAGAGGAAGAGAGGAGCCTGGCAACTTCTTCTTCTGTAACTTTGTCAAATGTGGAGAGTGAGGCGGAGGAGATGTGGGGAAGAATGGGAGTGGCAGCGCTTGGAGGCTGGGAGCTGATTTCCTGGCAAATGTTGTCTATTCTCTCCATAAAGTAAGAGGCCAGATCATCAGCACAGAGGTCAGTGATGGGGGCCTGCACTTTTGGACTGAGAAGAGAGTTAAAGGTGTCAAAGAGTTTTTTTGATTGTTGGATAGTGAGTAGAGATGAGCGAGTACTAAAATGCTCGGGTGCTCGAAGCTCTGGCCGAGCATCCCAAGATACTCGTGTACTCAGCCCGAGCACCGAGCCCAATGTTATCATATGGGAGACCCAAATATTTTTCTGGCATGACCCCCGGCAGCATGGATAAACCCTAAAAATGTCACAAAAGTATCAGAACAGTGCTCAAATGACATGGGAACAGCATAGGGAAGACCCCTGTAAGCATTTCAGACTCCAAGGTCACTGCTGTGAACAATGCTGTCAGAGTATTACGCCACTTTTACGGACTGTCAAGAAAACGTTACAAAATGAAACCAAAATGGATTTTCCTGGAGAAAATATTAAGGGCTCATACCCACTTGTGAGACAGAGTTGGTGTATGTTATTTTTTTGGATTACATGAAAGATTTTTGAAAAAAAATTGTGTGGCACTCCGATGCCCCTGGGAAGAGACGTACATGAAGGCCTCTTTAAATAAAGTGCCCATTTTAAGGAAGTGGGTCTTTTGTAGTATTGCCCTTTGGCAAGACAGCCAAAAATTGTGAGGCACTTTAATGCCCTGGAAAGAAACATGGGGAGAGCCTCTAAATATTGTCCCCATTACAAAGGAGCGGGTCTCCTGTACTTGTAATGCCCATTCTGTAAGCATGGACTAAAACATTTATCCCTGGGGGATATACATGAAACCACTGCCTAACGTTTGAACAGTTAGGGTCATCATCATCATAAATATGATGTAAAAAAATTATGTTTTCGTGGCATCATGAACCACGGTTGCACTGATCATATGATGGTGGCAGATGAGGAGAAGGAGGAGCAGTACAGCAAGTAGCCAAAGTCATGAAGTGTGTACCCATGTGTGGGTGTGTGGAGGTGCATGGCAATTTACCGGCACAAAATTTAAATTCCGCTATCATTTGGTGGTGGTGTGGTGAAATCAGGCCCAATTCAACCCTTTTTCATCTTGATTAGAGTCAGTCTGTCAGCATTTTCAGTTGACAGGCGGGGGCGTTTATCAGTAATGATTTCACCTGCGACACTAAAAACACGCTCTGACAAAACACTAGCGGCAGGGCAGGCCAGGACTTCCAAGGCATAGAGAGCCAATTCCTGTCACGTGTCCAGCTTGGATACCCAATAATTATAAGGCACAGAGGAGTCTAGGAGCACTTTTGTACGATCGGCAAGGTACTCCCTCAGCATCTTCGCAAACTTTGCAGTCCTTGTGACACTACCCCGCACCTCCGAGCCTGTGCTACGAAAGGTGCTGAGAAAAGTGTCCCAGATCTTTGAGAGTGTTCCCCTACCTCTGCTGGATTGGACTTGTGCCTCTCTCGGCCGGACGCCTTGGTTGTTCACTGAATCGTGGCCTCTGCCGCTAGTGTTTTCAGAAGGGAATTTTTTGACTAATTCCGCGACTATGGCCTTCTGGTACTGCAGCACTTTTGTAGACCTCTCTGCCTCGGGAATAAGAGAAATAAAGTTCTCCTTGTAGCGTGGGTCTAAAAGTGTCACCAACCAGTAATGAATGTCCGCCAAGATGTTGATAACGCGAGGGTCACAAGACAGGCAGCGTAACATAGTCAGTCATGTGCGCCAGACTGTTAACAGGCAAGACTTCAGGGTCCTCACCAACAGCATGACTGTCCATGCTGGCCTCATCCTCCTCCTCCTCCTCTACCCTTCTCTCTGGCCATCCACGCTGAACCGACGGTCTGACGGTTGTGCATGTATTACCGTCAATTCCGCATGAAAGTAGCTCTATTTCTTCATCCTCCTCATCATAGTCCTCCAATGCACGTTGGGATGAGATGAGGCTGGGCTGTGTGTAATCACCCAGTACGGTTTCTTGCTCCAACTCATCGTGCTCCGCCTGCAATGCATCGTCTTTGATTTTGAGCAGGGAGCGTTTTAGAAGACAGAGAAGCGGGATGGTGACGCTAATGATGGCGTCATCGCCACTCACCATCTTGGTGGAGTCTCAAAGTTTTTGAGGACGGTACATATGTCGGACATCCATATCCACTCCTGAGGTCTTATGTGTGGAGTTTGAACCGTATAGCGACGGCCTAGTCAATGCTGGTACTCAACAACTGCCCTCTTCTGCTCACAAATCCTGACTAACATGTGCAGTGTGGAATTCCAACGCGTGGGGACATCACACACCAGTCTGTGAGCCAGAAGCTGCAAATGCCACTGAAAGTCGGCAAGGGCGGCAGAAGCAGTAGGTGACTTTCTAAAATGGGCACACAGGCGGCTTACTTTGACGAGCAGATCCGACAGCTCCGGGTAGGATTTAAGAAACCGCTGAACCACGAGGTTGAGCATATGGGCCACACATGGAACATGTGTCAGCTCGCCTAAGAGCCGCCACAAGGTTCCGGCCATTTCACACACGACCATGCCTGGTTGTAGATGCAGCGGTGTGAGCCAGTGATCTTTCTGCTGTTTCAGAGCTGTCCACAACTCTTCAGCATTGTGGGGTTTGTCACCTACGCATATTAGCTTCAGCACAGCCTGTTGCCGCTTAGCCGAGGCAGTGCTGCAGTGCTTCCAGCTTGAGACTAGTGTGGAGGGTGAAGTGGAGGAGGAGGAGGAGGCTGAGGAGCATGACGTTCCGGAGCTGTACACTGTGGGTGAAACCCTGACTGAGATAGGGCCTACAATCCTTGGTGTCGGAAGGACGTGTTCCATCCCAAGCTCAGACTGGGTCCCAGCTTCCAGAATATTAACCCAGTGTGCCGTCTGCGAGATGTACCGGCCCTGCCCACATGCACTTATCCACGTGTCCGTGATTAGGTGGACTTTGCCTGAAACTGCGTTGTTAAGGGCATGTACGATGTTTTGTGACACGTGCTTATGTAATGAGGGGATGGCACACCGGGAGAAATAGTGGCGGCTGAGGACCGAGTAACGTGGGACAGCCGCCATCAGGTTGCGGAATGCTTCCGTCTCCACTAGCCTAAAAGGCAACATTTCCAGCACAAGCAGTTGTGAAATGTGTGCGTTTAGAACTGTGGCATGTGGGGCGTTGGCAGCGTATTTGCGCCTGCGTTCCAAAGATTGGTGTATGGATAACTGAACGCTGCGCTGGGACAAGGACGTGATTGATGATGGTGCTATCTCTGCTTGTGCAACTACAGGTGAAGGACAGGAGGCATCTTTGCATGCAGTATGGACAGGGGATTGTCTTGCACGCACAACAGTGGAAGACGCAGCGGTGTCACCCGCAGACACTGCTCCTGGACTCTGGTGTACATCCCACAAAGTCGGGTGCTTTGCTGACATGTGCCTGATCATGCTAGTGGTGGTCAGGCTGCTAGTTTTGCTACCCCTGCTGATGCTGGCATGGCAGGTGTTGCAAATGGCCTTTTTGGAATTATCTGCAGACACCTTAAAAACTGCCAGACTCGGGAAGACCTAACAGTTGTACTGGCAACTTTAGTTGTGTTGTTGTTCCGGGGAATGGTTGCTTGCCTTCTGCCTGCGGCCACCACCCTGCTTCTTCCGGCCTGTTGTGATGCTACGCCTAACTCCCCTGTGCACTGCTGTCCCACTCTGCATGTCCTCCTGCCAGGTTGGGTCAGTTACTGGATCATCTTCCATGTCGTCTTCCACTTCTGCTCCCTTGTCCTCCTCCTGACTTTCTGGCAATTGTGTCTCATCATCGTCCACCTCTTGTTGAGACACGTTCCCACCGTTGCCTTCGTGAGACCATGGTCGTTCAAATATTTGTGCATTGGTACATACGATCTCCTCATGATCCACTCCAACTGGAGTGGCGAGAGGCCAGAATGGATAAGTGAACAGCTCTTCAGAGTGTCCAAGTATGGGATCAGTTATGTCCGGGGCCGGGCACTCGGCACTGTGGGAGGAAGGATGATCAAGGTGTGGAATGTGGGGTCCAGTCTCACGGCTACTGACACTTGACTGTGTGGAAGACAGGGTATTTGTGGTGGTGCCAAACTGACTGGAAGTATTATCCGCTATCCAACTAACAACCTGTTGACACTGGTCTTGGTTTAATAGTGGTGTACTGCTGCGGTCCCCTAGAAATTGGGACAGGAAGGTCGAGCGAGATGATGTGGGCACTTGTCATGGTGCAATTCGTGCTTAAACACGGCCTCGGCCTCTGCCTGCACCACCATCACGTTCAGTTCCTTGTCCCTTGCCACTGGCCTTGCGCATTTTCAATGTTGTGCTGCCTGTATACAGCTAAATGAAGGTGTCCAAAAGATGGTTTTTGGCTGCACACTGAGATTACAGATTACAGCGGTTAAATCCCAGCAGGTGGACCGTTCAGACACAAACGCTGACAAGAATACCGAGTGTTTTGGCGTTTCTTCATTTCCGCTACAACCCACTCCTGGTGCACACAAATGGTAAATGAATGCAGACAAGAGTTGATTTTTAGCTGGACACTGAGATTAGAGATTAGAGGTTAAATCCCAGCAGGTGTACCGGTCAGTACAAACGCTGACGAGAATACCGAGTGTCTTGGCGTATCATAATTTCCGCTACAACCCACTCCTGCCTATAGAGAGCTAAATTAATCCCTAAAAGCACTGTTTTGGGATGGATGAGATTTCTAGACTGTCCACCAGCCCCAGATGTGATGCAGGCTGGTATACAGGCACAAGGAAGTTTGCTATATACCCTGCCTCCCTATATACAGCTCTATTAGTCCTCAGAAGGGCTGTTGTGGTAATTATATTGGCAGCCCTGCGCATACACTAGCTGAAAGGCCACAAATCTGTCCCTCAATCAGCAGCACCTCACCCTACACTGACTGTCTGTGGAGCAGAGTGACGAGCACAGCGCGGTCAGGTCTTATAAAGACTTGATCACGCTGTGTGGCCAGCCAATCACTGTAAAGCCACAACCAACAGGGCTGTTGCTTTACAGTGGCTGTTAGCCAATCCCTGCATGCGAGCTGGCTCTGTAAAGAGCACCTACATGCAGGGAGGTGGACCCCGAGCATAGCAAGAGTATCGCAAGATTACTCGGTACTCGCCGAGTACCCCGAGTACCGAGATATTCGTGCGAGTACCGAGTAGTGACAAGCATACTCGCTTATCCCTAATAGTGGGGAAATCAGGGTGGTGAAGTAGGTTTGTTTGGCAAGGTGAAGGGCAGAGTTGTAGGTTTTTAGCATGAATTTATAATGGATAAAGTCTTCTGGTGAGCGAGTTTTCCTGCATATGCGTTCAGCACTCCTAGTGCATCGCTGGAGGAATCGAGTTTGTGATATGAGCCAGGGCTGTTTTGTTCTATATTTGGAGGTTCTGAGGGTGAGGGGCGCTACTTGGTCCAGGGTGTTTCTGAGAGTGTTATTATAGTGATTTACTGCCAGATGAGGAGAATGAGGAGATTGGGGACAGTGATGAGATGAGGGAGTCTGTGAGCGCATGAGGGTTAATGGCCTGTAGATTTCTGGATGTGTGATAGGTCGGACTGTGCTGGGGTGGGTGAGGGTTAGTGAGCGTGAAGGAGAGAATGTTATGGTCAGAGAGGGGAAGAGATGAATTATCTAGGATGGAGGTTGAGCAGAGTCAGGTAAAGACCAGGTCAAGGGTGTTACCATCCTTGTGTGTCTCAGAGGTTGAGAGCTGTGAGAGGCCAAGTGACGTGGTTAGAGATAGAAGCTGGGATGCAGATAGGGAGATGGGGCTGTTTATGGGGATGTTAAAGTCTCCCAGAATGAGGACTGGGAATTCTGAGGACATAAAGTGTATCAACTACGTGGAGAAATGGTCGAAGAACTGGGTGGGTGACCCTGGAGGGCGGTATACCACCGCTACTCTGAGGGGAAGGGTATGGAATAGCCTAATGGTGTGAACCTCAAAAGAGGGGAATGAGAGTGCTGGGGCTGGAGGGATGACCTGGAAAACACATTGTTGAGACAGGAGTAAGCCAACTCCACCACCGTGTTTGTTCCCAGGTCTCGGGGGATGACAGAAATGTAAACCGCCATAAGAAATAGCAGCAGCAAAAGCAGTGTCTGAATCCTGGATCCAGGTTTCAGTGAGAGCCAGGAGATTGAGTTAGTGAGAAAGTAGTTATGAATGAAGGGAAGTTTGTTGCATACAGACTGTGGATTCCAGGGAGCGCAATTAAAAGAGGGAGGTGAAGGTGTGCAGGTAATGCTAATAAGGTTAGTGGGGTTTCTGTGTGAGGTGGGAGAGGGGTTGAAGTTGGCAGAGGGCGGATCACCTGACAGGAGCGGCAGTAAAAAGAGAAAGAGCAAATAGTTTTTGGATTTAGGACATGATTTATTATGACAAACTTTGGAATATGATGGGCTGAGAGTCTTCAGTAAACTGAAGATAGCATGGGAGCTGTATATGGGAGAATGGCAGGAGAGAGGGGCTGATGGGAATGAGTGGTGAAGGAGGGGGGATAGGGTGATAAAAGTTGGTGGTGAGAGCACATAAGAAAACAAATAATGAAATAAAAGACATGGTAAAGATTAGTAGTGAATAGAGTTATACACAGGAAGAAGACAGGGTGCTACTCAGCCGATGCACAGAGAAAAGGGCCATTCTGAGTGTCCTTCTGCAAGGGATCACTGTCCATGGTTGTTTACTTAAAGGGTCACTGTCAGGTCATTTTTCAGTATGATACTAATATTACCCTTAAATAGTGCCTGGGCAGACCTTTTAAAAACATGTAAAATAATTATTCGACCCTTTGTAGTTTCCATGTTATCAGCATTGTCAGACCCTGCAGGGAGCTACTGGATTAGTCCTCTCCATTATAAGCAAACAGGAATAGTCCGGCTGCTGTATAAATTGCCATGTAATTATGCACTTCCTCTCAGCAACTCCCTCCTCCCTTTGCACAAAGTGCACAGTGGTTTCAGTTTCTACTGGAGGTTCTGTGCTGTTGAGGACACTGAGGGAGAGAGCTATTGCAGATCTGCCTTATCTAGACTCCAGTTGTTTCTCCAAGCAGGTGTCCCTGCTGTGACAGTTTCTGTGTTTGACCTCTTGTGATGCTGCAAACACCGAGAGAAGAGAGGAGAATACAACTCCCCCGATGTCCTGTGCAGTGATGTGGTGTATGTGACATGCATATTCATGCTATGGGGAGGGGACAGCAGAGAACTAAGTAGATCATTCACTGGAATGACAGATAGAATTAATCTCTTTATTTGAAGTTTACAGAGGATAGGAGGGAATATAAATAAAGGAAAAGAAAATACATCAATAGAGAGAGCTTAGAGCAAGGAATTAGAGAATATTACCATTTACATATGGATTTTTGACCTGACAGATTACCTTAAAGAGAAGTGATGTGAACCTATTCAAAAAAAGAGTTTATAGCCCATATTCAGGTATAAAATATCAATTTTATTGGTATACAATTAAAATATAATAGATTAAAAATTTATGATAAAACCATTTTATAATGAAACAACCATGAATAAATGCATCCAATATATTACATTATTAACTATAGGAGGAGGGAACCATTGATAAATACTAATAGACAATATCACAGATAATGGTTTTACAGCAATACCTCACTAGCGTATGGAAAGTCCAACAAAATTATGTGGTTATAATTAAATATAGTACTGGGTATACTGGCTGGTCAGTGCTAAAATAAAAACAAATCACCAAAAGTATCAAAACAATTATCAAAAAGGTCCAGTGTCAAATAGCTATATATACATATATATAAAAAAAATGTATATACACACATATACATATACACATAAATAATTATTTAATTAAAAAATAAATAAAAAAAATATAATATACGTGTGGATATAATGCTATCAATAATGCACATAAATAGAGCAATATAGCCTTTAACAGTGTAAGACAAATAAAACACTCCACAATCCTACCCTCAAATTCATTAAAAATATATGACAAAATATATAACGCAGTGAAAACAGTGCCAAAAAACTATGTGCTGGAAAAACCTGTACTAGAAAAAACACTTAAATGCACCAGCCAATATGTGCACTACATGAGGAGAGAATAACTTTCCTCAAGCAAGTTTATACAATGTGCAAAGTACCACAGATATAGTTCAATAACCACTAAATGTAAACAATACAGTACAAAGTAGACAAAGTTAGAAGCAAGGGAGGATATTGCACATCTCAGCCAAAGTGACTATGCCATAACCAGGATGGAAAACCAATGCCTGTAAAACTAACTTAAGGCAAAGACATGATTCCCCTATTCATCATAATGTATCAAGGACATTGTCCACAAGATTAATACACCTCATATAGCATGTATATTTACCTATCCTTAGTGGATGCAGGGACACCCTGACGCCCCCCAGGCGAAACGCGTGCCATATACATGCTATATGAGGTGTATTAATCTTGTGGACAATGTCCTTGATACATTATGATGAATAGGGGAATCATGTCTTTGCCTTAAGTTAGTTTTACAGGCATTGGTTTTCCATCCTGGTTATGGCATAGTCACTTTGGCTGAGATGTGCAATATCCTCCCTTGCTTCTAACTTTGTCTACTTTGTACTGTATTGTTTACATTTAGTGGTTATTGAACTATATCTGTGGTACTTTGCACATTGTATAAACTTGCTTGAGGAAAGTTATTCTCTCCTCATGTAGTGCACATATTGGCTGGTGCATTTAAGTGTTTTTTCTAGTACAGGTTTTTCCAGCACATAGTTTTTTGGCACTGTTTTCACTGCGTTATATATTTTGTCATATATTTTTAATGAATTTGAGGGTAGGATTGTGGAGTGTTTTATTTGTCTTACACTGTTAAAGGCTATATTGCTCTATTTATGTGCATTATTGATAGCATTATATCCACATGTACATTATATATTTTTTTATTAATTTTTTTATTAAATAAATATTTATGTGTATATGTATATGTGTGTATATACATTTTTTTATATATATGTATATATATCTATTTGACACTGGAACTTGATAAAAATCCTTGCAGCACACAGCTACTATCAATGATGTACAAGTGCTATTAGCCATATGTGTTTGAGGAAAAAATTCAAAAACTTACGTTTTTTCAAAAAACTCAAAAATCTGTCTTTTAATTCTGAAGTTCTTAGTACATACATTGGCCAATGTCTGCTTGCTCATCAACTGCGACAAAGTGACTTCAGGCATGATGAGTCCTATCGCTGACACCCAAGTCCTCCTTGTCCACCCTACCCCACTACTAAGTGGGCGGACACCATCTATACCCTCGATCACCTGTAGGTTAATGATAGGACTCATCATGCCTGAAGTCACTTTGTCGCAGTTGATGAGCAAGCAGACATTGGCCAATGTATGTACTAAGAACTTCAGAATTAAAAGAAAGATTTTTGAGTTTTTTGAAAAAACGTAAGTTTTTGAATTTTTCCTCAAACACATATGGCTTATAGCACTTGTACATCATTGGAGTAGCTGTGTGCTGCAAGGATTTTTATCAAGTTGTTTGACTCTGCATCTTTGCTTGCACCAGTTCACACTGGTCTGTGACTGCTGTGCAGCTTTTCTTGTTATATATTATGTGGAGTTGCAGGCTCCTTTGCTGCAATGTGCACCCTCATTAACCTACAGGTGATCGAGGGTATAGATGGTGTCCGCCCACTTAGTAGTGGGGTAGGGTGGACAAGGAGGACTTGGGTGTCAGCGATAGGACTCATCATGCCTGAAGTCACTTTGTCGCAGTTGATGAGCAAGCAGACATTGGCCAATGTATGTACTAAGAACTTCAGAATTAAAAGAAAGATTTTTGAGTTTTTTGAAAAAACGTAAGTTTTTGAATTTTTCCTCAAACACATATGGCTTATAGCACTTGTACATCATTGATAGTAGCTGTGTGCTGCAAGGATTTTTATCAAGTTGTTTGACTCTGCATCTTTGCTTGCACCAGTTCACACTGGTCTGTGAGTGCTGTGCAGCTTTTCTTGTTATATGTTATATTTGACACTGGACCTCTTTGATAATTGTTTTGATACTTTTGGTGATTTTTTTTTATTTTAGCACTGACCAGCCAGTATACCCAGTACTATATTTAATTATAACCACATAATTTTGTTGGACTTTCCATACGCTAGTGAGGTATTGCTGTAAAACCAATATCTGTGATATTGTCTATTAGTATTTATCAATGGTTCCCTCCTCCTCCTATAGTTAATAATGTAATATATTGGATTCATTTATTCATGGTTGTTTCATTATAAAATAGTTTTATCATAAATTTTTAATCTATTATATTTTAATTGTATACCGATAAAATTGATATTTTATAACCTGAATATGGGCTATAAACTCTTTTTTTGAATACGTTCATGTTGTTCTGAGTTTGCCTAGTGCATTATTGGCCGTGATCGGTTCTTCTTAAAGAGAAGTGAGTCTAGTTCAATTGCAAAGAAAACATCAATAAATATCATGCCATCACCAGTAACCATTAAGATTGTGTCTTTGTGTCACACAGAAGATAAGAACTGTACTGCCTGCTGTATAATTTTCATTCAAGCTGTTTATAGCAAAGACTGCCTTCTTGTTAAGAACGTGTCTTTCCCCTTATCTGTGAATCCTATAGACCGGGTGAGGAGTGCAAAAGGACTGGTATGAAGGTAGTAAAAGTAAGATCATAAAGAACCCACCCACCAGGGACTCTCACTTTAATGTAACGTGCTGGGGTGACCTATCACAGCACTAGCCTATGACAATCACCAACCCAGAGAACCCGCATTTGTTCCATGTACTGCTCAGATGTCACTGACAGCTGTCAGCATGGAACTGTCCCTCCGTGTTTATGTGGCGCCCCTGTGGTCTGGTCACCACAGAGGTACTGCACCTAATCCATAGGTGTGGTATCCCACTCCCAGGTTAGATGGGGCCACAATACCGAGACCCACACATTTTGCATCCAACACCCATCTAAACCCCCCAGGACAGGGACATTGTAGGGCATAATGGGACCAGAGGGTAGGTAGCTACAGAGCAACAACACTGACTGGGGGGAGGAGCAAGTAAAGGGGTGGGGTCAGAACACAGAGAGAGCACATTAGTTTGCAGAAGATGGAGGAACGAGGAGGATGATCAACTGAAAGATGGAGTTCTAGGGGAACTCTTGCACTGGGGTAGAGTGGACCGGTGGGTAGATCGCCCATGAAACCCAGGCCAGTGTGAACCCTGTATTCACCCCAACATCCAGTCATAGTGGAGGAACTAGTTGCAAGAGGGGACTGCCTACAATCTAGCAACAACACTGCAAGTTTGAGTCAGGAAACTAGGTGGCCACTGAACTTCATGTGCAGTGGCAAGTACCGTGGACAATCCGCAGGACGGTGGCTAGATCTAGAGCCAGCGGACGTGATAACTGTCGCTCAACAGGGCTCGCAGCCACCTGCTTGGGACCCTGTAGCATGAAGGCGCAGAGCAGGAGTAAAGGAGGAACAGCGCAGAAAAGGGCAACATGGAAAGGCATACAAGGGGGAGTGTCAGTGGAGTAACCCTGGATTGCCTGGGAGTTGACTGGATTGCTGACCCAGAAAACAAAGTACCCCAGCTGGGTGTGTACTGCTACAAACTGAGTAAAGGTAGAAGAACTGTACCTTTTGTGTCCTCCTGCTTATTTCCTACACCCTCCTTGCCACCATCTGTACCATAACTACCACTACCATCATTCCCAAAGACTCTCACACCAAACCACAGGGGCCCGCTCCACCTGTGGGGAGTGTCACCATCCCAGCTGCCACTACATCTATCCCTTGGGGGCTCATCTAAGCAGCGCTGGTCACCTCTGATCAGGCACCACAGGTGGTATCACGTAAAGACATTATAATCCCCTGTAAATTCCCCTTCAGCTGCTCAGCCAGGGCCACGACCGCCGGGACTGCCAACATGACATCCCCCTGCCTACACCCAGCTGGTCGAGTACCCCAGGCCCTTGAGGTCCTTTGAATTGGTGCCACAAACAGGATTTACAAACCCCCGTTAACTAGGTCCTGTGTGTCGATAGACGCAATCTGAAAAGACTGTGTAATGGTGGCTGCCATAGCCTAACGCCATTTGCTGGCCAAGAGGAGTGTCCAGCCCTCCCATCGTGGGCAAGACCACCCAGTGGCACCAAAACCACCCCCTTTATTGACTGTAACTCACCATGATAAGCCAGTCAGCCAAACAGCTCCACCCCCTGGTATACCCGACAGCACAGAGTGGGAATTGCCTTCAAAAGGGTAGAGGGGAGCTGCAGGGGAGCACGCGCAGAGCTGCAGGAAGGAAGCTGCATCTGGCAGAGGAGACTGAAAAAAACCATGGAGGGAGAGATGGCGGATGGCAGAAAGAAGCTGCCAACCCCCGAAAACACAAAGGCACGATTACCGGGCGGCCTCTGGATGTCGCCGGGTCCACTGCCACCCATGGACCCGGGCCTCCGCAGTGTGGGAATGGCAGCTTTCCTGGATCCAAGTGGTGGAAGTCCGCAAGTGGCTGCAGGCCCTGCACGAGAAGATTGCCCACTCATCCGCAACGCAGAACTCTGAGCCTCAATCCCTGGAGGAAACTGATGCCGGGTCAGGTAAGCCTCTGCGTGGCCTTAGTCTCACTACAGGTCTAGCAGGTGTACCAATTGCAGCATCCTCAGATTCTCTAGCAACAGGTATTTCTTCCTGATTCTTTTGTACCACTTCTTGGGGCTGGGAGAAATTCAGTAAAGGCACTAAGATGGCTCTATCTTGCTGAGGCCACTCTTCTGGGAAATCTAGGATCGTTGAGACTACCTTCTCATTTGGGCTTTCACGTGGACTGGATTCTTTTTCAGGTTCTTGTTCTTCTTTTGGTTATGTTGGGGGATTCTGGTTTTCCCATTCAGTTGGACACTTCTTGATATGGTTCCTTGACATTGTGTGAGTGGTCTTTCCACCATTCTTGCTAATGAGACACACTTTGTCATTGTCAAATCCAGAATCTAGCAAGACATAGGGTTCTTGTTCCCACTGGTCATCCAATTTGTGTTGTTTTCTCTTTCTCTTCAAGACAATACTTCCAGGTACAAAAGGCTATGCTGGAGCATGTTTTTGAAGTCCCTTTCTTGTTTCCCATGGGATTTCTCCAGGTTGTCTTCAACACAAGCTTGAACCATTTTGTATTGCTTGAGGCGGTTTTCGTTCCAGTTGGGCGTTGAGCCATCTTCTTTGGGGTCAACTACTCCGAGTTCCAAGTCTACAGGTAACTTTCCTGTATGGGCTCTCATCAGGTAAGCTGGTCTACAGTTTGTAGAACTTACTGGAATGTGGTTATACATGTCAACCAGGTCTGGTAGTTTCTCCGGCCATTGGTTCCTTTCCTCTAAGGGTAGGATCTTCAACATGTCAATGATGATATTTTTCATCTTCTCACATAATCCGTTGGTTTGGGGATGATATGTGATCGTCCTAATCTTCTTACATCCATTAATGTGGCAGAACTCTTGGAAGATTTCGGCTTCAAAAGCTGATTCTTGATCTGTTAAGATCTGCTCTGGATAACCTAATGGTCTGCAGAATACAATTTGGAATGTTCTGGCAGCGGTGGCAGCTGTTAAGTCATTCACGGGGGCAACAATCAGGAACCTTGAGTAATGGTCTACCATGGTCAACGTGTATGTTGTGTATAGATCTACTTGGAGTCAGTTTTACGTGGTCCAGGGCTACTATTTCCAGGGGCTACTTCGTCACTATGGGCTGGAGCGGTGCTTTCTGGCTCTGTAAGACTTTTCTTCTATGGCTGCAGGGTCCACAATTCTTACACCATCTCTCAATGGATCCACGCATGCCTACCCAAAAGAACCTATCTTTCAGTAGCATCTCCAGCTTCTTCCACCCAAAATGACCAGTCTGGTTGTGATAGGTGTTCAAAACCATCTGCACTTCTGACTACGGCACGATGATTTGCCAGACCATCTCGTGAGTCCTTGGGTTAATGTGTCTTCTGCAGAGCTTCTCCTGATAAATAAATAGCTTGCTCCTCTCGTTCCACAGATGTTTGGCTTCTGGTTGGGGGTTTTCTGGTAGCTTTGCTGACTCCTGGGTTATCAGCTTCTTTACCAAACTGACAGCCGGGTCATTGTCTTGCACTTCCTTCCAACCAAAGTGTGGCAACAGGTTCACCATTCTCACAGGAAGGTCTTTACAGGTTTGCTGACACTGAGTTCCTCCTAATTGATGGAATGCAGGTAACTTCACTTCTAGCTCATCTTCATCCATGCCCACGTCTGACAGGTGAGGCATTCTGGACAAGGCATCCACGTTTCCATTCTTGTGCCCAGCCCGGTGCTTGATGGTAAACTGGTAGTTGGACAACCTGGCCATCCATCTCTGCAACATGGCTCCCAACTTTACAGTCTCCAGGTGGGTCAGCAGATTTTTATCCGTGAAGGCTGTAAATTTGCTAGATGCCAGGTAGTGCTTAAACCTTTCGGTGACGGCCCGGGCCAAGGCCAGGAATTCCAGCTTTAAGGAACTGTAGTTCTCCGGGTTCCTCTCTGTGGGACGCAGCTTCCTACTGGCATAGGCAATCACTCTTTCTTTGCCCTCTTGCCTCTGAGAAAGGACGGCTCCGAGTCCCACATTGCTGGCATCCGTGTACAGCAGGAATGGCAGGTTGTAGTCCGGGTAAGCAAAGATTTCTTCTCCTGTCAGGGCTTCCTTCATCATCTGGAACGATTCCTCTTGTTCCTTGCCCCATTCCCACAGAGAATCCTTAGACTTGCCCTTCTTGGGCTGGCCTACTAAGAGGTTTTGCAGGGGAGCAGCCTTCTTCATGTACTCCTTTATGAACCTAACATAGTAGCCCACCAATCCCAGGAATTGACGTACTTCCTTCAGGGTCTTGGGTTCTGGCCACTCCGTGATAGCTGTCACCTCATCTGGATCTGGGGCCACACCTTCAGCACTGACTATGTGTCCCAGGTACTGTACTCTTGGTTTTAACAGGTGGCATTTGTATGGTTTCAGCTGCATCCAGTATTTGGCCAGAGCTTCAAACACCTCTGCTAGATGGGCTACGTGTGCCTCATAGGTCTGAGAGTACACAATCACGTTATCCAGGTAGAGCAGTACCATCTCAAAGTTCTTATGCCCAAGGCAACTCACCATCAATCTCTGGAAGGTTCCAGGTGCATTACATAGTCCAAATGGCATGCTGTTAAATTCACACAGGCCTATAGGTGTTGTGAATGCCGTCTTCTCACGGTCTTCCTCTGCTACGGACACCTGCCAATACCCAATAGTGAGGTCTAAGGTGGAAAAGAAATTGGCAGACTTCAATGCAGCTAAGGATTCCTCTATACAAAGTAACGGGTAAGCATCCTTGTCTGTTATGCGTTTTATTTGCCTATAGTCTACACACATCCTCATACTGCCATCATTCTTCCTGACTAGGACTAATGGGGCCGCCCAGGGACTACAGCTATCTCGTATAACCCCTGCGTCCTTCATGTCCTGTAACATTTCTTTGGCTTTCGGGTAATGTGCGGGTGGAATAGGCCTGTACCGCTCTTTGATTGGTGGATGTGTACCTGTGCGGATATGATGTTGCAACCCCTTTATCCTACCAAAGTCAAGTGAATGCTTACTAAAGACTTGTTCAAACTCTTTGACTACCCGGTAAACACCTTGCTTTTCATACAAAGGAGTGGTGTCAGTCCCTACATGGAGTTGCTGGCACCAGTCCTCCAGTGGCCCTGTTGTATCATCAGGTTTTGTCCCTTTGGCATGGGGTAAGGGTCCCACTGCTTGGATCTCGTTGTTGTTTACTGTGTACAATGTAGCAACGGTTGCATACCTGGGTAACTTAACCTCTTCACTGCCACAGTTTAAGATGCGAACTGGTACTCTCCCATTGTGTACATCAACCACCCCCTGGCTGTCAAAAGTGTTCTTCTGTGCTCTCTGCTGATGGGCTCCACTAATGCCTGGTAGTCCTGCCCTCTCAGACCTATAGCTGCTCGACACCATATCATCTCACTCATTGTGGGAATAACAATAGGAAACGGGTCTGTCACCCGTGCAGTACCAATTTCACCACCTGTAATTATTACCTGTTGATGGTGCAGGAGGGCTCTTATCTCACACTAAAGGACCTTCCTCTGACCAGGTTTAGTAATATCTGCAATCTGTTGAAGCAAAGACAAAATCTCTCCCATGCAATTGCTAACAACATTTGTACCAAGTATTATATACGGGTCATTTGCATTACTTGCTTCTGCTAGTTCTAGAACCACTTGGTTTTGCAATTCCACCCTCCCCACCTTTATTGGTACTTCTCTAACCCCCATCACAGTTAGTGGTGCACTGTTAGATGCACTGAGGGTAAAGTCCATGGTAGGCTGTTTCAGTTCTGCATCAGCCCAGTACTTCTTATAAAGGATATAGGGGATGGTGGTCACCTGCGGCCCGGTATCCAGCAGAGCAAGTGTTGGGATGCCATCTAGTACAACTGATAAGGAACGGCCTCTGTCCGTTGAAGGTCTTTTACCAAGTGACTGGGCCCTGTTGAGTTACTCCTGGGGTTTGGCTCCAGCCCCAGGGTCTGCTCGTTTAAAGGACAGCTCCTTGCGATGTGGCATGTTCTGTTGCAGCGACGGCATATGGGCTCCACAGTGGAGCTGTAGCGGTCGGTGGTTCTCCCTCGGTATGCTGTGGCTTGCCTCGCACTCATCCAGGGTGCATCCTCCGGACTGTCAGCAAGTTGAATCAGCGGTTGAGGTCGGGGCTGGGGTCTTGGCGTTGGCTGGGAACTCTGCTGCAGCTTTAGAGTTTCCATCACTTTAGTTATGTTCCTGCTCATTTGGCGCATTTCAGCATGCATCTCAGCATGCAGAAAGTCATACTTGTCAGGCTGAGCGGAATGTACACTGTGCCCAGCCGCAGACACGGCTTCGGAGTAGCCTGTGCCTCACCACTGCACCACCGTTTGATAGCATCTTCATGGGTCTTTCTTTACTGGTTGCAACCCCTTTATGGCCAAGTCCTTTAAAAGTGTTAAAGTCAGTTTCCTGGTGGCTCAGCGACCGCCAACGCACAGTCTTATTGTCCTCGGGGGATAGCAGTCCCCAGGTGAATTGTTCAATCAAGAGCTTATTTTCATCGGGTACACTGGCAGGGCTGACATGCTTAAGGGCTCTCAATGCTTCCTCCAGAAGCCAAGCATAAGCTCTGATATCATCTCCTGGCCTCTGGTAGCAGTGATGGAAGCGCATGTATATATCAGCCTTATTGCACTCTTCAAAAGTAGCTTTCAATTTATCAAATATAGTAGTCACTGATCTCCGTTCAGCAGCAGACCAGGACTCACTCTCTTTCTCTGCCGCACCAGTTAACTCTCTGAGTACCACAGCAGCACGCTGCTGACCAGTCATCGCATACATGTCCAGGACACTAGTGATTTTTCTCCTGAACACAGTCAACATATCAGGGCGACCTTCATACTGAGTGAGATCGGCATGATCAGGGCGACTGCGCCCGGAACGCCAGGGGTGCTGGCAGTGCTACTGGAGGCAGCCATGGTCGCTTCAGGGTAATTCTCAGCGTCAGCGAACGTGCTTTCGTAGTTGCTGGAGGAGGCCGACATGCTGGAGGCCCCCCTAGTGAATTACAGCCAGCGTTCAAACCATTAAACAGTTCGGGATTTCCGGACTAGGCCGCGGCGCTCGGGAATGCTCTGCTGAGCAAGGGGCGGGCTTCAGTTTCGCGCTCTACAGGCCGACACGCTCCCTTTCTACCCGCTATTCGGCGCAGTGATGGCGGCGTAGTTCAACAGTCACAAAATACAACATATGGGAAGACTCAGACTCCAGTTACAGGCACAACCGAAGCGGGTCTCGGACTTTTTCTCTGGTGCCCGCACTGCTCCTACAGCCTCCACAAATATGGCGCTGGCATCACCACGATTAGCCCGTGCTTCCCACTGAGGAACACACACTCAAGGTATGGCGGGCACTGCTCCCTCCCCAGACAGCCCTCTTACCCATGCGGCAATGAAGGATCTCTTTTCTGACCTATGTATGTCTCACTGTGGCCGGGACTCCGGTTTAGACAGGCAGTAGCTTCTTCCTCCTTGTCACGGGTGGACCGCGCCTGCCGGTAGTGGGGCCAGGTTGAGTGCAGATCAAAAGGTTTGAAGACGTCTTGAGGGAACAGATTAAGGGGTTAATTTGTCGTGACGCCACCTATGAGTGATTTCGGTAAGTCTTACCGACGCTGCGGGGTCTCCGGGGGATGGAATGCAGCAAGATAGAACGCTACCCACAGGCTGAGTGGTGATCCCGGAGCCGTGAGCTGCTGAAGATGTTCTGAGGCAGCTGCAGTTACCTTGTATGCGGACGGACGTAGTCATAAGGAAGCAGGACACTGTAAATCTCTGTAACGGGTGCTTTACTGTAACCAGCAGGCAATACATGGCATACAGTTTGTGGGTAGCAGACCGGGTGGACTCAGCAGTGATAGGTGTCCCTCAGAGATCTGCGGTGTTCACCTCCATTCTACCTAAGTAAGTTGCCTTTGTCGCCCAGGAATACCAGGTTGGGTACAGGGAGGCTGCTTGAATGCCCTATCCGGGGTATACGTTCCGGATGCTTTGGGGAGCCTTGGGTCCCTTGGTGGGTACACCTCTGGTTTGACGACTGGATTTGGCGATGGTGGGGTCCTCCTGTAGAGCGGCTCCTCTACTCTTCTGGTTCGCATAGCAGAGCTGAACTGCTGCTAGCTTCGGTACCAGTAAACTGGCTGTAGTTGGGCACGGGATGATTTTGAGCCCCCATGATGATGCCCGTAATTGGTAGGGAGATGGCCGGTAGAAAATGGCCAGGGGGCCGCACGGGACTGTGCGAGCCCCCTCTCCTAGGTTGCAGAGCTGGGATTCTGCAGAGGGTCTTCTAGGTTGATGTTACACCTTCAGCCCTCGAACTCCAACTGTTCTAGACTTTCCACTACACACTACCCTTGCACTCCGCCCACCAGGACCTTGATTGGCCCTCTATGCTAAGTGATGCATGCAGGGTATGGATCTCTGAGTTAACCATATGGCTGCTGGGTCAGAGAATATTGCTGCTGCATTTGTGGCTGCAATACCCTCCTGTGACGCACTCGTTGCGGGGCGCCACATGTACCTCCCTGCAGGAGGATATGAAGGGGATGGTCGCTGAACTTAGGGGAGAAGTGGCGGACCTGGGCACCCGTACAGATACTTTAGAGCGCAAAATGGCAGAGTTAGTCCGCTCTCATAACACTCTTCTCGATGCACATGAACAGCTCCAGGATAAGATGATTAAAGTAAAGGCCAAGAATTTGGACCTGGAAGACCGCTGTAGGCGGAACAATGTAAATCTGCGGGGCATAGAGGAGAAAGTCACCCAGGAGAGCTGCACGTTTTTCTACAAGATTTTCTTGCAGTAGTCCTGCCAACAGTGGATAGCAGAAAGCTCAAAATTGACAGAATCCATAGGGTTCCTAAGCCTGCAGCTATTGATCCCACTCTTCCTTGAGATGTTCTTGCGAGGATCCATTATTTTGAGATTAAAGAGGACTTTTTGAATGCCCTGAGAAATGGAGTGAGTGTGCCTGAGAGATTTGCTAATATTGAAGTATATCCAGACTTATCACCAGGAACTCTTGCTTCAAGGAAGGCTTTTCAGCCATATACACGTGTCCTCCACTCCAAAAATATTCCATATAGATGGTGCTTTCCAACAAAGCTTCTCATCAGAAGAGATGATAAATCCTTCACCTGCATGACGCCCAAACAAGCAGAAAAACTGTTTGTGCAATGGAGTTTTCACGCTCTGGGATCATCATCATCAGCTCCTCCCTCTCCAGCTGCTGAGGCTTCATCTACCCATGGAAGACTGGGCCCACGCATTGATCCGGAGTGGTCAACAATTTGAAGACAATTTTGTGGACTTTTAAGGTTACAATGCCCGTGGACTCCCTTTCGGATATATTTTGAAATTCCGGATTTTTGTTGCTGACCTTCTTTCTCCTTTTTCTTTCATCTCCTACTCCACTTACGGCACTCTATTCTTGCTATCTCTGTTCTTCTTTAAATTGTCTTTTTCTTCAACGTGGGACTTCAGGCCCCTGTGAGTGTTTTACTGTCACTTGATTTTAGGGGGCTATCCTTATTTTTTTCTCTGAATGGAGAAAGATGTTTCGGTTCTCAAATTTGTTTAGTATTCTTGTTACATGTTTTCTACTCCTCCCTATCCTCACTTCCCTCCTTCTCCCGGCAGGATTGGTATTAAGGTTTGATATTCTTGTGGTACTGTGCATGTGCAAAAGTGTACTTTGTTTCCTCCATTTATTATGAGTTTAACGGGTATCTCAGTAAATGTAAACGGGCTGAATTCGCCCGGAAAACGCTCACTAGTGTGGCGCCAATTACTGAAATCTAGAGGTGATATTCTGTTCCTTCAGGAGACCCATTTGCTGCCTGGGGACACTCATAGAATGTCCTCTCTTATATACCCTCATCAGTTTTATGCCTCTGCTGGAGTGAAAAAAGCTGGGGTAGCTATCTTCATACATAAACGTCTAACGTTTGAGCTGATGAATGTTACCTCTGACCCTCTAGGTCGTTATGTTATGGTTAAGGCTGGGGTCACAGTTGCATTTTTCACAAGCGTTTTTGGAGACCTGCGTTTTCAAAAACGCATGTAAAAAACGCACCCATAGGCCCCCATGTTAAAAAACTCATGCCCTAATAGCAAAAAAGCATGTGTGACAGTACCATGCGTTTTTGGTGCATTTCCAAAAACGCATGCGTTTTTTTATATGGGGCCTTATGGGAAACGCATGCAAAAACGCATGTACAACTAGTGCCATTCAAAAACGCATGCGTTTTTTTAACATGGGCTCCTATGGAAAACGCATGCGTTTTTGAATGGCACTAATTGGTACTAATTGTACATGCGTTTTTGCATGCGTTTTCCATAGGGGCCCATGTTATAAAACGCATGCGTTTTCTACAAAAACGCATGCGTTTTTCAAAACGCACCAAAAAATAGTACATGCACTATTTTTTGGTGCAGATTTAAAAACGCAGCCAAAAACGCAGGGAGCCATCACACACCTTAAAAAACTCATGCTGACATGACAAAACGCATGTTAAAACGCATGAGTTTTTAAAAGGCACTAAAAAACGCATGTCAACTGTGACCCCAGCCTAATTGCAAGTTAAACAATGTACCGTATTCCCTTGTTTCTGTCTATGCTCCCAACTCTGGTCAGGCTAGATTTGTAAGACTGACCTTTGATAAATTGTTCCCATTAGCAGCGGGACGCAAATTGATTGGGGGTGATTTCAATGCACCTGCAGATAGAACACTAGACTGCTCGAACCCTACTCTATATAGACAAGAACTTTGCCCTCTCTTCTACTCATATAATTTACATGACGTGTGGCGTTATTACCATTCTAACGAACGTGACTATACATATATGTCGCTCAGGTTTGGTTCCTGCTCCAGACTGGATTATATCTTGATAGAAGACGCCCTCCTTCCACACTGTCTCGGAGCTGAGATTAATTCCATTACATGGTCAGACCATGCCTCCATTTCAGTGAGAATAGCTGACGCCTTTGCAGTTTCCCACCCCAAGTTAATGGAAACTAAATGAGTATTTGTTGAAGTCGAACACAAACATAGAGGAACTCTCTAAACAACTAAAAGTTTTTTCTGCAGAACGACACGGCAGGCATTTCTCAAGAAGTGCTCTGGTTTACCCATAAGGCGGTTATGCGAGGAAATTTACTTAAATTAGCTGCCTGGACTAAGAGGAAATATAACGAGAGGTTGAGTGCCCTACTTCTGCAGATTAAACTACTAGAAACCCAGCACAGCCCCATCGGATTCCATTTGTACAGCCCTTATCCATAGACGTTATCAACTGCGGATGCTTTTGCTTAACAGGGTGGAAAAAAATGTACTAAAATCAAAGGCTGCTTTTTATGGAATGTGGGATAGAGCGGGTAAATTATTGACACGTTGAGTAAAAAAAAAAGGAAACTCAAACAAAGATCTCCCGTCTGATAGCCACTAATGGGTCCCATATACGTAACCCCATACAAATTGCAAAGCAATTTAGGATATATTATGAATCACTCTATAATTTAAAAAACTCACCCGTTACACCCCAGCCCTCGGTTGAATGCATCCGTTTTTTTCTAGATAGCGCTCAACTGCCTACCCTTACACCTGAACAATCTGTGTGGTTAAATTTCCAAATAACTGAACAAGAAATTTTAGATACTATTAAATCTATCAAAAAACATTCTGCCCCGGGCCTGGATGGCTTCACATATCAATACTAGTCTACCTTTGCTACCACCCTCACTCCTTTTATTTTAAAAGTTTTTTCCTTTTGGCAACGCTCGGGTCATATTGGTAAGGAGGGATTGCAGGCAATAATTTCAACCATCCCTAAACTGGGTAAACCACAGACGTCTCCAGCTAACTTCTACCCGATTGCTCTCCTTAACTGTGATCTTAAATTATACTTCAAATTGTTAGCTAATCATATTATGGTAGTGACTCACCGTTGCCGGATTCTCACGTCTCAGGCGATGCTTCACTTGTCACGGTTCCGCACCTGAGGCTGTGGGGCCCGGTGGTCAAATAAAAAGGGATTAAAGGATTGGGATAAGTCTTGATTGTCGTGACGCCACCTGTGGAAGTCCGGTGATGGCACCGGCACTGCTTGGGCCTTCGGGGGATGTGCGGCAGCTACATGGGATACTCCCCACAGGATGAGCAGTAGTCCCCGGGGCCAGGAGCTGTACTGGGTGGAATACGGCAGCTCTGTAGTTTTAAGCATAAATCCAGGAAGAATACACAAACGCTTTTCTGTACCTTTTACTGGTGTCAACAGGTACACTCGACCGGGTGGTGAAGTAGACACTCCTGGAGGTTCCACAGCAAGCAGTGGTATAGGCTTCCTGATATACACAGTTCTAACTGGATCTGGTGGATATGGAATCCTACCAAACCGGGATTGCACGTTCTGGTGTGACTTGATACACCCGAGTTTGCTGCACTGAGGGCACTATAAAGGGATGTTGACCGAGTCCGTCCCCATCCCAGGCTCTCATTTGTTGGTGCTTCAGGTGTCCAGGGAGCTAGACTCCCTTGGTGAGGGTGCTGGCTCCTGCAGCTCAGACCCAGTGATCGGATTGTTAGGGCGAGTTGAAGTAACTCCTCTGTCCCTGTAAGGTATTTGCCTCCTGTTCCTATGACCCCTGTTGCGAGGGTCTCCCACTTTCCGGTGTGCTGGTATGGGCCTAGTGTGGCTCCAGTACCAGGTCAGCTCTCCTAGCTGTTCACAGTTCTAAAGTGACTGCACACTCCACTGTTTCTCCCTCCAGGACCCGTATTTATAGGGGAAACTGGCTTAAGGCAACCAGTGGAGCTCCCCCTAGAGGCCTGGGGTGAAAGGGGTGTAAAAGTAAGTGAGGTCTGCTTGCTGTGTACATTCCATTTGTGTCCTAAGAGTTCCTGTGGTGCCCAACCAGGGTGTCACATTCCCCCTTAGTTAACTTCAGTTCTCCCGGACTGAGCAAAAGTTTTTCTTTACAACTTAACCTCTAAACATTTTATATACATTTAATAACCGGTATTTACAAAGTCTTAAATTGAAAAATACAAAAATCACTGAAAAAGAAGGGAAAAATAGGAAAAATATGAAAAGCAGTCCATACGGCACTAGTCCATCTGCCGCAGGCTGGAAAAAGTAGGTTTTTGGTCACACAAGTCCTGTAACTATTGTCCAAGTTAAAGAAATGGGGAAAAAGGGTAAAGTCCAGCAGTAAAGTCTCTGATGGCTCAAACACACATACGGGTATACACTTTAAACTTTATACATATTCCCTATGGGTGTCTCTGCTTAGGAGGCCGGGTCTAACCTTCTTACCCTACCCAGGCACTTTCTGTTCCCAACTTAATTTACTTGGGACAGGGCCCAGTTCCTCCACCCTTCTGTACACTACTTTTTACAGTTTTTGAACACGGGTACTATTTACGTTGCTTAACGGGTATTATTATTCCACTACATTCTAAACCCATTCTCCATATCTATTTGGGGTTTGTCCCAATGTACTACGTGTGGATCTGCGTAGTGTTGGCATGTCAAAATCTGCTGTTGTAGTGTACGTACTGGTTTTTCTCTGTTGCTCCTACGTGTTTCTGTAATTCCATAATAGGTACGTAATCTGTCTATTGGACTATCCTCTGATAAAAGTGGTAGGGTACGTAGCTGTCTATGAATCCTTGGTCTTACTACGAGACTAGCAGGTTCACCAATTACAGGAATCTCAGGTTACGGAATAACAGGCTGCATTTCTTGCATTTGCATTGGTTCTTCTTGAACTGGTTGAGTTGGTATTGGATCTTCCCCAGGTTGGTAGAAAGAAATAACTGATATGATAAATGCCCCATTGCATTGAGGCAAGTTGGCGGGTAAGTCTCCAATTTCTGTATGGACTAGGTTTTCCTTTTGTTTTTCAACTGTTACTGCAGGGTAACTGGTTTCTTGAGGTATTAACTGTTCTGGAGATTTTTTCAAATGGTCTCTGGATACAGTTGTAAATGTGTTTCCTTTATCTTTGCTGATTACACAAGTTTTAGCGTTGTCATATTGTGACGGCATTATTGTGTAGGGTTCTGACTCCCAATTGTTATCCAATTTGTTGGTTTTTCTCTTACTTTTTAGTACTAGTTCACCTGTTGTCAAAGGTTCTGCTGAGACGTGCTTGTTGAAGTCATGCTCTTGTTTGCTTCTGCTTAGGTTCAAATTTCTTTTAACACTCTCTTGTACCTTCTTGGCGTTGATTAATCCAATCTTCCTCTGGAGAATCTGGTGTTGGTTCGATGGTTCCCATCTCTAAATCAACTGGCACTTTACCTGGTCTTGCTCGCATCAAATAGGCAGGTGAGTAATTAGTGGAACTAACTGGTATGTGGTTGTAGATATCCACGAGGTCTGGAAGTTTTTCAGGCCATTGATTTCTCTCTTTAAGGGGTAGAGTTTTGAGCATGTCAATCACTATGTGGTTCATTTTCTCGCATAAACCGTTTGTCTGAGGATGATATGGTGTGGTCCTGATCTTTTTACAACCATAAAGTCCTAGAAATGCGCGAAACAGGTCTGACTCAAATGCTGGTCCTTGGTCAGTTAAGACTTGGTGTGGGTACCCATGGGGGCGACAAAAGTAACTTTGAAATGCTTTAGCTGCTACTTCTGCAGTTAAATCTTTTACTGGAACAACCACAAGGAATCTTGAATAGTGATCAACCATGGTGAGTGCGTAAGTATAACCAGTTCGACTTGGGGTTAACTTCACATGATCCAGAGCAACTATTTCAAGATTTCTTTTGGTAACGATGGGTTGCAAAGGAGCTTTCTGACTTAAGTGGTCCTTTCTTCGAAGATGACATGGTCCACAATTCTTACACCATTTGTCAATTGAACCTCGCATACCGACCCAGTAGAAACGGTCTTTCAGTAGCATTTCCAGTTTCTTCCATCCAAAGTGTCCTGCATCGTCATGGTATGCTTCCAGGATCATTTGGACTTCCGCCTTTGGAACTACTATCTGTCAGATAAGTTTGTGTGTTCTGGGGTTCAAACACCTCCGGCATAGTTTCCCTTGGTAGACAAATAACTTCCCTCTCTCCTTCCACAGGCGCTTGGCATTTGGTGAGGCATCAGGATCCATACTAGCGTGCTCTTGGGTTATTAATTCCCTGACTAAGCTGACGTCTGGATCATTGGCTTGAGTCTCTTTCCAGTCATGATGAGGTAGAGGGTTTACGGTCCTCTCCCCACGTCTCTGACTCGACTGATGACAGGTTGCCGTACCTGTGCAATGGAAAGCTGGTAATTCTATCTCTTCCAGGTCATCTATGTCCTCTCCTTCTTCAGGAAGGTTAGGCATCCTGGACAGAGCATCAGCATTGCCATTTTTGTGACCTGCCCGATACTTCACAGTAAAGTCATAGTTTGACAATCTTGCTACCCAACGCTGCTTTAGGGCTCCCAGCTTTGCAGTCTCTAAATGTGTTAGAGGATTGTTATCAGTGAAAGCTGTGAACGGGGCGGATGCCAGGTAATGCTTGAAACGCTCTGTGATTGCTCAGACCAGGGCCAGAAACTCCAGTTTGAACGAGCTGTAGTTTTCCGGGTTCCTTTCCGTGGGACAGAGCTTTCTGCTGGCGTAGGTGATCACCTTTTCTTTTCCCTGCTGGCGTTGAGCTAGGACTGCTCCTAGGCCTTAATTGCTTGCGTCTGTATATAACAGAAATGGTAAATTGTAGTCAGGATAAGTCAGGATTTTTTCCCCTGTTAAAGCATCTTTTAATTTTGGAAGGATTGTTCCTGTTCTGGTCCCCACCGGAACGGGGGCCCCCTGATCTTGCCATTTTTAGATTGACCTACTAAGAGATCTTGCATGGGTGCTGCTATCTTAGTGTAGCCTTTGATGAATCTTCGATAGTATCCGACCAGTCCTAAGAATTGGCTTACCTCTTTGTGAGTGGTTGGTGCTGGCCAGTCCTTGATGACTGTAACTTTGTCCGGGTCAGGTGCTACGCCTTCTGCACTGACCACATGTCCCAGGTACTGAACTTTGGGTTTCAGCAGGTGACACTTAGACGGCTTCAGCTTCATACCGTACTTGGACAGCGACTCGAACACTTCACTCAGGTGTTGAAGGTGGTCTTCATAGGTCTGGGAATACACAATTACGTCATCTAGGTATAACACCACAGTCTCAAAGTTCTTGTGACCCAAGCAACACTCCATCAGTCTTTGAAATGTTCCTGGGGCATTACACAACCCGAATGGCATACTGTTGAATTCGCATAGCCCCATGGGCGTCGTGAAGGCTGTCTTCTCACGATCCTCCTCTGCAACGGAGACCTGCCAGTACCCACTAGTAAGATCTAATGTGGAAAAGTAATTGGCAGACTTAAGTGCAGCTGGTGACTCTTCTATGCGGGGCAACGGGTATGCATCCTTGTTTGTGAGTTTGTTGATTTGCCTATAATCAACGCACATCCTCATACTACCATCTTTCTTTTTAACCAGGACCAGTGGTGCTGCCCAGGGACTACAGCTATCCCTAATGACCCCTGCATTTTTCATGTCCTGAAGCATTTCTTTTGCTTTTTGGTAGTGTGTGGGTGGTATAGGCCTGTATCTCTCTTTGATGGGTGCATGGTCGCCTGTAGGGATGTGATGTTGTACCCCTTTAATCCTCCCAAAGTCAAGTGGATGTTTGCTGAACACTTGTTCGTACTCCCGAACTACCCGGTAAACTCCATTTTTCTGATGAGAAGGTGTGTTGTCAGTTCCTACGCTGAGTTCCTGACACCATTTCTCTAGCTGATCTTTGGAGTGAGGGGGTTCATCAGTCATTGTTTGGGAAAAGGATTTTCGTAGGTGTGAGGTCCCGTGACGGGGGCTACGAGCTTACGCTATTTTGGTCCAAGATATCAAACTAAAACCTCACTGTCATCTATAGTGATATATTGCATTTTTTTTTATCTGTAGTGATATATTGCATTTTCTATCTGCAGTTTACATCAGTGTCCTCTAGGGGGCGACAGTCACTTGTGTTGCATTAGTTGTTGCAGAGCGGCCCGCCTTGTATAACAGCTGGGCGTCATTAATAGGCTGCCTTCTGACACTGTGCTTCACTATTGGAGTGGCTGCTGCCCTGTGGTGACCTCATGTCCAGCGACACCATCTGTCTCTTCCTTGTGGCACGGCTGGACGCAGATGCTACAAATCGCCCCCGATGCCAGGGTTGTAGGAGATGGTGCATCGGTGTTGAGAGATATGGGGTGCCTCTGGGGTAACTTATGGCATCCTGCAAAATGCAAAGGTATTTGTAAGAGGCCATTTTTTTCTTTTTCTTATATATTATGTACCCATACGGTGAACTTTCTGTAAAATAAAATTATACATGTGTTAAACATGTGGCTAGGTACTCGTAGGTGTGAGGTCCCGTGACGGGGGTTACGAGCTTACGCTATTTTGGTCCAAGATATCAAACTAAAACCTCACTGTCATCTATAGTGATATATTGCATTTTTTTTTTTTTATTTGTAGTGATATATTGCATTTTCTATCTGCAGTTTACATCAGTGTCCTCTAGGGGGCGACAGTCACTTGTGTTACATTAGTTGTTGCAGAGCGGCCCGCCTTGTAT
Source organism: Allobates femoralis (assembly GCA_033576535.1). Taxonomy (NCBI): domain Eukaryota; kingdom Metazoa; phylum Chordata; class Amphibia; order Anura; family Aromobatidae; genus Allobates; species Allobates femoralis. The sequence continues at coordinate 341,135,224 of JARQOC010000002.1, read as the reverse complement.
AACAGCTGGGCGTCATTAATAGGCTGCCTTCTGACACTGTGCTTCACTATTGGAGTGGCTGCTGCCCTGTGGTGACCTCATGTCCAGCGACACCACCTGTCTCTTCCTTGTGGCACGGCTGGACGCAGATGCTACAAATCGCCCCCGATGCCAGGGTTGTAGGAGATGGTGCATCGGTGTTGAGAGATATGGGGTGCCTCTGGGGTAACTTATGGCGTCCTGCAAAATGCAAAGGTATTTGTAAGAGGCCATTTTTTTCTTTTTCTTATATATTATGTACCCATTCGATGAACTTTCTGTAAAATAAAATTATACATGTGTTAAACATGTGGCTAGGTACTCGTAGGTGTGAGGTCCCGTGACAGGGGCTACGAGCTTACGCTATTTTGGTCCAAGATATCAAACTAAAACCTCACTGTCATCTATAGTGATATATTGCATTTTTTTTTATCTGTAGTGATATATTGCATTTTCTATCTGCAGTTTACATCAGTGTCCTCTAGGGGGCGACAGTCACTTGTGTTGCATTAGTTGTTGCAGAGCGGCCCGCCTTGTATAACAGCTGGGCGTCATTAATAGGCTGCCTTCTGACACTGTGCTTCACTATTGGAGTGGCTGCTGCCCTGTGGTGACCTCATGTCCAGCGACACCACCTGTCTCTTCCTTGTGGCACGGCTGGACGCAGATGCTACAAATCGCCCCCGATGCCAGGGTTGTAGGAGATGGTGCATCGGTGTTGAGAGATATGGGGTGCCTCTGGGGTAACTTATGGCGTCCTGCAAAATGCAAAGGTATTTGTAAGAGGCCATTTTTTTCTTTTTCTTATATATTATGTACCCATACGGTGAACTTTCTGTAAAATAAAATTATACATGTGTTAAACATGTGGCTAGGTACTCGTAGGTGTGAGGTCCCGTGACGGGGGTTACGAGCTTACGCTATTTTGGTCCAAGATATCAAACTAAAACCTCACTGTCATCTATAGTGATATATTGCATTTTTTTTTTTTTATTTGTAGTGATATATTGCATTTTCTATCTGCAGTTTACATCAGTGTCCTCTAGGGGGCGACAGTCACTTGTGTTACATTAGTTGTTGCAGAGCGGCCCGCCTTGTATAACAGCTGGGCGTCATTAATAGGCTGCCTTCTGACACTGTGCTTCACTATTGGAGTGGCTGCTGCCCTGTGGTGACCTCATGTCCAGCGACAAACCTGTCTCTTCCTTGTGGCACGGCTGGACGCAGATGCTACAAATCGCCCCCGATGCCAGGGTTGTAGGAGATGGTGCATCGGTGTTGAGAGATATGGGGTGCCTCTGGGGTAACTTATGGCGTCCTGCAAAATGCAAAGGTATTTGTAAGAGGCCATTTTTTTCTTTTTTCTTATATATTATGTACCCATTCGATGAACTTTCTGTAAAATAAAATTATACATGTGTTAAACATGTGGCTAGGTACTCGTAGGTGTGAGGTCCCGTGACAGGGGCTACGAGCTTACGCTATTTTGGTCCAAGATATCAAACTAAAACCTCACTGTCATCTATAGTGATATATTGCATTTTTTTGTATCTGTAGTGATATATTGCATTTTCTATCTGCAGCTTACATCAGTGTCCTCTAGGGGGCGACAGTCACTTGTGTTGCATTAGTTGTTGCAGAGCGGCCCGCCTTGTATAACAGCTGGGCGTCATTAATAGGCTGCCTTCTGACACTGTGCTTCACTATTGGAGTGGCTGCTGCCCTGTGGTGACCTCATGTCCAGCGACACCACCTGTCTCTTCCTTGTGGCACGGCTGGACGCAGATGCTACAAATCGCCCCCGATGCCAGGGTTGTAGGAGATGGTGCATCGGTGTTGAGAGATATGGGGTGCCTCTGGGGTAACTTATGGCGTCCTGCAAAATGCAAAGGTATTTGTAAGAGGCCATTTTTTTCTTTTTCTTATATATTATGTATCCATTCGGTGAACTTTCTTGGATATGGAATCCTACCAAACCGGGATTGCACATCCTGGTGTGACTTGATACACCCGAGTTTGCTGCACTGAGGGCACTATAAAGGGATGTTGAACGCGTCCGTCCCCATCCCAGGCTCTCATTTGTTGGTGCTTCAGGTGTCCAGGGAGCTAGACTCCCTTGGTGGGGGCGCTGGTTTCTCTGCAGCCTGCGCTGTGGCTCCTGCAGCTCGGACCCAGTGACCAGATTGTTAGGGCGAGTTGAAGTAACTCCTCTGTCCCTGTTAGGTATTTGCCTCCTGTTCCTATGAGCCCTGTTGCGAGGGTCTCCCACTTTCCAGGTGTGTTGGTATGGGCCTAGTGTGGCTCCAGTACCAGGTCAGCTCTCCAAGCTGTTCACAGTTCTAAAGTGACTGCACACTCCACTGTTTCTCCCTTCAGGACCCGTATTTATAAGGAAAACTGGCTTAAGGCAACCAGTGGAGCTCTCCCTAGAGGCCTGGGGTGAAAAGGGTGTAAAAGTAAGTGAGGTCTGCTTGCTGTGTACGTTCCATTTGTGTCCTAAGAGTTCCTGTGGTGCCCAACCAGGGTGCCACAGTAGTATTACCTTCCTTGATAGGACAGGATCAAGTGGGATTCGTACCGAGTAGACGGTATGAGGCGTATTATAAATTTATTGGAGGTGTTGGCGAGGGGGGGCACCCTGGTGCATTTATTTCTGTAGATGCAGAGAAAGCTTTTGACCCAGTGCATTGGGGGTTCCTTAGTGAAGTCCTGAACAAATTTATGATTGGAAACCCTTTCAAAAATTCTATTATGGCCTTGTATTCTTCCCCCTATGCCTCGGTCCAAGCCTCTGGGTTTGTTTCTCAGCATTGAAATTTCCAACGGCACTAGACAGGGCTGCCCCCTCTCTCCCCTCATCTTTGCCCTTATTATGGAGCCCCTGGCGGCAATAGTCAGAGGGAGTTCGTCAGTTTCGGGGGTGCAAGTGGGCCCTGTAGAGCACAAGGTCGGGCTATACGCTGACGACGTGATATTTGCCTGTACGAATGTCCAGGTTTCGATTCCGGCTCTATTGTCTATTCTAGAGGATTTTTCTAGAGCGTCTTATTACAAAACTTAATTTGTCCAAATCATCGTTCTATCCGATAAATATTCCCTCAGAAGAACAATTATTTTTACAACAACAATTTCCCTTCAATTGGGATGCGGGAGGTTTTACTTATTTAGGGATTTATATAACCAATACCAACCATTTAATTCAACGTAACTGTGACCTGTTAATTAAAGATATTAAATCTATCTTAGCTTCCCAAATGTCATGGATAGCCCGCATTCATGTGGTGAAAATGATTTTACTTCCCAAAATAATGTATCTAATGAGATGTATCCCTCTTCAATTTCTGCACAAATATATAAACCTTCTCCAATCAATCTTGGGTAGATTTTTTTTTAACAATATGCCTTACCGCATTGCCTCTGCAACTCTTAATCTCCCAACGGGGAAGAGTGGAATGGGTGCTTCTGATGTCCTCTTATACTACAGAGCAATTACTTTAGAAATAGCTAAAATTTGGTAGGCCCCAAGTCAGATCCCGCTTTGGCTCCAAATAGAATCTTGGTATGCTCCACGGCACTCGGCAATATTATTATTAGAGATGCAGCTCCTAAGCCAGAAAGTCCTCCCTACGCAGTTAAGGTCATTGCACACGACTCTCCACATTTGGTCCCAACAGAGAGAACACTTAGGTTTCCTATTCCGATATATTTCTTTAGAGGCGATGGAGGGTATAATAGGCTCTAGGTCCCTTAGCGAGATGGAAAGACGGTGGGGCTACTTTGCTAGTTGAGTTGATGGATCAAATAGGATCCGTTCGTTTGAACCATTAGTGGATAAATTTTCGCTACCTTTAACATCCTTTTTCCAAAATTTACAATTAAGGAATTTTATCAATTCCATTCACTTCCCACAGAGAGATATTTCATATTGGAATGCCAATCTACAAACATTCTTTAAACAAAGGTCTATCAACTCTCACTGGGTGTCTTTGATATACAGAGCGCTGGTTCACCATAAATATACGTCTAAACTGCCCTTTATGACTAAACTAGTAAAAAGGCCCGATGCAATTGCATCGGGAGCGCGGTGAAATGAATTGTGTGTATACAGGCGAGTGAGTGGGTAGCAGAGTATACAGGGGACTCTGTGGGTAGCAGAGTATACAGGCGGCTCTGTGGGTAGCAAAGTATACAAGCGGCTCTGTGGGTAGCAGAGTATACAGGCGGCTCTGTAGGTAGCAGAGTATTCAGGCGGCTTTGTGGGTAACATTATACAGGTGGCTCTGTGGGTAGCAGAGTATAGAGAAGGCTCTGTGGTAGCAGATTGTAAAGGTGGCTCTGTGGGTAGCAGAGTATAGAGCGCTCTGTGGGTAGCAGAGTATACAGGCTCTGTGGGTAGCAGAGTATAGAGACGTCTCTGTGGGTAGCAGAGTTATAGAGGTGGCTCTGTGGGTAGCAGAGTATAGAGGCGGCTCTGTGAGTAGCAGAGTATACAGGCGGGTCTGTGGGTAGCAGAGTATAGAGGCGGCTCTGTGGGTAGCAGAGTATAGAGGCGGCTCTGTGGGTAGCAGAGTATAGAGGCGGCTCTGTGGGTAGCAGAGTATAAGGCGGCCTGTGGTAGCAGAGTATAGAGGCGGCTCTGTGGGTAGCAGAGTATAGAGGCGGCTCTGTGGGTAGCAGAGTATACAGGCGGCTCTGTGGGTAGCAGAGTATACAGGCGGCTCTGTGGGTAGCAGAGTATAGAGGGCTCTGTGGGTAGCAGAATATAGAAATGGCTCTGTGGGTATCAGAGTATACAGGTGGCTCTGTGGGTAGCAGAGTATAGAGGCAGCTCTGTGGGTAGCAGAGTATACAGGCGGCTCTGTGGGTAGCAGAGTATAGAGGTGGCTGTGTGGGTAGCAGAGTATACAGGCGGCTCTGTGGGTATCAGAGTATAGAGGGGGCTCTGTGGATAGCAGAGTATGATGTGGCGGGAGGCTGGAGGGGTGAGGAGAGCAGAGGCTGGAGGGGTGAGGAGAGGTGAGGCTGGAGGGGTGAGGAGAGGTGGGGCTGGAGGGGTGAGGAGAGGTGAGGCTGGAGGGGTGAGGAGAGGAGAGGCTGGAGGGGTGAGGAGAGGTGAGGCTGGAGTGGTGAGGAAAGGTGGGGCTGGAGGGGTAAGGAGAGGTGAGGCAGGAGGGGTGAGGAGAGGTGCGGATGGAAGGGTGAGGAGAGCTCCAGCTGGAGGGGTGAGGAGAGCTCCGGCTGGAGGGGTGAGTAGAGATCCGGCTGGAGGGGTGAATAGAGATGCGGCTGGAGCGGCGACATCACCGCTCGGCGGCAGGACGTGGCTGCATGCTGGGGCTGATGGCAGCCCCAGTCACACGGCATTGTTGGGTTGGGTGCTGCAGAGAGGGATCAGTCCCTCCCCTCAGGTCACATGTGAAAGAGCGGATTGAGCGGTGTGTGGTAAACACAGGACGGCCATCCGATTGGTCCAGGACGGCGAGTCTTGGCCAATGGGATGGGCGTCCTGTGTGTACAACACAGCGCCCAATCCGCTTGCAGGGGCGGCGGCGGCGGTCAATGGGAGTGAGCGGGGCATGTCAGGCTTTGCAGCCTGACATGCTCCGCTCAGTCCCATTGGTTGCCGCCGCCCACTGGACGAAGTCACTGGCTGGTGGCACCCGCCCATAGCCCCTACACCGCTACTCCACCAGCATGTCGACACTGAGGCCCCAGCGGTGAGAGAGCGGCGAGGAGCGGAAGCCACTACCGGCATCCGGGCAGCATGGACCTCGCGGAGGCCGCGAGGCCGGTCACGATGACGCGGGGCCGACGGTTGCCAGGATGGCGGCGGTGTCAGGTAGTGCGGCTGAGGATGGAGGAGGCTGAGAGGATGGAGGAGGCTGTGAGGATGGAGGAGGCTGTGAGGATGGAGGAGGCAGAGGGGATGGAGGAGGCAGAGGGGATGGAGGAGGCTGTGAAGATAGGGAGGCTGTGAGGACGGAGGAGGCTGTAAGGACAGAGGAGGCTGTGAAGATGGAGGAGGCTGAGGGGATGGAGGAGGCTGTGAGGATAGGGATACTGTGAAGATTGAGGAGGCTGTGAGGATGGAGGAGGCTGAGGGGATAAAGGAGGCTGAGGGGATGGAGGAGGCTGAGGCGATGGAGGAGGCTGTGAGGATGAGGAGGCTGTGAAGATGGAGGAGGCTGTGAGGGTGGAGGAGGCTGTGAGGATTGGGAGGCTGTGAGGATGGGGAGGCTGTGAGGATGGAGGAGACTGTGAGGATGGAGGAGGCTGTGAAGATGGAGGTGGCTGAGGGGATGGAGGAGGCTGAGGGGATGGAGGAGGCTGTGAAAATGGGGAGGCTGTGAGGATGGAGGAGGCTGTGAGGATGGGGAGGCTGTGAGGATGGAGGAGGCTGTGGGGATGGAGGTGGCTGAGGGGATGGAGGAGGCTGAGGGGATGGAGGAGGCTGTGAAAATGGGGAGGCTGTGAGGATGGAGGAGGCTGTGAGGATGGGGAGGCTGTGAGGATGGAGGAGGCTGTGGGGATGGAGGAGGCAGAGGGGATGGAGGACGGTGAGGGGATGGAGGAGGCTGTGAGGATGGAGGGGGCTGTGAGGATGGAGGAGGCTGTGAAATTCTTATACTTACAATCTGCCGAGCGCTTGGTGCTGGGAGTAGTAGCAGCCATTGTGCTGATAGGACCTTGCATGATGTCAGAATGACATCTGCGTTCGGCGCTGTGATTGGGGCGCTCGCGGTCATGTGATAAGTACGTCACATATCACATGACCGCAAACGGGGCAGAACGCAGATATCATTCTGACATCATGCAAGGTCCTATCAGCACAATGGCTGCTACTACTCCAGGTTACCAAGCACTCGTCGGAGGGTAAATATAAGAACAGATGACACAGGAGCGGGGGAACGCGGGGAGCGCAAGCGGGGAGGAGTGCGGACAGAAGGAGCAGGGGGGAGCGCGAATGGGGCAGAAGGAGTGGGGGAAAGCGTGGGCAGGGGAGGAGGAGGAGCGAGGGGGCAGGAGGAGCGGGGGTGCGGCGGGGGGGCAGTGAGGAGAGCCGCCGCTGCGGCCAGTGTGTATTCCGGGGAGTGGGGTGCTGCCCCTACACCGCTACTCCACCAGCATGGCGACACTGAGCCCCCAGCGGTGAGAGAGCGGCGAGGGGGGGAAGCCAGCAGCGGCATCCGGGCAGCGTCGACCTCGCGGAGGCCGTGAGGCCGCTCGCGATGATGCGGGGCCGACGGTTGCCAGGATGGCGGCGGTGTGAGCTAGTGCGGCTGCGGCTCGCAGTGCCGCAAAGGATTTTCAGATTCGGCTACAGTGTCCGAATCCCAAACTCCCAATTATATAAGTAGATGGGAGACTAAGTTGTCCTTTTTTGTTCCATTAGAGACCTGACATACTGCCTCTAAACACGCTGTACTATACTCTTCCTGCATAAACCATCATCAGCAAGCAAAAAAATTGCATTTTGATTGGTATCTAACTCCAGAAAAGATAGCGAAATTCATCAAACAATCGCTTCCTTCTTCATCTTTATGCTGGAAAAATTGTCAGAGTTTAGGATCTACCGTACACATGTGGTGGTTTTGTCCTATGATAACACACTTTTGAAAACTGGTGGAATCCCTTATTAGACGGCTAAAAGGAATTCCTTGTCAACTAACTGCGCCTCTGCCACTCCTGGGTGTGGGACTGCATGACTTTCCCTCCATTTTGAGACCTATTGTAACTAACGTCTTAATAGTGTCTCGCCAGTGTATAGCTAAACATTGGAGGTTTCCAGCGGTTCCAGCCAGGGAGGAGCTCTTGGCACGACTAAATCTACATTTCCAATATGAACTTATGCTGTCCCATGATTTACCAAAGAAAATTAAAATACTTGAATGGTGGGATCCATGGTTTTCTTCACCTGTCAACACAGTTGTAATACCAAACTGATAGTGAGTCAATCTGGAATGGCTGGCTTTACAAAGTCCTCTCTATCTGTAATAGTTACGTAATGCAAGTACATGTTAAGTATTATTTGTGATTTGATCTTGTAGTTTATCTAGTAACTGACAACTAACCACATTTACATGCTGTCACTGAAGCCCTGTCTGTATACAACACGACTGGCCTCCTCACTCTCTCTGGTCCTCTCTCTCTCTCCTCCTGCGCGGCCACGGGTTACCCTCTCTGATCACTGTGGTGTTATTCCACACTACGGTGTCTGGCTCCCTTTTGCTGGGTATGCAGGGGGACCGGGTGACTTAAGTCTCCACGGTGTGCCGGGGTTCTCTGCAGTCCTAGAATGATCCTGCAGGTGCGGATCTCTGAAGTTCGGTAGGTCTTGGGCAAACTTCCACTAGTTTCTCTGCTCCCTTGGTTAAGCTCCGTGCCTTCTGTCCCCACTCCTAGGATTGGCTGAATGCAGAAGGGCCACTCCGGGTCACTGGTTCGGGCCTAACCATTGCACCGATCACCAGGACGTCTTCGCAGCTCTCCTAGCGTCTGCACACTCTCACTAACTCCTCCCCCAGCAGCAATATTTATAGGGGATCTCACCTAAAGTCAGTGAGTCTAGCTCCCCCTACTGTGTCGGGTTGGAAGGTGTTGCATGTAGTAGGTACCTGCTGTGGAAACCTAGCTGTGCAGTAGGGAAGGTTGTGGCTACCTGTGTGAGCAGAGCGCCACAACTACAGCCAGCTGGTCGAGTACCCCAGGTTCTTGAGGTCTTTGCATTTACATGCAGTGACAGTACAAGGCTATAATGGACATAGCCATCATCGTGCAGGAACTGACACTTGCCAATGATGGATATAACAGTCTTTGGTCGTAAATAGGTTAAAATAACACTGGTTAAATATATTCTCCATTTTATAAACTACCTTTTTTCTATTCTATTTGATTAATTCTGCTTTTTGCTTCAAATCATTGGTTAAAGGGGATGTTCACTACTCAAACAACCCTTTTCCAAACTGAGTGTTTTTCCCTTTTAAAATAAAAACACTTGTAAAGTGGCGCAGGTCAGTAGCCATTGGCAAAGTACTCATCTCATATCCAAACTCGTTACATGAAAGTGAAGGTCCTGGCTGGGTGTGTGGACTTGTGTTGTGGGTGCGTTACACTCTTGCAGGCCGCATGATTGCAATGACTCTGGCTGGTCAGGACCAGATGTTGGACAATTCAATTAGAGAGACCAACACTTAAAAATAAACTCTTGACTGAATGAAAACCTTGTAAGGATTATTTACAGTAGATAGCAGGTGCATAGCTTCACAAACATTTCATTTATAATACGGATGCTTTTCATACACAATCTCTATGCGCCTCCAAACACAATCTCTTTCTTCTTGAAGTCTACCTGTCGTGGCTTCAATGTCTCTCAGTTACTTCACCACAGCCCAGCTCAGTGCTACAATCCAGTTAGTTACCCCGAGGTTCTGCATCTTCTTGATTTCAAATGCATTAGTTTCTCAATATGGCAGGATTTAGATTTATTCACCCCACATTCTGTTCCGTCCTGGTCTATTCCCTTTGGGTTAGAAACTCAGGGCTGTACTGCTAGGCATACTGTACCAGGATCCATTTCCATTCAATCACTCTATTCTTTTGGTCAATTCCCTCACTATCCACTGTCCCAGTCTCCTCTCATGTCAAGGACACCCACATCATGCTCACTAGTCAGACCTTAAGTCTGCTGCTACTGACCGCTGGTCCCTATCTGACAGAAAACTGCTTGAGTCCTTCCCCTCCCACTTAGGGCTAGTCCCAAAAATTACCTTTAACTTTCCCTACTGTCAGCAAAATATCATCTGTCACTAATAACGAATGCCACAGTACACATTATACATCATACCAATATTTGTTTTTTCAAGGAAGAACTTTGCACTATATCCATCTTCTTACACACATACACACCTCCAGTACCAATGCTGCTCCAGAAGTGTCAGAACTCACTCTCCCAGTGCTCATGTGACATTAAGTCACCCAGTGTCCATTCAGAGCAGGCTTCACTCTCTCTGCCTTTGGATGTATCAAACATCAATATCAATAGTAGGTGAGAGAACAGTTGCAGTTCTGACTTCCTCTTGATGTTTGATTCATCTGAAGGTGAGGAGAGGGAAGGCAGAACTGATTGTTACATGACTGCCTCCGCACAATGTCACATGAGCACCGAGAAAGAGCGAGTGCTACAGTGCTGGCACCAGAGGTGAGTATAAGTGTTTTTATTATAATCGGGGCAAACACTCAGATTTAGAAGGGGTTGTATGGGTAGTGGACAACCCTTTTAAAGCCCATGTGATGACATTTATGTAACTTAATCACTAATTTTGGTAAATATATACATTTTGCTAAATTAAAATCAGGAGATAAATATATATGCATATGCCACTTTTATGTCATTAATATTTTTTATACCTTAGTGTACTACTCTTTCCTATATCAAAAAGAGCATATTAATGTATACTGGCTCAGGGAAGGCCAAAAGGTCACTGTTGGAGCCATTTGTTCAATCAAATAGAGGTTAATGCAGTCTGTACAGAATCTACTCTAATCTTATCTTTTTCCTCATTTTTAAAAGAAGTTATCTGGTGAAGATAAGTTACCACTTATCTGTAGGACAGGTGATAATTTAGATCAGTAAGGGCCTGACCACTGGAATGTGCAGGAAGTAGCAGAATGGGGAACTTTTATTCCCAATAGAATGGAGCAGTAGTACTGTACATTATCAAACACTACTCTATTTATTCTCTATGGGGCTGCTGGAAAAAGCCAAACCCCACATTCGGCAGTCCCACACAGGGCTGCCACTAGGAATTTCAGGGCCCCTGACTGGCAAAATTTTGAGGCTCCTTAAGGCCCAATTATACACACAGATAATTGTGCAGAGATTGTTCACAGATCTCTGATTGCAGTGAAATCATGGACACATTGTACCATTTTGTGGCTGTGTACAAATATAACAATGTCTCCATGATTTCACTGCAACCAGAGATCTGCGAACAATCTCTGCACAATTATCTGTGTGTGCAACTGGGCCTTTAGACTCTGTCCAGTCTCCACCCAACACACAAATTATATATATATATATATATATATATATATATATATATATATATATCCATTATGGATACTGATGCAGACACTCTTTCACAGGAAATGACAGATCTGCGTGAACATGTGGTGGAACAGCTGCAGTACAGTTGTGGCCAAAAGTATTGACACCCCTGCAATTCTGTCAGATAATACTCAGTTTCTTCCTGAAAATGATTGCAATCACAAATTCTTTGGTATTATTATCTTCATTTAATTTGTCTTCAATAAAAAACACAAAAAGAATTGTCCTAAAGCCAAATTGGATATAGTTCCACACCAAACACAAAAAGGGGGTGGACAGAAGTATTGGCACTGTTAGAAAAATCATGTGATGCTTCTCTAATTTGTGTAATTAACAGCACCTGTAACTTACCTGTGGCACCTAACAGGTGTTGGCAATAACTAAATCACACTTGCAGCCAGTTGACATGGATTAAAGTTGACTCAACCTCTGTCCTGTGTCCTGCATGCAGAAAAGGAGGAAGTCTGAGGAATTGACAAACCAAACTGTGAGGAAGCATGAGCAATGTCAAGGCTACAAGTCCATCTCCAAAGACCTGATCTCCAGTTGACATGGATTAAAGTTGACTCAACCTCTGTCCTGTGTCCTGTGTGTACCACATTGAGCATGCAGAAAAGGAGGAAGTCTGAGGAATTGACAAACCAAACTGTGAGGAAGCATGAGCAATCTCAAGGCTACAAGTCCATCTCCAAAGACCTGTGTCTACTGTGCACAGTGTCATCAAGAAGTTTAAAGCCCATGGCACTGTGGCTAATCTCCCTAGATGTGGACAGAAAAGAAAAATTGACAAAAGATTTCAACACAAGATTGTGCGGATGGTGGATAAAGAACCTTGACTAACATCCAAACAAGAAGATTACCTCCCTTGACTTTATGATGTCTAATAGTCCATTTTTTCACCTTAGAATATGGGCTTATTCCTATATCCGATATAAACAACAACTGGACAAATCCTGTCTCGTTATACAACGATCTATATTGGTCTATAATGATCTATATTGGTTCTTCATGTATATTTGTAAATTTTTGTATATATTTGTCTTTCTTTACACTTGTATATTCTTCTCCCAATAAGATTGTAAAAAGTCCTTTTGTTTTATTCCTCAGTGACGTTGTGATAAAGGCCTGTGGCAGGCCGAAATGTTAACATCCTGCTAAGTCACCACCTACTTTTCATGTTTTGAAATAAATTCACCATAAGCAACTACAGAACTGTGCGAGTGCATTAATTGAACCCCAATCTTACTGTGTGGGTCATTTGGCCCTTTTAATTGCACCGCGAAAACTACATCACAAAAGTGAGTGCTGGTCATTAACCCCTTCACCCCCCCGGCCTATTTTGACCTTAATGACCAGGCCATTTTTGTCAATTCTGACCAGTGTCCTTTTATGAGGTAATATCTCTGGAACGCTTCAACGGATCCTAGCGATTCTGAGATTGTTTTTTCGTGACATATTGGGCTTCATGCTAGTATTAAATTTAGGTCGATAATTTTTGCGTTTATTTGTGAAAAAATCAAAAATATGGCAAAAATTTTGAAAATTTTGCAATTTTCAAATTATGAATTTTTATTCTGCTAAACCAGAGAGTTATGTGACACAAAATAGTTATTAAATAATATTTCCCACATGTCTACTTCACATCAGCACAATTTTTGAAAAAAAAAATTTTGTTAGGAAGTTATAAGGGTTCAAAGTTCATGAGCAATTTTTCATTTTTCAACCAAAATTTACAAAACCATTTTTTTTAGTGACCACATCACATTTGAAGTCTCTTTGAGGGGTGTACATGACAAAAAACACCCAAAAGTGACACCATTCCAAAAACTGCACCCCTCAAGCTACTCAAAACTACCTTCAAGAAGATTATTAACCCTTCAGGTGCTTCACGGGAACTAAAGCAAAGTGGAAGGAAAAAATGGTCATTTTAATTTTTCCAACAAAAATGTTTTTTTAGCCTCAATTCTTTCATTTTCACATGGGAACAGGATAAAATGGATCCTAAAAATTGTTGGGCAATTTCTCCTGAGTACATCGATATCTCATATGTGGTCATAAACCACTCTTTGGGTGCACGGCAGGGCTCAGAAGGGAAGGAGCGCAATTTGACTTTTGGAGCTAATTTTCCATTCAAAAAGTGAAATGGCGCTCCTTCCCTTCTGAGCCCTGCCGTGCGCCCAAGAGTGGTTTATGACCACATATGAGATATCGATGTACTCAGGAGAAATTGCCCAACAATTTTTAGGATTCATTTTATCCTGTTCCCCATGTGAAAATGAAAAAATTTAGGCTAAAAGAAAATTTTTGTAGAAAAAAAAATACTTTTTCATTTTTACAGATGAATTTGTGAAGCACCTGGGGGTTCAAAATGCTCACCAGCCATCTAGATAAATTCTCTGGGGGGTCTAGTTTCAAAAATGGGGTCACGTGTGGGGGAGCTCCAATGTGTAGGCACACAGGGGCTCTCCAAACGCGACATGGTGTCCGCTAACAATTTGAGCTGATTTTTCAGTCAAATTGTTAGCGGACACCATGTTGCGCTTGGAGAGCCCCTGTGTGCCTAAACATTGGAGCTCCCCCACAAGTCACCCCATTTTGGAAACTAGACCCCCCAGGGAACATATCTAGATGGGTGGTGAGCATTTTGAATGCCCCAGTGCTTCACAAATTAATCTGTAAAAATTAAAAAAGAAAATTTTTAAGGAAAAAAAAGTGTTTTTTCATTTTTACGGATGAATTTGTCAAGCACCTCGGGGTTCAAAATGCTCACTACCTATCTAGATAAGTTCCCTGGGGGCTCTAGTTTCCAAAATGGGGTCACTTGTGAGGGAGCTCTAATGTTTAGGCACACAGGGGCTCTATAAACGCGACATGGTGTCCGCTAACAATTTGACTGAAAAATTAGCTTCAATTGTTAGCGGACACCATGTCGCGTTTGGAGAGTCCCTGTGTGCCTAAACATTGGAGCTCCCCCACAAGTGACCCCATTTTGGAAACTAGACCCCCCAGGGAACTTACCTAGGTGGTTGGTGAGCATTTTGAATGCCCCAGTGCTTCACAAATTAATCTGTGAAAATGAAAAAGAAAATTTTTATGGAAAAAAAAAGTACTTATTCAATTTTACAGATGAATTTGTGAAGCACCTGGGGGTTCAAAATGTTCACAACCCATCTAGATACGTTCCCTGGGATGTCTAGTTTCCAAAATGGGGTCACTTGTGGGGGAGCTCCAATGTTTAGGCACACAGGGGCTCTCCATACACGACATGGTGTCCGCTAACTATTGGAATCGTTAGCGGACACCATGTCGTGTATGGAGAGCCCCTGTGTGCCTAAACATTGGAGCTCCCGCACAAGTGACCCTATTTTGGAAACTAGACCCCCCAAGGAATGCACCTAGATGCATAGTGAGAACTTTGAACCCCAGGTGCTTCACAAATTGATCCGTAAAAGGAAAAAGTACATTTGTTTTCACACAAATTTTTTTTTTCATTATTACCGATCAATTTGTGAAGCACCTGGGGGTTCAAAGTGCTCACTATGCATCTAGATATGTTCCTTGGGGGGTCTAGTTTCCAAAATGGGGTCACTTGTGGGGGAGCTCTAATGTTTAGGCACACAGGGGCTCTCCATACGCGACATGGTGTCGGCTAACTATTGGAATCGTTAGCGGACACCATGTCGTGTATGGAGAGCCCCTGTGTGCCTAAACATTGGAGCTCCCGCACAAGTGACCCCATTTTGGAAACTAGACCCCCCAAGGAATGCATCTAGATGCATAGTGAGAACTTTGAACCCCAAGGTGCTTCACAAATTGATTCGTAATAAGGAAAAAGTACATTTGTTATCACACAAATTTTTTTTTTCATTTTTACGGATCAATTTGTGAAGCACCTGGGGGTTCAAAGTGTTCACTATGCATCTAAATACAGCGAAGCCCATTTTAATTTTTTTTCTAGGACTAATTCTAGAAAAAAAAATGGCGTAGGGCTCCGCCATATTTTTGGTCCAGCCAGGTACAACTTGGCAGCTACGGACTGCCAGCAACCCCCAGCTGCCTCATTGTACCTGGCTGGCAACCAAAAATACAGCAAAGCCCATTTTAATTTTTTTTCCTAGGACTAATTCTAGAAAAAAAATGGCGTGGGGCTCCGCCATATTTTTGGTCCAGCCAGGTACAACTTGGCAGCTACGGACTGCCAGCAACCCCCAGCTGCCTCATTGTACCTGGCTAGCCACCAAAAATACAGCAAAGCCCTTTTTTTTTCTTCTAGAACTAATTCTAGAAAAAAAAAAATGACATGGGGCTCCGCCATATTTTTGGTCCAGCCAGGTACAACTAGGCAGCTGGGGGCTGGAATCCGCAGCATGGAGAGGCCCAAGCGTTCTGGGCCCCCCATGCTGCGAATTGCAGCCCGCAGCCGCCCCAGAAAATGACGCATTCATTGAAGTGCCATTTTCTGGCGCTGTACCCATGCTCTTCCAGTTGCCCTGGTGCCGGTGGCAAACTGGGTAATAAAGGGGTTAATGCCAGCTTTTTATTGGCAGCTGGCACTAAGCCCGAGATTCATAATATAGGGCCAATGTTAGACCCGCCATTAGGAATCTCTGGTAAATAGTCAGAAAATACACACAGAGAAAAATCTTTTTATTTGAAAAAAATAACACAAACAAAATTCGGACTCCATCTTTATTATAAAGATCCGATGTAGTCCACAACGAAGGTCCCACGACGCTCGATCGCCTCCGACGTAGTCCACAACGAAGGTCCCACGACGCTCGATCGCCTCTGGTCAATCCAGAGACTGCAGCAAGGGATGAAGTGTCCTCTTCCTACAGTCTCTGGGGTCAGAGTTATGGTGCACTGTATGACAATGACCTGTCATACAGTGCACCATGACTATGATCCCAGAGACTACAACAAGAGGACACTTGATCCCTTGTTGCACCCATCCATCCACCTATGCACCCATCATCCACGCACGCACACAACCACGCACCCACATCCACGCACTCACATCCACATCCACGCACACATCCACGCACGCACACATCCACGCATGCACGCTGACATCCACGCACGCACATCCACATCCACGCACATCCACACACACATCCACGCACGCACGCTGACATTCAAGCACGCTGACATCCACGCACGCACACATCCACGCACGCTGACATCCATGCATGCGCACATCCACGTACGCACATCCACGCACGCTGACATCCTTGCATGCTGACATCCACGCGCACTGGCATCCACGCACGCACGCTGACATTCAAGCATGCACACTGACATCCACACATGCACACATCCACGCATGCACGCTGACATCCACGCACGCACGCTGGCATCCACGCATGCACACATCCACACACGCACGCTGACATCCACACACGTACGCTGACATCCACGCACATCCACATCCATGCACACGTCCACGCACGCCATGTCTATGCACACACACATCTATGCACGCACACGTCCACACACGTGTCCACACACGCACACGTCCACACACGTGTCCACACACGCACACGTCTACGCACACTCACGTCCACGCACACTCATGTACGCTCACGTCCACGCACACGTCCACGAATGCACCCCCCATCCATCTATCCATTCACCCATCCATCCATCACCCATCCATCAATTCATCATACATACAATACATACATACAAGATACATACATACATACATAATAGATACATACATACATAGATACATACATACATAGATACATAATACATACATACTTACCTCCCTCGTTCCACCGATGAGCAGGAGGAGGCCGGGAGAGGAGGCGGGGCCACAGACCGGCCGGCAGAGGAGGCCAGCAGCAGCGGCGGCGGCGGCAGGAGGTGAGGGGGGGGGCCAGGCACAGGGCCCGAGGTGGGGGCAGCCTGGAGGGGACCACTACAGCAGGGGACCGGACAGTGTTGCCGGCGGCGCACGCGGGTGCAGCCCGCCGGCATATTCCTAATTATACAGGGGGGCGGGCGGTTTAGGAGGACGGGGGGGGGGCCCTGTGAGTCATGGAGCTGGAGGGGGCTGAGGAGGGGTGGGCACTTGCCGATCCGCCCCTCCAGATCTGATTGGAGAGCTCCAATCAGATCTGGAGGGGTGAATCCCTATGATTTCCTCCGATCGGCAGTTTCACTTTTAAACTGCCGATCGGAGGGGTCCTGGGCATGGGGGGGTTAATCCACCCCCTGTGGGGTCATCTACAGGTTGTCACAGAGCAGCAGCATCTGTGACATCTGAGCGACCCCACTCACAGGAGCTGCAGCAGCTCAAATCTGCCAGGACGTTGTGCAATGTCCTGGGTCGTGAACAGGCAGAAACACAGGACGTTGCACAACGTCCTAGGTCGTGAAGGGGTTAAACGTGTTGTAACATCCAAACAAGTTCAAGCTGCCCTGCAGTCCGAGGGTACAACAGTGTCAACCCTTACTATCTGTCGGGGTCTGAATGAAAAGGGACTGTATGGTAGGAGACCCAGGAAGACCCCACTTCTTACCTGAGACATAAAAAAGCCAGGCTGGAGTTTGCCAAAACTTACCTGAGAAAGCCTAAAACGTTTTGGAAAAATGTTCTCTCTTTTTGGGCAAATGCATCAGCATAGAGTTTACAGGAGAAAAAAAAGAGGCATTCAAAGAAAAGAACATGGTCCCTACAGTCAAACATGGCGGAGGTTCCCTGATGTTTTGGGGTTGCTTTGCTGCCTCTGGCACTGGACTGCTTGACCGTGTGCATGGCATTATGAAGTCTGAAGACTACCAACAAATTTTGCAGCATAATGTAGGGCACAGTGTGAGAAAGCTGGATCTCCCTCAGAGGTCAAGGGTCTTCCAGCAGGACAATGACCAAAAACACACTTCAAAAAGCACTAGAAAATGGTTTGAGAGAAAGCACTGGAGACGTCTAAGGTGACCAGCAATGAGTCCAGACCTGAATCCCATAGAACACCTGTGGAGAGATCTAAAACTGGCAGTTTGGAGAAGCACCCTTCAAATATCAGGGACCTGGAGCAGTTTGCCAAAGAAGAATGGTCTAAAATTCCAGCAGAGCATTGTAAGAAACTCATTGATGGTTACCGAAAGCGGTTGATCGCAGTTATTTTGGCTAAAGGTTGTGCAACCAAGTATTAGGCTGAGGGTGCCAATACTTTTGTCTGGCCCATTTTTGGAGTTTTGTGTGAAATGATGAATGTTTTGCTTCTTGCTTCATTCTCTTTGTGTTTTTTTCATTGAAGACAAATTAAATGAATATAATAATACCAAAGAATTTGTGATTGCAATTATTTTCAGGAAGAAACTGAGTATTATCTGACAGAATTGCAGGGGTGTCAATACTTTTGGCTAACACTGTATACATATATAATACATATACATGTAAAAAAAGCAGGTAGCACTCCTACACAATTTGTGATGAAAAAAATGTGACTTTACTGATCCATCTGTGGCAACAAGCTTCAGAAATGTGGAGAAATCCACCAAAACGTTGCCACACATGGATCAGTAAAGCACATCATCACAAATTTTGTTGTAGTGCTGCCTGCTTTTTTTCTTTTACTGTTTATAAAGTTTGGACATCACCTTGTGAGTAGGCTTTTCCACCTGGTTTATTTTTGTAGTGCTGCCAGATTTTTTATTTGTTTGAGAATATATATATATATAATGTACAAACACACGCACACAATAGAGACTGCTTTGGGCCGTGTAGACAATAGAGACTGCTGCCGGCTGTACATACAATAGAGAATACACAACAGAGACTGCTGCTATTTGTACACACAATAGAGAATGCACAATAGAGACTTCTGCTGACCGCATACACAATAGAGACTTCTGCAGGCTGGACATAGCAATAGAGAATACACAATAGAGACTGCTGGCTGTATCAACAATGGAGACTGATGGCCGTATCCATATACAAAATGGAGACGGCTGTGGGCTGTATACACAATGGAGAATGCTGCTAAACATATATGCAATGGAGACTGCTGCGGGCCATATATGCAAAGGAGACGGCTGCGGGCCACATACGCAATGGAGATGGCTGCGGGCCATATACGCAATGGAGATGGCTGCAGGCCATATACACAATGGAGATGGCTGCGAGCCATATACACAATGGAAATGGCTGCGGCCAGGCCATATACACAATTGATTAACTAGTACTAGTGAGATTAAAATAGAATAAAAACTCCCATTAGAAGTGGCACAAGGAGAAAGTTACAATTATGATTAGGTGGCATGTATGGAATCAAAAAGCACCAAAAAGAACAGGGATAAAGTCAATATACACAGTGAGGATTACCAGAGGCACAACCACGGACAATACTCCACATCCAGGCCACCATATCGGCACATCCTATAAAAATGGTGAAAAGCTCAGCTTCTCGTTCAGACCTGCGGGGCTCATAGTGCCCTGTCGCACAATCCACTGGCACTCGAGTCTGGCCAGGCGATTAGACTAATCGCCTCCCCTACTCCCAAGGTTCACCGTATCAATCCCATGTATCTTTAAACAGCTGGGGTTACAACCATGGAAGCGTTTGTAATGACGCGGGAGGGTCCTCAAGTTGGTATGTGTCGGTTACTGAGTCTGCATTCTGGATTTTTACCACGTGTTCACGTACTCGGACTCTAAGTTCCCTCGTGGTCAACCACACATATATGAGTCCACAGCCACAGGTAGCATGATATATGACCCCCCTAGAAGAACACGAGATGTACTTCCGAATTGTAAATTCACGGAGTCCATCAGCCGATCTAAAGACCTTAGCCCTAACTATGTTTTGGCATGCAAGGCAAGAGCCGCAGGGGTAGCAGCCAATCCTGGGTGTTCCCAACCCAAAAATGGGCTCCCTCCTTGGGACAAAATGGCTGTGAACCAGCCTATCCCTGAGGCTCATGCCCCGCCTAGCCGTCATTAATGGTCGCTCCGGAGAAATTCACGCAAGACAAATCCGTCCTCAGCACATCCCAATGCCTCGTAAGGATGGATCTAATATCATTCCACTGTTCATTAAAAGTTGATATGAACCTAACCTGTGGCTGTGTGATCCCCTCCCCGTCACTCTGCTTTTTCCCCCCACTCAAAAGATCAATACGGGGTGTGTTCTTGGCCCTTTTATAGCCATACCGGATACACCGATGACTATATCCCCTTGTTCTGAACCTATCCTGCATATCTACCGCCCCCCTCTCAAAGTCCATATCCCTTGAGCAGATCCTGCGTGACCGCAAGAACTGACCCACGGGAATGGCCCTGATTGTAGTTGCTGGGTGTGAGGAAGTGGCATGCAGGAGAGCATTTACCGCAGTTTTCTTACGAAATAAGTCCGTTTCTACTGATCCACCTGGGAGGATCATGATCCTAATGTCTAAGAAGTCAATTTCATTTGCATGATATTTGAATGTGAGATGGATGTTGAAGCTGTTGGAGTTGAGCCGCGCCACAAACTCCTCCAGTTCGAGCCCGGTTCCCCCCAGACAACTAAGACATCGTCAATATAACGATGCCAGCACTGCACATGGGAGGAGGCGCACGCGCCCTCGCCGAAAACCTCCCTCTCCCAATAGCCAAGAAAGAGGTTTGCGTACGAAGGCGCCCCCATGGCAGTGCCCCGTTGCTGGAGGAAGAACCGGTCGTCGAAAATGAAGAAGTTGTTGGTTAGCACAAACTCCAACAGCTCCAACACCAACCTCCACAAATCCTCCTCCCAATTACTCATCCTTAGATAGTATTCAACCGCCCGTAGGCCATCTCTGTGCCCAATATTGGTATACAGAGATTCAACATCTATAGTCGCCAGCAGTGCTCCACCCTCCAAAGTTAATCCATCCAGTCTCCTCAGGACGTCCGTAGTGTCCCTGACATAGGAGGGCAGCGTCTCCACAAGTGGATGCAGATAGTACTCAATAAATTTGCAAATAGGGTCACATAGCTCCCCTATGCCAGAGACAATTGGACGCCCCGGAGGAGCAGTTGGATGTTTGTGAATTTTAGGTAACATATAGAAGGTGGGCACTACCGGCGACTTGGTTAGAAGACCATCTCTGATTTTCTTGGGAGGATTCCAAATTCAACCGCCCTATCAAGGATTGAAACCAGTTCTAGTTGAAACCCTACAAGGGGATTGTTCGGTAGTGTGCAGTAGTAGTCTCTGCTCTTCAGATGTTTGCGTACCTCCTTCACATAAAGCGAAGTTGGCCAGACCACCACATTCCGCCCTTATCCGCCGGTTTTATTACCACATCTTTCAGCTCTTGCAATTCTTCAATTGCTTTCCTATGTTTCAACGATATATTGTGTTTGACTTTTTTTCTCCCCAGTTTACCCAGGTCGTTGAGAAGTAGCCGGTTAAATATTTCTACTTGTGGGCATATGGAAAAGGGCGGGAATGTGGTAGATCTAGGGTAGGCCGATTTAGGAAATTTACCTTGAGTCGCAGAGACTGTATCACCACTGTTACGGTTGTTCCTCTTCTTGGTATGCAACTTACGGAGGACCACTTTTCGCAGGAAGAGGCTGAGATCCTTAGTTACTGTGAAAGAATCCATAAAATTAGTAGGAACAAAAGTCAGCCCCAAAGCCAAAACCTCCCTCTGGTCATTTGTCAATTGATGACCAGAGAGGTTAATTACTTTTAGTGTGTTGTTCTGTTCCCCCTCTCTACCACTACTGGATTCAATCCAGGGCCTCACCTTATTAGGTTCCCTGCTTCCGACATTTTTTGCTACTGCCCTTGTTAGAGGTCCTAATCGTCCACTATCAGAGGGAATCAATTCCTCTTCAACTGATGATAGTGATGAAAGAGAATTACTAATGGGGAGAGGATTCGGTTGTGGCTCTGCAGGTGTTGGTGCTGGTTTTTTTGGTTTCTTCCCATATCCACTCCTCCATTTGAAAACCTTCCCACTCTTATAATCAGCAAGGTCTCGCTGATATTTCTTGGTCTTGTGGAGATTATTTCTTTCTCCCATTTAGCAAAATCTTTATCTAAGGATTCATTAAGAATCTTCCACTCCTCAGGTGTTAACATGGTGTGGAGTTTGTCCTGTGCTTCTGATATACCCTCCTCAATGGTCTTGATGGTCTCGCCATTTAGTTGTATCAAGAGGCCCATGAAGCCGTTAGAGCATTGCGTAGCCACCTCCTCCCATTGCGCTTTAAACGCACCATCAGTAGGGATGAAGGATGGAAGACCTGTACCCGGAGACCCCTGGGTACAAGTCCTCGCTCCAGATACCTCTCCATAAATGCACAGTTCCACCACACCCTGGTCTTCTGGTGCAATAGATTCCTCATACCACCTATTGTCTCCTCCACATCCTTAGTGCCACTAGTATGTGGTGCCTCCCCCTCTGCACCAAACACTTGGTCAAGTTTTGTGAGCCACGTTCCCTGTTGAGCTGTGAAAAGACACAGAAAAGAGTTTAAGACAAAAATATAAGGAAACATCTTGGACTCACATGTTTAGCAACTCAAAATGCATTGAAAACCTGAGATCTGAGTTGTATAGCTGTAACCCCAGTATAAAAGTAAGAAGGATCCACCAATTTGCAAGTGCACAAATTTATTATATTAGCAGTGAATCATTAAAATACTGAGGGACTTCACATAAAAAACCAAGGGAGGTTACATAGGGGGTTGAACCGGTCACAGACCGCCACAGAGAAGTGCAGTTACAGGCAGTGAAAATCTATCAAGGCATACAGCATGGTACAATATCAATATGTATAAAATATCATAAACACCAAGTTGTCAGCCTAGTACCAAGCCCACAACTCACCCATACTGTGGGGTTATGACACGTGTTCAGGGACGGACCCCAACACGTGTTTCAAACAAGTCTTCTTCTGGGGTGAAGAGAGGGGAGTGAGGACCTGACTAAATACCTGGTGGCCACCTGTTACTCATCAGTGTTCCATGTGCGCCTCGTTATTGTGTCCCCGCATTGCAGGGCCCGCTGCTCCGTGTACTCCGGGGTCGGAGGTATACTTCCGGTGACGTCACCCGCCGGAAGCACACGGAGCGGTGCCCGCACGTGCGAGGTTACATCCAAACACAGAGCGCATGCGCCGAGGACATCCGCGCCATCTTGATTATGGGCAGGAGGCCTGGCAAGCGCTCCCACAGAACACAGATGGAGGACTATCATTTGATATACATAGGACCATACAATACCGTTTACTAAGACCTAGCTTAGTTTTAGGAAGACAAGCAAACACTGGCCAATTGTTCCAATCAGTAGCATGCAAAGACATAACGTTATACATAAATAAAGTGACATATATGATTTCTTTGTTTGCCGATGATCGCCACCTAGTGTTGGCTTCCTTAACTTCCATGACAAGAATAGTCTCAGATGGGATGATTTAGTCCTTGTTCCTCACCAGGTAACTATGGAGACCATGTAAACAGCCAGGAACAGCAGTACTACCATAGTGAGATTAACCTCTTAAGGACCGAGTCACTTGCACCTAATGACGACCATTTTTGCAATTCTGACATGTCCTTATGAGTAATACTCTGAAGCTTCACGGATCTAGTGATTCTGAGATTGTTTTTTCATGACATATTGGGCTTCATGATAGTAGTAAATTTAGGTCGATAATTTTTGCGTTTATTTGTGAAAAAATAAAAAATTTGGCAAAAAAATTTGCAATTTTCTAATTTTTAATTTTTATTCTGCTAAACCAGAGAGTTATGTGCCACAAATAGTTAATCAATAACATTTCCCACATGTCTACTTCACATCAGCACAATTTTGGAATAAGAAAAAAATTTTAGTAGGACGCTATAAGGGTTCAAAGTTCATCAGCAATTATTCATTTTTCCAGCAAAATTTACAAAACCATTTTTTTAGTGACCACATCACATTTGAAGTCTGTTTGAGGGGTGTACATGACAGAAAACACCCAAAAGTGACACCATTCCAAAAAATGCACCCCTCAAGCTACTCAAAACTATATTCAAGAAGATTATTAACCCTTCAGGTGCTTCACAGGAACTAAAATAAAGTTGAAGGAAAAAATGGACATTTTAATTTTTGTAACAAAAATGTTCTTTTAGCCTCAATTTTTTCATTTTCACATGGGCAACAGGATAAAATGCATCCTAAAGTTTGTTGGGCAATTACTCCTGAGTACACCGATACCTCATATATGGTCATAAACCATTGTTTGGGTGCACGGCAGGGCTCAGATGGGAAGGAGCGCAATTTGAATTTTGGAGCCAATTTTCCGTTCAAAAAGTGAAATGGCGCTCCTTCACTTCTGAGCCCTGCTGTGCGCCCAAACATGGTTTATGACCACATATAAGGTATCGGTGTACTCAGGAGAAATTGCCCAACAAATTTTGGGATGTATTTTATCCCTTTGCCCATGTGAAACTGAAAAAATGTAGGCAAAAAGAAACTTTTTGTGAAAAAAAAGTGCTTTTTCATTTTTATGGATGAATTTGTAAAGCATCTGGGGGTTCAAAGTGCTCGCTATGCATCTAGATACGCTCCTTAGGGGGTCTAGTTTCCAAAATGGGGTCATTTGTGGGGGAGCTCCAATGTGGAGACACACGGGGACCCTCCAAACGCGACATGGCGTCCGCTAACAATTTGAAAGGAAAATGAGCTCAAATTGTTAGCGGACACCATGTCGCGTTTGGAGGGTCCCTGTGTATCTCCACATTGGAGCTCCCCCACAAGTGACCCCATTTTGGAAACTAGACCCCAGAAGGAACGTATCTAGATGCATAGTGAGCACTTTGAACCCCCAGATGCTTCAGAAATTCATCCGTAAAAATGAAAAAAGAAACTTTTTGTGGAAAAAAAAGTGCTTTTTCATTTTTATAGATGATTTTGTGAAGCATCTGGGGGTTCAAAGTGCTCACTATGCATCTAGATACGTTCCTTAGGGGGTCTAGTTTCCAAAATGGGGTCACTTGTGGGGGAGCTCCAATGTGAAGACACACAGGGGCTCTCCATGCACAACATGGTGTCCACTAACAATTGGAATTGTTAGTAGACACCATGTAGGATATGAAGAGCCCCTATGTGCCTAAACATTAGAGCTCCCCCACAAGTGACCCCATTTTGGAAACTAGACCACCCTAGGAACGTATCTAGATGCATAATGAGCACTTTGAACCCCCAGGTGCTTCACAAATTGATCCGTAAAAATGAAAAAAGAAACTTTTTGTGGAAAAAAAGTGCTATTTCATTTTTATGGATGAATTTGTGAAGCATCTGGGGGTTCAAAGTGATCACTATGCATCTAGATACGTTCCTTTGGGGGTCTTGTTTCCAAAATGGGGTCACTTGTGGGGGAGCTCCAATGTTCAGGCACACAGGGAGGGGTTCTCCATACCCGACATGGTTTCCGCTAACAATTGGAGCTAATTTTCCATTGAAATTGTTAGCGGACACCATGTCGCATGGAGAACCTGTGTGCCACCAGCACAAGGGCAACTGGAAGAGTTAAGGTACAGCACCAGAAAATGCCGCCTCTAATGAATGCGTTATTTTCACAACATTGGGGTCTCTCCACGCTGAGGATTCCAGTCAGCCAGCTACCAAGTTGTACATGGCCGGCTACAAATAATACAGCGAAGGCTTTTTTTTATTTCTAGAATAATTCTAGAAAAAAAAAAATTACGTGGGGCTCCGCCATATTTTTGGTCCAGCCAGGTACAACTTGGCAGCTACAGACTGCCAGCAACCCCCAGCTGCCTTGTTGTACCTGGCTGCAACCAAAAATACAGCGAAGCCCATTTTTTTTTATTTCTAGAACTAATTCTAGAAAAAAAAAAATTACATAGGGCTCCGCCATATTTTTGGCCCAGCCAGGTACAACTAGGCAGCTGGGGCTGGAATCCTCAGCATGGAAAGGCCCAAGCGTTCTGGGCCCCCCATGCTGCAAATTGCAGCCCGCAGCCGCCCCAGAAAATGGCGCATTCATTGAAGCGCCATTTTCTGGCGCTGTACCCATGCTCTTCCAGTTGCCCTGGTGCCGGTGGCAAACTGGGTGATAAAGGGGTTAATGCCAGCTTTTTATTGGCAGCTGGCACTAAGCCCGAGATTCATAATATTGGGCCAATGTTAGACCCGCCATTAGGAATCTCTGGTAAGTAGTCAATAAATACACACAGAAAAAAATATGTGTTTTGAAAAAAAACACAAACAAAATTCAGACTCCATCTTTATTATAAAAAGATCCGACGTAGTCCACAACGAAGGTCCCACGACGCTCGATCGCCTCCGACGTAGTCCACAACGAAGGTCCCATGACGCACAATCGCCATGCAGGAGGATCGGACTGCAAAGTAGCGATCTTACAGGCCGGGTGCAGTGATCTGTGGATCACTGCAACAGGGCTGTGAGATCGCTTTCTGCAGCTCAATCCGCATGCTGACGGATCGGACTGCAGAGCAGTGATCTGGCAGTTCAGGTGCAGCGCTGGGGCTGCGAGATTGCTTTCTGCAGCTTGATCCCTATGCAGGAGGATTGGACTGCAGAGCAGCGATCTGGCAGCCCGGGTGCAGCGCCGGGGCTGCGAGATCGCTTTCTGCAGCTCGATCCTCATGCAGGAGGATCAGACTGCAGAGCAGCGATCTGGCACCCGGGTGCCGTGCCGGGGCTGCAAGATTGCTTTCTGCAGCTCGATCCCCATGCAAGGGGAATCCCCTGCATGGAGAGCAAGCTGCAGAAAGCCATCTGACAGCTTGGGCGCAGTGGTCTGAAAGCCTGGATCACTGCACAGTTTGGACCACTGCGCCCAAACTGTCAGATCACTTTCTGCAGCTCAATCCCCATGCAGGGGGATTCCCCTGTATGGAGAGCAATCTGCAGAATGCGATCTGACAACTTGGGTGCCGTGATCCACTGGATCACAGCGCCCGAGCTGTCAGATCGCTTTCTGCAGCTCAATCCACATGCAGGGAATCCCCCTGCATGGGAATCAAGATGTAGAAAGCGATCTGAAAACTTGGGCACAGTGATCTACTGGATCACTGCACCTGAGCTGTCTGATCTCTTTCTGCAGTTCGATCCCCATGCAGGGAGATGGGGATCAGGGATCCCCCTGCAGGGGGATGGGGGATGGGGGATCAGGGATCCCCATGCAGGTGGATGGGGGAACAGGGACCCCCCTCCAGGGGATCATGGGTTCCCCTGGAGGGGGATGGGGATTAGGGATGCAGGGGGTCTTACCCAGGGCCGCACCTGTGGACCAAACGGCAGGCAGGCTAGGGGAGCGGAGGTGGAGAAGGGGGACAGGGGGATGAGGGGGGGGGGAAGGCGGACACAGTAGGGGCAGTAGGGGACAGGGGGGATGAGGGTTTCCACAGTAGGGGCAGCAGGGGACAGGGGGGATGAGGGGGGATGGTGGACACAGTAGGGGCAGTAGGGGACAGGGGGGGGAGGGCGGACACAGCAGGGGACAGGGGGGATGGGGGGGGGGTGACACAGTGGGGAGAGGATGGAGGAGAGCAGGCACATGCAGGGGGATGTGTGCAGGAGCCGGGCACAGCTGACAGCCCGACTCCTGCAGCGATCGCTCAGGGAAGTGCTGACATTCAGCACTTTCCTGCGCGATCATGATGTGATCGGTCAGTCAGATTGACTGACCGATCACATCGCTCTGAGTGTGGGGACCTCTAACAGGGGTCCCCACACCTCTTCCCCTAACCCTTGGCTGTCACTGACAGCTTTTAGAATTGAACTGTCACTGTTCGTTTAGAAGCAGTGACAGTTCAAAGCCATGACGAGTATACTCGTCATGATGCGGGAACTGACATCTTTTCATGACGAGTATACTCGTCATTAGTCGTAAACGGGTTAAAATAGAATAAAAACTCCCATTAGAAGTGGCACAAGGAGAAAGTTACAATTATGATTAGGTGGCATGTATGGAATCAAAAAGCACCAAAAAGAACAGGGATAAAGTCAATATACACAGTGAGGAAGTTAAGGAAGCCAACACTAGGTGGCGATCATCGGCAAACAAAGAAATCATATATGTCACTTTATTTATGTATAACGTTATGTCTTTGCATGCTACTGATTGGAACAATTGGCCAGTGTTTGCTTGTCTTCCTAAAACTAAGCTAGGTCTTAGTAAAGGGCATTGTATGGTCCTATGTATATCAATTGATAGTCCTCCATCTGTGTTCTGTGGGAGCGCTTGCCAGGCCTCCTGCCCATAATCAAGATGGCGTGGATGTCCTCGGCGCATGCGCTCTGTGTTTGGATGTAACCGCGCACGGTACTAGGCTGACAACTTGGTGTTTATGATATTTTATACATATTGATATTGTACCATGCTGTATGCCTTGATAGATTTTCACTGCCTGTAACTGCACTTCTCTGTGGCGGTCTGTGACCGGTTCAACCCCTTATGTAACCTCCCTTGGTTTTTTATGTGAAGTCCCTCAGTATTTTATTGATTCACTGCTAATATAATAAATTTGTGCACTTGCAAATTGGTGGATCCTTCTTACTTTGTTTATACTGGGGTTACAGCTATACAACTCAGTTCTCACGTTTTCATATACACAATTGATGGCTGTGGGCTGTATGCTCATTAAAGATTTCTGGTACTTTATCTTGTATACACAGAACTATCATGTATACACCAGTCCACACTATATACATAGAGTATATACAGACACACTGTAATACAGGATGTAGTGTCGACCTGTATATAGAGTATAGTGCTGTGTATAGACAGATAGATATAGAAATAGATAGAATAGATAAAAGATAGACATACATGATAGATAAGATAGAAATAGATAATTAGGAGAAGGAGGAGCACCACAAGGTTCTATTCAAATAAAAAGGTGGGTGCTCACCATGTCATGAGAACAACACATGAAAACAGCAGAAAAAGACATGACATATAAGAAAGTATGGGAGCACACCTGTAATACTACAAAATATATACAAAATTTTATTGGAACAGTGTACAGACAAAGGGAAGTTAAAACCATTTAAAATTGGTAATGAAACCAGACAAGGGCACCATTATATATGACAAATGTCAAATCAAACAAATTAATTGCAGCAATTTATACATCAGCATAGACAGTCAAAAATAAAATGAATAAATCAGGACCCAGCGGGGCTCAGAGTTTAATGTATAGGGAGCATAGGAGGTCACTCCATAGGTCAGGGGGTCAAACAATCTGGAAGTGAGAGTGTATCACTCCAGTTAGCAGTATAGTCTCTCTGAGCTTTACAATGAATACCACTATCTATGAGGATTCACAGACCTCTTACATGAATCTAACACTATATAGTCAGAGAAACAACTCAAGGTTAAAACACCCTGCTGAATAATCACGTATATATTATAGTGAGAGTATACCCTGTTGTGGACCCCTCAGTAGTGTAAATATTAACAAATAAGCAATATTACCAGAGGTTCATGGTGGTACCGGGGTCTACAGTGTATACGCCTGTTAATGGGTGACCAACAAGTCCCTGATACAGTCAGTATAAGCTGTCTAATATATCTGTGAGGCTGCAATTAACAACTGGCATCACTGGTATCTGTCACTTCAATATCCCCACACACAGCATATTATTGTTGCACCAGCCCTGATCATAGTATTACAAATTGCATATCACTGCACATCAATCTACCAGGGCTGTGCTCACATGAATGCCATAACAAGGACTTGCATTCAGTAAGCATGTGCTGTGCACTGACTAGTTGGTCAGAAGGACAGGGGGAGAAGGGAATGAGAAGGAGAGAGATTACCAGTCTGTGATACAGGTGCCCGAGTGGGAAAGGACCCCACCGGTATCGCTGCCTCCTGTGCAGCTTCGTCAGGGGATGTCTGCACACTCCACCGTCCAAATCTTATATAAAGGAGAGTAAGCTCCTTGCAGCATGGTTCCTGTGTTCCGTAGGACAGGAAGCAGGTGCAGTCATATGATTGCATTGCTTAGTTACAGAGTAAACACCAGGCAGGCTGAGAAGTGAGTCACAGCTAAGTGCCCGCCCCACAGTGTTAACCCACGGAGCTGAAATCTGCACAGAGCTGCTTGTACATATATCCAGGGGAGACAAATATTGGTATCAAATCCAGGAAAATAGTACACAATGCACCAGATAGTGCCATATGTAAGGAATAAATCATGTTTTTAGGATTAATAAGAGGATCTTGTGGGATCAAATCATGATATGAGGCAGTATTAAATACATGGTCTGGGGGACATAAATTAGTGCACCATGTTATTTTGGTGGATCACATTTAACAGGGATCTATCCAGACTCGTGCTATATATACACTATGCATAAAAATGAAGGAAAGTGCACATTGTGGCACATTTCCTACTTAGTAGTATATGGTATCAATAAACGAATTCTTAAGAACCCTGGGAAGTATATAAAGAGAGTGGATCTGAAGGCACACTCGATAGTATAGTCTCATGAGGAAAACATGGAAAAGCACTATTCACTACCCATATTATATGGGGTTAGATAGAGAGTATTAGACTGTACATATTGGAGGTGCTCACAGGAGCTGCCCTTCAATGCAATCCCCCCCTTGATCTTAGTTACCACCTATATCATAAGTCGCCGATTCATGTCCCTAGGCACACTGGCAGAGTAGTTACCAACAGGTGCCCCATACCTAGAGATAGCCTGTTATTACTAGTCCCAAATCTCATGACAGAATCATATGGGAACCAAGTCACAATGTGAGGCAGAGTTGAATACAAGATCATGGGGAACATAGATTAGTTCACTATGTTATTTTAGGGTTATCATATCTAGTAGGGATCTATCCAGACTCGTGCTGTATATATTATTGTCAAAAATGCACATTATGGCACATTTCCTACTGAGTAGTATCTGGTACCAATAAGAGTGTTCCAAGATCCCAGAAAGTTATATAAAGAATGGATCCAAAGGGACACTCAAAGGAGTAATCCCAAAAGGAAACCATAGAGACAGCACTGTTAGTTACCCATGTATATTGGGGTTAGGTAGAGAGTACTGGACAGTATATCACAGTGGGATAAGATGGAGGAGCTCACCAGGGCTACCCTCCAAAATAATCCCCTCTTAATATTAGTTATCACCCATATCATAGGTCACTGATCCATGTCCCTAGGCACACTAGTAAAATAATTACCGGCAGGTGCCCCATATCTAAAGATAGCTTGCTATTATAAATCCAAGAACTCTATTCTCCAGTTCTAATTCGTATCAAATTCCAACAGGACACCAAATGGAGCCATGTATACCAGGGTTTTTCCTAAGATTTGTGAAGAGCCCCCCCAGGAGAATTATACATATATCCAAGCATGGCAGACCTCCCGCCCGTCAATCAGATAGCATGGTGCGAGCTCTACTATGAGAGGAATATCAATTATCCCGACAAGGACCTTGAATAAAAGATATTAGAGATAGGGATGTACAAAGATCTAGTTGCATAGATTTTAATGAGTATTATTGGAGTCCCTAAGAGGGGTCCACGAGGTGAAGGGACAACATTCTCCTGTATGAACACATCTATATGTTCATGTTACTCAATGACGGAACTATCATGATCATGGCAGTTTAAAAAAAAACAAATGAGGCATGAGAATAAATGTCCATCTCAAATCCTTTTGTTAGCAAGAACAGAAGTCCAGACAGCTGTGGGGGCTGCAAAGGTCAGCAAGGTATCAAGTATCCGATATGTGGAGAGTCCAGAACCAAGGATCGGAGGCGACAAATCATGTTTCTTTCATAGTCCTGTATTCTTCTTCTTATTTTTCATTGCCAGATTAGAAGGTGTTCCATCATTTACTTCTTTTAACCGGTATCATCATGACCACTGGAGAACAGAATTAGCCCAGAAAGCCAGTAAATAGGAACTCCTCATTTAGACCTGTGGGAGACATTGAATTTAGTGTATAGATCCACCTTGTTTCCATGCGCAGTAGGAGTTTAGTGATATCGCCTCCCCTAATATTTAGGGTAGCGTGGTCCAATCCCACGAAGTACAAGCCCCGTGGTCTACCCTGGTGCACAGTAAGGAAGTGTGAGGCAATGGTTGTGAGTTTTTTACCTTTTTCCAGATATTCCGCTGCTAAGTTGATGGTTGAGATATGTTTCTGTGCACGTTTTCTGAGCTCCTGAGTTGTTTCTCCTACGTAGACCTTATTACAAGGACATACAAGGGCATAGATAACATCAGCGGTCTTACAGTTTATATAATGTCGTAAGGTATGTTCAGTAGCGTCAGGTGGATTTATAAAGACTAGATTTGTTGGTATCATGTACTGACATATGTTACATCCTCCACAGGGAAAGGAGCCCTTAAGTCTTACGCCCCATGTTGTTGATCTAAAAGGTCTTACAAAATGGCTTGATGTCAATCGGTCACTTAAGTTGGGCGCCCTCCGGGCTGTCAAGAGTGGTCTGTCCTCTAATAGAGGTTTAATCTTGGGGTCACCTGTCAAGAGACCCCAATGTTTTTTAAGAAGATTACGCACCTCAGGCCATTGATTGTTGTAGTTCGTGATTATTCTTAGTTTGTTGTCTGCTGTCTTTTCTTTCCGTTCCAAAAGTTCAATTTGGTTCTGTGATTTTGCTCGCTGGAAAGCCATTGATACCACTTTTTTCGGATATCCTCTGTTCACGAATCTCCCCGTTAAGATCTTTGCTTGGTTCTTGAATTCGCTATCCAACGTGCAGTTTCGTCTTGTCCGGAGGAATTGTCCAACGGGTATTCCTCTTCTAAGATGGAAAGGGTGAAAACTAGAGAAGGTTAAAAGACTATTAGTTGCCGTTGGTTTCCTATACAGGGAAGTAATAAATTTACCCTCACAAGTGGTGATCTGGAGGTCCAGGAATGTTGCTGAATTGTTCGAAACAGAATGGGTCAGAAAGATGTTAAATCTGTTGTTATTCAGTGTGTTTAGGTAATCAACGCACTCCAGCTCGGTACCATGCCACAAAAAGAAAATGTCGTCTATGAAACGATGCCACCCAGTTATATTTGTCTTGAATATCTCAGTTTCAAATACCACCGTTGATTCCCACCATCCTAGGAAAAGGTTTGCCACGGCTGGTGCACATTTGGCACCCATGGCCACCCCTGAGATCTGCCGATAGTATGTGCGGTCAAACACAAAATAATTGTGTGTCAACACAAAATCCAATAAATCTATCAGAAAGGAGTCGTGCATACGATCTGACCCAGCCTGCTTGTCCAAGAAATAAAGTACTGCCTCCATCCCATCCGTGTGTGCTATGTTGGTATATAGCGACTCCACGTCTATGGTCACAATCAACATATCAGGACCAAATGTTAAAGTCTGTAGATGTTGTATAAAATGGGAACTATCCCTAGTATAAGAGGGTAGGGCCTGGACTAAAGGTTGCAGGTAGAAGTCTACGTACTCACTCGCCTTTTCACACAGACTGCCGATACTAGAGACGATAGGCCTGCCAGGGGGTTTTTGGATGTCTTTATGCACTTTAGGGAGAAGATAAAATGTTGGTATTTTAGGTGTCTCCACCCATAGAAATTCTCTTTCTCTGCTGTTAATGGTGCCATATCGACTAGCTGCATCCAACAGTCTGTTCAGCTTATTCTGAAATATAAGTGTTGGATCAGAAGGTAATCTGACGTAGAATTTTGTGTCTCTCAATTGTCTGGCCGCCTCAGTAAGGTACATGTCGGTTGGCCATAGCACCACATTGCCCCCTTTATCCGCCTCCTTGATTGTGAACTCAGGATTTCTGCGTAGTTGTTGTATAGCCGTTATTTCCCTACCAGTCAGGTTTTTATCCCTGGCTGTATTGGGGCGTAAGTTATCAATCTCTTTTTTGACTGTTTCAAAGAACAGGTTCACAGTGGGCAGTATAGATAATGGTGGAGCTTTTGATGATTTATTCCGGTAGGGAAAAACAGTCCTACCTGTATTGGGGCTAGGGTCATCCAACAGTTCCAATAGGTCACGCATCGCTCTCTGTTCCCTTTCTTGCAGGGAGTCCAAGGTCTCTGGACGGTGGTATATGACTGAGAAGATAAGTTTGCGGCAGAATAAATACAAATCCTTAACCAACGTAAATTTATCTAATTGGTTCATTGGGCAGAAAGTTAAGCCCCTTTCAAGGACTGAAATTTCCATAGGGGTAGGGGAGTAAGATGAGAGATTGATTACCTGGAGTTTGTTGGTATCAGCAGTCAATCCAGAGGGCATTTCTTGAGAGATTTCTAGTATCTCGGGTATCTCCCCCCTCCTTTGCCTCTCCCCCCTCTTCCCCCTCCCCCTTTCCCCCCCCTCGGTTTCGGTGTTGGGCCTCCTCCCCCTCTTCCCTCCTCTCCTGACTCGCTTTCTGGGTCGCTCCCTGACCCTAAAAAATCACTACTGTTGTCAGTTGAGTCAGTTGGAGGGTCCGCTGGTGGTTTGGGGGTGGGGGCAGGGGGTTGCGGTTTAGGATTCCGTGGGTTCCCCTATGTCGCCACCTAAAGGCTTTTTTTGAATCAAAGTCGGTTTTGTCCCTTAGGAACTTTTTCTTTTTGCCCTCAATCACAGTTTTTTCATAGTCATCTAATGTGATCTTTAATTTAGTTAGAAAAGGATTTACAACAATTTCTGTGTCAAAATCCACAAGTTTCTGCTCAAGGGATTTGATTTTTTCTTTTGTCTCAGATAATACTATTCGGTCATGGTCAATTAACATATTAATTAATATGCGTGAACAGTGTAAGAGACCCTGTTCCCAAGTAGCCTGGAACTGTGGGGACGGTTCCCATGCCGGAAAATATTGACCCTTAAACCCCGTGGAACAATAGAGGCCTTCAAATATTCCTCTAGGGTGCGGATATTCCACCACACCCTAATGCCCTTTTTCTGGGCCGCTGTTAATTCTCTGGAAACACTAGAGAACCCGGTTTCAACAGTTGATATGGAGCTCGCCCCAAAAATATCAGAGGTGGAGCTATGCCAATTTGCCTCCCTGGTATCCCAGTCCATAAGTGGTCACGGAACCAGCCGCAAGGAGAGAAATAAATAATTATTATATATGTCAGAACCGGACCAATAGCCGGTGTGTGCTCACTCAGAAGGATCAGATAGGGGAACCGCTGATCAAAATTGCATCAATAATTAGGAGAAGGAGGAGCACCACAAGGTTCTATTCAAATAAAAAGGTGGGTGCTCACCATGTCATGAGAACAACACATGAAAACAGCAGAAAAAGACATGACATATAAGAAAGTATGGGAGCACACCTGTAATACTACAAAATATATACAAAATTTTATTGGAACAGTGTACAGACAAAGGGAAGTTAAAACCATTTAAAATTGGTAATGAAACCAGACAAGGGCACCATTATATATGACAAATGTCAAATCAAACAAATTAATTGCAGCAATTTATACATCAGCATAGACAGTCAAAAATAAATGAATAAATCAGGACCCAGCGGGGCTCAGAGTTTAATGTATAGGGAGCATAGGAGGTCACTCCATAGGTCAGGGGGTCAAACAATCTGGAAGTGAGAGTGTATCACTCCAGTTAGCAGTATAGTCTCTCTGAGCTTTACAATGAATACCACTATCTATGAGGATTCACAGACCTCTTACATGAATCTAACACTATATAGTCAGAGAAACAACTCAAGGTTAAAACACCCTGCTGAATAATCACGTATATATTATAGTGAGAGTATACCCTGTTGTGGACCCCTCAGTAGTGTAAATATTAACAAATAAGCAATATTACCAGAGGTTCATGGTGGTACCGGGGTCTACAGTGTATACGCCTGTTAATGGGTGACCAACAAGTCCCTGATACAGTCAGTATAAGCTGTCTAATATATCTGTGAGGCTGCAATTAACAACTGGCATCACTGGTATCTGTCACTTCAATATCCCCACACACAGCATATTATTGTTGCACCAGCCCTGATCATAGTATTACATGTTCCCCATGATCTTGTATTCAACTCTGCCTCACATTGTGACTTGGTTCCCATATGATTCTGTCATGAGATTTGGGACTAGTAATAACAGGCTATCTCTAGGTATGGGGCACCTGTTGGTAACTACTCTGCCAGTGTGCCTAGGGACATGAATCGGCGACTTATGATATAGGTGGTAACTAAGATCAAGGGGGGGATTGCATTGAAGGGCAGCTCCTGTGAGCACCTCCAATATGTACAGTCTAATACTCTCTATCTAACCCCATATAATATGGGTAGTGAATAGTGCTTTTCCATGTTTTCCTCATGAGACTATACTATCGAGTGTGCCTTCAGATCCACTCTCTTTATATACTTCCAGGGTTCTTAAGAATTCGTTTATTGATACCATATACTACTAAGTAGGAAATGTGCCACAATGTGCACTTTCCTTCATTTTTATGCATAGTGTATATATAGCACGAGTCTGGATAGATCCCTGTTAAATGTGATCCACCAAAATAACATGGTGCACTAATTTATGTCCCCAGACCATGTATTTAATACTGCCTCATATCATGATTTGATCCCACAAGATCCTCTTATTAATCCTAAAAACATGATTTATTCCTTACATATGGCACTATCTGGTGCATTGTGTACTACTTTCCTGGATTTGATACCAATATTTGTCTCCCCTGGATATATGTACAAGCAGCTCTGTGCAGATTTCAGCTCCGTGGGTTAACACTGTGGGGCGGGCACTTAGCTGTGACTCACTTCTCAGCCTGCCTGGTGTTTACTCTGTAACTAAGCAATGCAATCATATGACTGCACCTGCTTCCTGTCCTACGGAACACAGGAACCATGCTGCAAGGAGCTTACTCTCCTTTATATAAGATTTGGACGGTGGAGTGTGCAGACATCCCCTGACGAAGCTGCACAGGAGGCAGCGATACCGGTGGGGTCCTTTCCCACTCGGGCACCTGTATCACAGACTGGTAATCTCTCTCCTTCTCATTCCCTTCTCCCCCTGTCCTTCTGACCAACTAGTCAGTGCACAGCACATGCTTACTGAATGCAAGTCCTTGTTATGGCATTCATGTGAGCACAGCCCTGGTAGATTGATGTGCAGTGATATGCAATTTGTAATACTATGATCAGGGCTGGTGCAACAATAATATGCTGTGTGTGGGGATATTGAAGTGACAGATACCAGTGATGCCAGTTGTTAATTGCAGCCTCACAGATATATTAGACAGCTTATACTGACTGTATCAGGGACTTGTTGGTCACCCATTAACAGGCGTATACACTGTAGACCCCGGTACCACCATGAACCTCTGGTAATATTGCTTATTTGTTAATATTTACACTACTGAGGGGTCCACAACAGGGTATACTCTCACTATAATATATACGTGATTATTCAGCAGGGTGTTTTAACCTTGAGTTGTTTCTCTGACTATATAGTGTTAGATTCATGTAAGAGGTCTGTGAATCCTCATAGATAGTGGTATTCATTGTAAAGCTCAGAGAGACTATACTGCTAACTGGAGTGATACACTCTCACTTCCAGATTGTTTGACCCCCTGACCTATGGAGTGACCTCCTATGCTCCCTATACATTAAACTCTGAGCCCCGCTGGGTCCTGATTTATTCATTTATTTTTGACTGTCTATGCTGATGTATAAATTGCTGCAATTAATTTGTTTGATTTGACATTTGTCATATATAATGGTGCCCTTGTCTGGTTTCATTACCAATTTTAAATGGTTTTAACTTCCCTTTGTCTGTACACTGTTCCATTAAAATTTTGTATATATTTTGTAGTATTACAGGTGTGCTCCCATACTTTCTTATATGTCATGTCTTTTTCTGCTGTTTTCAAGATAGAAATAGAGTGACAATAGATAGGTTGGATAGATACTGATAAATATTAGATAGCTGATAGATTAAATAGATAATGGATGGATAGATAGATAATAGAGATAATAGATGTTTGTATAATAACCTCTCTGGGAAGTGAATGTATTTGTCAGCTATAAATCTTGGAGTTGTTTGTGCTAGTGATCTCTCCTCTCTTTCTGAGGACAGGGCTGTATGTGCCCAATCTGACCCTGACAGGACACATCAGCTCTGCTCCAGATTCCAGCTTTCCAGAGCAGTTTGTAGTAAATGGTCTGGGAATCTTGAGAATAGAGCTACCATGTCCTTCTCCTTCTCAGCAGGAGGTGGGAGAGGGTCACCAGCACAAGCAGTGACCACACACAAGATTTACAGCTGAGGGGTCAGTATTAGGAGCAGAGACTCCTCAGTGATGCCGGAGTGCAGTCACAGCTCAGCCCTGATCACTGAGGAGTCTCTGCTGGTGTGGAGGGACAGGAGGATACATCACTGTTGCAGGCTCAGTCTCACACTCACCCGTGCTGCTCCTAATGATCACTGAGGACTGAAAATAGCTGCAGCAGCCGGGCTGAGCGGGGATTGGATAGGAAAGTCCCCCCTCCTGTAGCTCCCATTGTCTACACTGTCTCTGGCTCCTCCTCCTCACTTCTCCTGGTTCTGTTACCCCTGCCCCTGGCTGTGATGCTGCCCTGGGTGCTGTCCAGATAAGATTCGTAGGAGAAAAGGATGCCGGAGAAGTGGTGAGGGGGCGTGGCCCAGTGGAGATCGGGGCCCACCCCTCCACTTCTCTTCCGGGCCCCATCTCCTATGAATCATGGGTGGGCCCCTGACTGCTGTCACAGTTGTCAGGCCTTGACGGCGGCCCTGGTCCCACAGGAGCATCGGTTTGACATATACACTTGGCTCCATTCTAATGAGGATAAGTTCTGTGATCAGATGCTTCTTTGAAAAGGTGGCAACTTATCTTCATTGAAGACCCCTTAATTTTCTTGTGAGCCTATCAAACCCTGTCTGACCTGCGTGGAAGGAGTAACGTCCTGAAAAGTGCCAAGACAGTTGATGTAACATACTGGACAGCTTGCATTTAACATATTCATTACTCATAAGGTTAGTTCCAAGGAT
This sequence comes from Allobates femoralis, assembly GCA_033576535.1. Taxonomy (NCBI): domain Eukaryota; kingdom Metazoa; phylum Chordata; class Amphibia; order Anura; family Aromobatidae; genus Allobates; species Allobates femoralis. Next base: position 341,096,135 of record JARQOC010000002.1, on the reverse strand, counting down.
CAAACCTTATAAGAAGCATAGGCTATGGTTTTGTAACTTGTTTGGGGGCAAGGGAACACACTAATTTCTTCACACCACTTCCTTCTCTTAACTTGGAAAAAAGCAGAACCTTCTTAAAGCATCTCCATCTGTCCAATCATGTAGTTGTTAAGAAACATTATCTTTATAAAGTAGAGAATAGTATTAGTAGTGTATAAGTAATGGTATGGCACATCATGTTACTGTGGACTGTTTTCTATTAATTCAGCTATTATTCTGCCCTTACACCTTTACATTTTCTGGTTTATTACAGTCAGAGCAACTCCAGTAACTATTGCTAGCAATACTAAGGGCATGGTAGACACAAATTAAAAAGAAAAATTATATTCATATACAGTAAATAATTACATTTTCTTTTTTTTTTAATCAGTTGCCAAAACGTATTTGCCTTTTTCAGGTGTCTTCTTCTATGTAAGTGAATGTATTGCTAGAAGATAATCAACTTTTTTGTATTTCTTTTCAGGAACCATATCATTGGAGTTTATCTCATAAAGCATTAGACACTATCATTATTTGTGTTTTCTGGAGTAGCAGCACAGGCAGCATCGCCCCACAGAATCATGCACAGACAATAAAATAAAACTACAAATGGAAAGGAAAAAAAAATGAGTAATCTGTAGTGCTATCTGGCCTTAATTAATAACACAAAATGTATATGATATATTATTTTTCTTTATTAATACATTTGATAAAAGCAGTAATATTTTATAATTAATGATGTCACATAAGTCCTACTCACAACTTTGTGGGGTGGTGTGACATAATGTAGCTGGACCCTCTAGTCTTAAAGGGAATCTGTCAGGTCAAAAATCTATCTGTAAAGGTACTTTTACACGCCGCTACAGAAGGTTAGGAACAACCGGGTTACGGAGACAAATGTATCTTGCACCGTCAAATCAACCCGAGGTAGCGGCGTGTAAAGTAGCTTGTTGCCAGCCATCACTTTCGGCATCTGTTTCAGAACAGTGCTCTAAAACAGGTTGATTTCAACCCGATGGTAACGGCGTCTAAATACGGTAGGGTAAGGTTTTTTCGCCACCTAGATAACTCCCCGGGGCGTGACACTGCCTCCGGGAAACCACCCCCCTTCAGCGATCATTGGTGGAAGCTCCTGCGTTGCGATTGGTTGTCGCTGCATAGGGCGGCATATTTAAGGAGATGACCAGTCACACTACACAATTGCTCGAGCGTCATGTATCAGTCAGCCTCCTGCGCTGCCTGGCCATTCATGATGCTATTGCTTTGTCCTATCAGCGTACGAACGTCTCGTAATCCACAATTCTGGCACGCCTATGTGTTGTCCCTGCTGCACCAGGTCCTCCCATATTACCTTCTGTCGCGGCGTGTAAATGAGGGACGGTGCTCTACACAGGGTAACTTGAGCACCCGTCGGTGCATCCAGAGATAGATTAAACCTTCTGTAGAGCACCTTGTAGCGGCGTGTAAAGGCGGTATCGGGTACCGTTTGCAACCGTTGGTGTGTGCTCATGCACGTGAAGCACCCGGTTGTTCCTAACCTTCTGTAGCGGCGTGTAAAGGTACCTTAACTGATATAATTTTTCTAATTCCTTTCTCTAAGCTCTCTCTATTGAAGTATTTCTATTATTTATATTTTCCTCCCATCCTGCTGTGAGGTAGCGCCCCTGGGAAACCCGCTTGGCAGCACAATAACACCACATTACAAGGGTTAACCCTGCATAACGTGTCTATTGGTTTATTAAGAACACTTAGGGTACCGTCACACATGGACATATCCCGGCGATTCCACAGGCGACGCTGAGGTGTGGCCTGCCGCCGGCGACATCGCCAATGCGTCGCCCAATGTAAATGGGCGAGGGCGACACGTCTGAGTGGTCGCCTGGTTTCACATCAGAGCTCTGAAACCAGGCGACCATTCTTGGGCGACGTGTGCTGATCGCCCTGTGTAACATCTCATGAGCGATATCAAGGGCGACAGCACACATCACCAATACCATTCTGGTAGGCGTTTCAGGGCGTATTTACTAGCCCTGGCGGGCTGCGTGGATTGGTGGCAGCTCCAGCGTTATGATTGGTAGTCTTCTTCCTCGGCGCCCTATTTGATGATGTGTACGTGCCACAATAAAGTCGTCTTCCTTTCCATGGTGCTGAAAGGTGTATTAGGCCCCTTTGTCATCTGCATTTTACGCTGATTGCGGCAGTTGCGGTTAAAAAAACTCCAACTGCTGCGATTACCACAATACGGCCACACTTGCGGTTCACTTGCGGCAAGCCCCATACAATGTCTATGGGGCTTGCGGCAGGTGTGGCTGGGAAAAACCGCAGCATGCCGCAAGTGCTGAAACCGCACTTGCCGCACCTGCCGCAAGCTCCATAGACATTGTATGGGGCTTGCCGCAAGTGAACCGCAAGTTCACTACGTAAAACGTAGATGACAAAGGGGCCATACCCAGGAGCGTACATATTATTAAAAAGCAGCGCATTGATGCGCCAGTGTGTGCTACAAAGTGCAGAGATGTGCCATTGCCAAATGTCTCTTTTTACACCAACACAATTGACAGTACATGTCAATTCTGCATCAGACACCAAAGCCAATCACACGTCTTCGAGGCATCACCAAACATAATGTGAACGCCTACCTCCGAGATGCGGGACAAAACACGTTGCTAATGTGGTTGCTCTGTGTGACGTCCAAGCGGCCCCCAGCAACATGATCGCCCGTCGGCCTTGGGCGACGCTCAGGCAATTTCCGGTCAGGTCGTCGCCTGAGCGTCGCCTGAGTTGTCGCCCCGTGTAAATGGGCGTCGGCGACCTTGGGCGACACGCAAAAAAGTGCGCGTGCAAGTGCGTCGCCTGTGGAATCGCCGGCGATATGTCCAGGTGTGACGGTACCCTTACATTCACATAACAATACCATATTTACATTACCCATAACATAACATTACCATTAGTGATGAGCGAGCATGCTCGCCACTACTCGGTACTCGCACGAGTATCTCTGTACTCGGGCTACTCGGCGAGCACCGAGTAATCTCGCGATAATCGTGCTGTGCTCGTGGACGTCATCTCTGCATGTTGGCGCTCTTTTGAGAGCCAGCCCACGTGCAGGGATTGGCTGGCAGACCACTGCAATGCCACAGCCCTGTTAGTTGTGGCATAGCAGTGATTGGCCGCCCTGCACAGCGTGACCGAGCCTTTATAACTCCCGGCGCGCTGTGCTCGGCACACAGCCATCCAGACAGTCAGTGTAGGGAGAGTGTCTGCTGCTGCTTAGGGACAGATTTGCGGCCCTTACAGGTAGATCCGGAGCAGGGCTGCAAACTGCTGCTGACCAACGTCCTTAGACAACTGAGATATAGGCAGGATCAGTCGATCCAACTTCCAGTGACCAAAACAGTCCTTTCAGGACTTCTAGGAGGATATAGGCAGGGTGATCAGATCGGAATCCAAGCTTTTCTGTGACCTAGAGTAACCAGACTTTGTACTTACTACCTAATACAGGTAGGGATAAAATCCTTCCTGAAACCATTACAGTCACCAGACTGTTGAAATTTACTACCTTGATACAGGTTAGGGACTAAAATCCATCTCTTGTACATGACAGTCACCAGACGGGTGTATGTACTACCTTAATACAGGTTAGGGACTAAAATCCTAATCTCTGTGATCTGACCAGTCACCAGACTGGTGTACGTCATACCTTATACAGGTTAGGGACTAAAATCCTATCCTGACACCTTTACAGTCACCAGACTGTTGTATTACTCATCCTTATACAGGTTAGGGACTAAAATCCTATCTCCTGTACCTGACCAGTCACCAGACTGGTGTATCTATACCTTGATACAGGTTAGGGACTAAAATCCTAATTCCTGATCTCCATACCGACTGGTGTACGTCATACCTTGATACGTTGACAAACTAATTCGTGATCACCAGTACGATGGTGTACGTCATACCTTGATACAGGTTAGGGACTAAAATCCTAATCTCCTGTGATTGACCAGTCCAGACTGGGTACGTCATACCTTGATACAGGTTAGGGACTAAAATCTAATTCTGTGATCTACCAGTCCCAGACTGGTGTGTCATACCTTGATACAGGTTAGGGAACTAAAATCCTAATCTCCTGTGATCTGACCAGTCACCAGACTGGTGTACGTCATACCTTGATACAAGTTAGGGACTAAAATCCGCTCCTGACACCATTACAGTCACCAGACTGTTGTACGTCATACCTTGTTACAGGTTAGGGACTAAAATCCTAATCTCCTGTGATCTGACCAGTCACCAGACTGGTGTACGTCATACCTTGATACAGGTTAGGGACTAAAATCCTAATCTCCTGTGATCTGACCAGTCACCAGACTGGTGTACGTCATACCTTGATACAGGTTAGGGAACTAAAATCCTAATCTCCTGTGATCTGACCAGTCACCAGACTGGTGTACGTCATACCTTGATACAGGTTAGGGACTAAAATCCTAATCTCCTGTGACCTCTCCAGTCACCAGACAGTTGTCGCAGTATAGAGGCAAAATGCGCAAGGGCGTTGGCAAGGGCGTGGCAAGGAACAAGGAAGTGGACGTGATGGTGGTGCAGGCAGAGGCCGAGGTCGTGTGCAAGCACTAATTTTGCAACAACAAAGGGCCACATCTTCTCGCTCGCACGTCCTGTCCCAAATTCTTGGAGCCCGCAGCAGTACACCGCTGTTGAAGCAAGAGCAGTGTCAACAGGTTGTTACTTGGATAGCGGATAATGCTTCAAGTCAGATGGGCACCTCCACAAATACCCTGTCTTCCACACGGTCAAGTGTCAATAGCCATGATACTGCACCGCACATTTCCCAACCTGATCCTCCTTCCTACCACCAGGCCGAGTACACGTCCACGGACATTACTGATCCCACACTAGGACACTCGGAAGAGCTGTTCACGTATCCATTCGCAGAATCTGGCCTGTCGCCACCTCCTCTTGAAGTGGGTGATGAGCAGATGGTATGTACAGATGCCCAAATATTTGAGCAGCCACGTTCTCATGAACGGAACGTTGCCAAAGTGTCTCAACAAGGGGTGGACGATGATGAGACACAATTGCCAGGAAGTCAGGAGGAGGATCAGGGTGCGGAAGAGGAAGACGACGTGGTGGATGATCCAGTAGCTGACCCAACATGGCAGGAGGATATGCAGAGCGAGGCCAGCAGTGCACAGGGGGAGGGAGGCGTAGCATCCCAACAGGCAGTACAAAGCAGGGTCGTGTCCGCAGGCAGAAGGCAGGCAACCGTTCCCCGGAACAACAACACGACTCAAGGTGCCTGTGCAAATGTTTGGTCTTCACGAGTCTGGGAGTTTTTTAAGTTGGCTCCAGAAGACTCTAAAAAGGCCATTTGCCACACCTGCCATGCCAGTATCAGCAGGGGTACGAAAACTAGCAGCCTGACCACCACCAGCATGATCAGGCACATGCCAGCCAAGCACCCGACTTTGTGGGAAGTACAACAGAGTCGAGGAGCGGTGCTTGCTGATGTCACTGCTACGTCTTCGCCTGTTGTGAGTGCGAGCCAATCCCCTGTCCATGCTGGCCGCGAACAAGCCCTCCGGCCCTGCACCTGAATTTGCCCACGCACAAATTACACCACCATCAAGCACGTCCTTGTCCCAGCGCAGCGTTCAATTATCTATTCAGCAAACATTTGAACGCAGGCGCAAATACGCTGCCAACGCCCCACATGCCACAGTCCTGAATGATCACATTTCGCGACTCATAGCGCTAGAAATGTTGCCTTTCCGGCTGGTGGAGACGGAAGCATTCCGCGACCTGATAGCGGCTGCTGTCCCACGTTACTCGGTCCCCAGCCGCCACTATTTCTCCAGATGTGCCGTCCCCGCATTGCATAACCACATGTCCAACAGCATCACACGTGCCCTGAACAACGCTGTTTCAGCCAAAGTCCACCTAACCACAGACACGTGGACAAGTGCTTGTGGGCAAGGCCGCTACATCTCCTTGACGGCACACTGGATTAATATTGTGGAGGCTGCGACCCAGTCTGAGCGAGGGACGGAACACGTCCTTCCCACACCAAGGATAGTAGGCCCTACCTCTGTCAGGGTTTCACCGACACTCTACAGCTCCGGAATGTCATGCTCCTCAGCCTCCTCCTCCTGCGCATCCTCATCCGCTGTACCCTCCACACCAGTCCCAAGCTGGAAGCACTGCAGCACTGCCTCTGCAAAGCGGCAACAGGCTGTGCTGAAGCTAGTCTGCATAGGTGACAAACCCCACAATGCAGAAGAGGTGTGGACAGCTCTGAAACAGCAGGCAGATCACTGGCTCACACCTCTGAACCTAAAGCCAGGAAAGGTCGTGTGTGACAATGGCCGGAACCTGGTGGCAGCTTTGAGGCGAGGCCAGCTGACGCATGTTCCATGCGTGGCCCATGTGCTCAACCTGGTGGTTCAGAGGTTTGTGAAGTCATACCCAGAGGTGTCTGAACTGCTGGTAAAAGTTCGCCGTCTGTCTGCACATTTTCGCAAGTCACCTGCTGCTTCAGCCGGCCTTGCCGGCTTTCAGCGCCATTTGCATCTTCCGGCCCACAGACTGGTGTGTGATGTCCCCACGCGTTGGAATTCAACTCTGCACATGTTGGTCAGGATATGTGAGCAGAAGAGGGCAGTTGTGGACTACCTGCATCACCTAAGCCGTCGGGAAATGGGTCAAACTCCACACATAACACCTGAGGAGTGGAGATGGATGTCGGACCTATGTACCGTCCTCCAAAACTTTGAGGACTCCACCAAGATGGTGAGCGGCGATGACGCCATTATTAGCGTCACCACACCACTACTCTGCCTTCTAAAACGGTCTCTGCTGAAAATCAAAGAGGATGCATTGCAGGCCGAGCGCGATGACTTGGAGCAAGAAACAGTAGTGGGTGTGGGTGAAAACACACAGCCCAGCCTCATCTCATCACAACGTGCAGTGGAGGACTATGACGAGGAGGAGGAGGATGAAGACATGGAGCAACTCTCTGGCCAAATTGAGGATATGACATGCACACCAGTCATACCCTCGATTCAGCGTGGCTGGCCAGAGGACAGGGGAGATGAGGAGGAGAGGAGGACAGCATGCTCAGTCATCGTGTTGGTCTGGATACTGAAGTGATGGCTGTTAAGAGTCTGGCGCACATGGCTGACTTTATGGTAAGCTGCCTGTCTTGTGACCCTCGCGTTCAGAACATCTTGGCCGACAATCAGTACTGGTTGGCAACACTGTTAGACCCACGCTACAAGGAGAACTTTATGTCTCTCATTCCTGAGGCGGAGAGGTCAGCCAAAATGCAGCAGTTCCACAGGGCCATAGTCACGGAAGTAGTGAAATCATTCCCCTCACAAAACGCTAGCGGCATAGGTCAGGATTCGGTGGACAACCAAGGCGTACTGCCTAGAGGGGCACAAGTCCAATCTGCCAGAGGTAGGGGAACTGTCTTTACGATGTGGGACAGTTTTCTCAGCCCCTCAGTGTGCGGGGTAGTGCCACCAGAAATGCTAAGTTTGGGCAGATGCTGAAGGAGTACTTTGCAGATCGAACAACTGTACTGCGAGATTCCTCTGTGCCTTTCAATTATTGGGTCTCCAAGCTGGACACGTGGCATGAATTGGCTCTCTACGCCTTGGAAGTCCTGGCCTGCCCTGCCGCTAGCGTTTTATCAGAGCGTGTTTTCAGTGCTGCAGGTGGAATCATCACTGATAAACGCACCCGCCTGTCAACTGAAAATGCTGACAGGCTGACTCTGATCAAGATGAACAAGGGTTGGATTGGGCCAGACTTCATCACAGCACCAGCAAATGACAACTGAATTAAAATTTTGTTATGTGAATTTGCCATGTACCTCCACTCACCCATGGGTACACACTTCAGGACTTTGGCTAATCGCTGGAGTGCTCCTCCTTCTCCTCATGTGACACCATGATGACCGTTACAATAGTTAGGCTGATGTTTGAGGTATACCCGCAGTGGTAAATTTTTTCGCCCATTCTTTTACAATGACAGGAGACCCGCTCCTTTTCAATGGGAAAAATGTTTTGAGGCCCTCCTGCACGTCTCTATCCAGGGACAATGTGGAGCCTCCCAATTTTTGGCTGCCCTGCCAAAGGGCAATACTACAATACACCCACTTGAGGGTTACAGGCCCTACTACATGTCTGTATGCATGGGTCATTGTTGAACCTCCCAATTTTTGGCTGCCCTGGCCAAAGGGCTAGACTACAATACACCCACTTGAGGGTTACAGGCCCTCCTGCACGTCTCTATCCAGGGACAATGAGGAGCCTCCCAATTTTTGGCTGCCCTGGCCAAAGGCCTATACTACAATACACCCACTTGAGGGTTACAGGCCCTCCTGCACGTCTCTATCCAGGGACAATGAGGAGCCTCCCAATTTTTGCCTGCCCTGGCCAAAGGCCTATACTACAATACACCCACTTGAGGGTTACAGGCCCTACTACATGTCTGTATGCATGAGTCATTGTTGAACCTTCCAATTTTTGGCTGCCCTGGCCAAAGGGCTATACTACAATACACCCAGTTTTTTACAGGCCCTCCTGCACGTCTCTATCCATGGACAATGTGGAGCCTCCCAATTTTTGGCTGCCCTGGCCAAAGGGCTATACTAAAATACACCCACTTGAGGGTTACAGGCACTACTACATGTTTATGCATGGGTCATTGTTGAACCTCCCAATTTTTGGCTGCCCTGGCCAAAGGCTAGACTACAATACACCCACTTGAGGGTTACAGGCCCTACTACATGTCTGTATGCATGGGACATTGTTGACCTCCCAATTTTGACTGCCCTGGACCAAAGGGCTATACTACAATACACCCACTTGAGGGTTACAGGCCCTCCTGCACGTCTTATCCAGGGACAATGAGGAGCCTCCCAATTTTTGCTGCCCTGGCCAAAGGCCTATCTACAATACACCCACTTGAGGTTACAGGCCCTCCTGCACGTCTCTATCCAGGGACAATGAGGAGCCTCCCAATTTTTGCTGCCCTGGCCAAAGGCCTATACTACAATACACCCACTTGAGGGTTACAGGCCCTACTACATGTCTGTATGCATGGGTCATTGTTAAACCTCCCAATTTTTGACTGCCCTGACCAAAGGGCTATACTACAATACACCCACTTGAGGTTACAGGCCCTACTACATGTCTGTATGCATGGGTCATTGTTGAACCTCCCAATTTTTGGCTGCCCTGGCCAAAGGGCTAGACTACAATACACCCACTTGAGGGTTACAGGCCCTCCTGCACGTGTCTATCCAGGGACAATGAGGAGCCTCCCAATTTTTGGCTGCCCTGGCCAAAGGCCTATACTACAATACACCCACTTGAGGGTTACAGGCCCTCCTGCACGTCTCTATCCAGGGACAATGAGGAGCCTCCCAATTTTTGCTGCCCTGGCCAAAGGGCTATACTAAATACACCCACTTGAGGGTTACAGGCCCTACTACATGTTTGTATGCATGGGTCATTGTTGAACCTCCCAATTTTTGGCTGCCCTGGCCAAAGGGCTAGACTACAATACCCCATTTGAGGGTTACAGGCCCTACTACATGTCTGTATGCATGGGTCATTGTTGAACCTTCCCAATTTTTGACTGCCCTGACCAAAGGGCTATACTACAATACACCCACTTGAGTTACAGGCCTCCTGCACGTCTCTATCCAGGGACAATGAGGAGCCTCCCAATTTTTGGCTGCCTGGCCAAAGGCCTATACTACAATACACCCACTTGAGGGTTACAGGCCCTCCTGCATGTCTCTATCCAGGGACAATGAGGAGCCTCCAATTTTTGCCTGCCCTGGCCAAAGGCCTATACTACAATACACCCACTTGAGGGTTACAGGCCCTACTACATGTCTGTATGCATGGGTCATTGTTGACCTTCCAATTTTTGGCTGCCCTGGCCAAAGGCTATACTACAATACACCCAGTCTTTTTACAGGCCATCCTGCACGTCTTATCCAGGGACAATGTGAGCCTCCCAATTTTTGGCTGCCCTGGCCAAAGGGCTAGACTACAATACACCCACTTGAGGGTTACAGGCCCTCCTGCACGTCTCTATCCAGGGACAATGAGGAGCCTCCCAATTTTTGGCTGCCCTGGCCAAAGGCCTATACTACAATACACCCACTTGAGGGTTACAGGCCCTCCTGCACGTCTCTATCCAGGGACAATGAGGAGCCTCCCAATTTTTGCCTGCTCTGGCCAAAGGCCTATACTACAATACACCCACTTGAGGGTTACAGGCCCTACTACATGTCTGTATGCATGGGTCATTGTTGAACCTTCCAATTTTTGGCTGCCCTGGCCAAAGGGCTATACTACAATACACCCAGTTCTTTTTTACAGGCCCTCCTGCACGTCTCTATCCAGGGACAATGTGGAGCCTCCCAATTTTTGGCTGCCCTGGCCAAAGGCTATACTAAAATAACCCACATGAGGGTTACAGGCCCTACTACATGTCTGTATGCATGGGTCATTGTTAAACCTCCCAATTTTTGGCTGCCCTGGCCAAAGGCCTATACTACAATACACCCACTTGAGGGTTACAGGCCCTCCTGCACGTCTCTATCCAGGGACAATGAGGAGCCTCCCAATTTTTGGCTGCCATGGCCAAAGGCCTATACTACAATACACCCACTTGAGGGTTACAGGCCCTCCTGCACGTCTCTGTCCAGGGACAATGAGGAGCCTCCCAATTTTTGCCTGCCCTGGCCAAAGGCCTATACTACAATACACCCACTTGAGGGTTACAGGCCCTACTACATGTCTGTATGCATGGGTCATTGTTGAACCTCACAATTTTCGGCTGCCCTGGCCAAAGGGCTATACTACAATATACCCAATTCTTGTTTACAGGCCCTCATGCACGTCTCTATCAAGGGCATTGGTGAACCTCCCAATTTTGGACTGCCCTGGCAAAGGAAGATACTACAATAGACCCAGTTCCTCAAAATGGGCACATTATTTCAAGACAGGGCTTCATGTTCGTCTCTTCTCAGGGACATTGGAGTGCCCCACAATGTTTTCACGTAAAATCTTTCATGTAATCACAAAAAGTAACACCCACCAGCTGTATCTCACTATTGGATATGTGCCCTTAACATTTACACCCTAAATATTCATTTTGGTGTCATTTTGGAAGGTTTTCTGGGACTCCGTAAAATTGGCATGAAACTCGGACAACATTGTTCACAGCTGTGACTTTTGAGTGAGAAATGCTTCCAGGGGTCTTCCCCATGGTGTTGCCATGTCATTTTAGCACTCTTCTGAGACTTTTGTGACATTTTTAGGGTTTTTCCATGCTGCCGGCAGTTCAAATTTCTTTAGGATAACATTGGGCTCGGTACTCAGGCCGAGTACACGAGTATCTCGGGATGCTCGGCCCGAGCTTCGAGCACCCGAGCATTTTAGTACTCGCTCATCACTAATTACCATCTGTACATTACAGGACATTCCAACACATTATTTACACTATATGTACATTTTACATTATACACTTTATACATAATTGTAGTAATCCTCAACCTACCCCTAAGGCAGGGGTCCCCAAATCCAGGCCTTGAGGGCCACCAACAGTGCATGTTTTCAGGATCTCCTTAGTATTGCACAGGGGTTGGAATCATTACCTGTACATTTGATCACATTAACAACTGTGCAATACTAAGGAAATCCTGAAATCCTGCACTGTTGGCGGCCCTCGAGGCCTTGAGTTGGGGGACCTCTGCCCTAGGGAATCTCAACCTACATTGTACCATGAACGCTTATCCCCGGGACCCCACTTGACCTAACAGCCAGTCCCACGTTACATGTTACATCACCCATTATTACGGAGAATCTCTACCTCTTAGAGGGAGCTCAACCCATTACCCCGTGGATACCTCATGCATGGCCCTTTCTGCATCTGCCATCATGACTCACCCACATTACACTTCACAACCATCACACAGGGTACTTTTGCATACGCCCTGGTGATCCATCACATACATCAACAGAACATCAAGGCGTCCCCCACTGACCCTTGCAGACTACTTAGTCTGGTTCTAATGGCGGTTACGGCTGCCTGGCCTTACTTCACACTTGGATACATCATATGGTACCTTTGCATACACCACTATGAGTCACCCAGTCCCATATCATACATGGTACTTTTGCATACACCATTATGATTACACATCTATCACCGGACCATATCACGACGTCACAGTCAGTCCCAATAGTGGCTATGACTGCCTGGCCCTTGAGCCATCCTCGGTCTCCACATGACACCTCCATGGACTCCAGACCATCACAGGGCCCATACAAACACACACAGTCCAGCATGATCTACCACCCTCTCGGGAGAGAGCGACAAGTGTCTCCGGCGTGGAGAGCCCGGCTTCTCGCCTCACATCGTCACATCTTGCAGGATCCGTCAGGCCTAGTTCCCATCTCCAGTCTACCTTTCACACAGACACCTGGCAATTTAAGTCCTGCTCACCACACCCATCTGACACACCCACACCTAGGACTGGTCAATTAGCACACACTGTTCTCTCTCGGCCACTCATTGGTCTCCTAAAACCTCCTAGACCTTAATCCACTGTGTACTGCTCAGGTCTTACAGCACCCACACTCAGATTAACAGGCTCATGTGAACAGACAGCTGTGCTGAAAGCCTATGTGATGTACCCTGGCCATGGGTCACATGCCGGTCACATCACCACATACCTCCCCCCTCTATTAAAGCCTGTGGGGGGCTGAACACAGTCTCAATACACAGTTCATAATAATCCAGGTTGGAGGTGCTGGCTTGGCATCTTCGGGACCCCACCGGGCCTCCAGATACTTTGAATGCGACGTCTTCGTGACACCACCGAGCAACCGGCAAGATGCTGGGGTGCGTTGAGCGATTGCCTATAGCAACCAAGTCCATAAAAGTGCACCTGCACAATTGTCCATATAAGGTGCCCCTGCACTGTTGCGCTTAGCAACCAAGTCCATCTACGGTGTTCATCACCGTTTCCATGTCTTCCCCATAGATGGACCAATTATTTTGGTCCATTACTTCCACCGATACTCCTTGTTCAGGTTCTCTATTTAGAGAAGAAACAATCCCGTAGCAACTGTATGCCGTCCTGTATCCAGTGATTTTAATCTTTAAGTTCTGTGACCACCTGGGACTGGTCAATTAGCACACACTGCTCTCTCTCGGCCACTCATTGGTCTCCTAAAACCTCCTAGACCTTAACCCACTGTACTGCTCAGGTCTTACAGCACCCACAACTCAGATAAACAAGCTCATGTGAACAGACACCTGTGCTGAAAGTCTATGTGATGTACCCCGGCCATGGGTCAAATGGCGGTCACATCACCATACTGCGTAAACTTCAAAATAAAAGATTAATTCCATCTGTCAATCACAGTGAGTGATCACTTGCTTTTCTGCTGCCCACTTCCCAAGGAATGAATATGCATGCATCACTACACTGTCCTGTCCTCCTCTGGTTTGTATGCTATGTGTAGTTGGTAGTGATGGGCGAGTCCTAAATTACTCGGAATCGCTTGACTCTAGCGAGTCCGAGCCCGGGACTTGCTACTTGTTGGGAGTCTAGCGAGTCCAATGTTAATGAATGGGGAAGCGAGTAATAGCGAGTAATGTGTGATTTAAAAATCGCAGCTGTGTCTCGGAAAGCGCTCGCATTGCCGTGTTGGAATCCCCACTCGCAACTGTATTTTGCTGCTGTCTCCGAGGCCAAACTCGCATGTGTTTGTCTTATTTGGCGCCGATGAGGTGAGGCAAGCAATTTTCTCCAGCAAACCCCATGCTTTTAGCAAACAGGAAATAAGCCGACTCGAGCTGCCCGGCTGGACACACACAAACACACAGAGCAAGCATGGCCCCTGTCAACACCCTGCAGTTGATTGCTCTGGTGGAGGCTCGGCCCCTGCTTTGGCTGCCCACTGACCTTGCCTATGGGGATAACGGCCAGCGGACTACAGCCTGTAGGGAGGTCTCTCAGGTCGTGTTCCCTGCATTCCATCGCAAAGGCCATGATGCACAGAGCAATATGGGTGAGTTAAATGTGTTCACACGTTATATTGCATTTACCGTATATAGTCGTATATAAGCCGACCCGTGTATAAGCCGACCCCCCTACTTTAGCCCAAAAAAACTGGGAAACCATATTGACCGCCATCCTGGTATACAGCGGCTATCACTGGTAGACAGCCCCCCAGCAGAGTATACAGCTCCACCTGCAGAGTATACAGGCCCCCCAGTGTGTATACATGCCCCCGATATTAGGGTATACAGCCCCCCTGTGGGTATACAGGCCCCCCAGCAGTGGGTATACAGGGCCCCCAGTGGGTATACAGGGCCCCCATAGTAGGGTATACAGCCCCCCCGTGGGTATACAGGCCCCCAGCAGTGGGTATACAGGGCCCCCATAGTAGGGTCTACAGCCCCCCCGTGGGTATACAGGCCCCCAGCAGTGAGTATACAGGCCCTCGTGGGTATACAGGGCCCCCATAGTAGGGTATACAGGGCCCCCATAGTAGGGTATACAGGGCCCTCAATGTGTTATCATGCGCCGTCGCATGGTTGCCTATATTTGGATGGGGTCACAATAGTACACTTAGTTTAAGGGCTGGTCCTCCTGGCTCTGAAGGCCAGGGGGTTGGGTGTATATAAATACCACTAATGAGCGGAGTCTGGTGCCCGCACTATTACATTCTCTATGCGTTGACATGTGCCCTGCCCCATTTGTGATTGTGGCCACGTGAGCTCAATGTCCGTAATGCTGTTGATGATGTTCCACACTGTCGTGTCACTGTGCCTTGTATACACATTACACACACAACATGAATAAAATGTTATTGTTGATTTGTACACATACTTTTAGTGTTTCAAATGTTACAGAGGTCTAAACCCGGTTTGAAATCATTTCACAGTTGACCTGATTATCAAACGCTGGAGGAGCTGTCGGGATCAGCATAAAAGGCAACACCGCAAGATCATGGAGGGGGGACCGGAAGCTGATCCAGGGCCGATCTATTGCCACTACGACCGGTTGTCCTTCCTTGAACCGGTGGTCCGTATGCCAAGGTATGTGTCTGCTGCACTGTTGTGTACTATTATTGTTATTATTATTTATTTATATAGCGCCATTAGGTTCCATGGCACTTTACATGAGGATAAGGGTTAATGACAAAAAAGAGTACATGAAGACAATCAGGTCATACAGGTACAAGAGGAGAGGACCTGTCCACGAGGGCACACAGTGTACGTATGAAGCTCTATAATGAGTGTGGTGGTTTACATACCCACACTGGGGTTTGTTTCTGCCATGGTGCAACACAATTCTATTACCTTTGGCAATGATCCAGGACATACACATTTATAGTCACATTGTGACGTTAGGACAAATAAGCAATGTTCTTCAGGGTGGTCAGACACAATGTTCCGTGACCTCACAATTAGCTATTATTGTTGGCATGTTTGTGGAACAAAGCCATGTTCTTCCCTGCAATGGCCTCTAAGGTGTGTGGCCTTGTCTGCTTTGCCTGTCATAAGCCTCAATTGTATCTGTTCCAAATGTCCACGACTTGCATAAGGGCCACATACATCCCTATACGTTTAGTTGTGGGTGTTTTTTTTCGGCTAAATAACGTTGCAAGGATATACCCCTTTTGCACTAAACTGTTTGTACACCATCCCAGATTGTTGACACAGTCACACACATTTCAGGACATACCCTGTATCACTACAAATACGTGTGGTTCAGTTTTCCCATGGGTATATTTGGGGCTGCAAGGTGATGGTGTAGATATTAGGGCCCACATGTGAATTTTAATTTTTTTGTCGTTAACTCATGGCCACATTACGATTTCTCCGGAAAACATAGTGTATTAATGCTGTATAAAATCAGACTAAAGAGGGCCATATTTTAAGTGCAACAGGCTTTTATGTCCAAGGTCCTTTAGGAAACCCGAGGTTTGCCTTGCTGCTCCCGGTTTTTTGTTCGGCCCGTTGGAATAACTGTAAAACTGTCCATCTGTGCATACCACCTTGTTTGGCACCAACGATGTGTGACCTGCTGCTCAAAAACAACCCCATACTCTATGTCCATTACAGTCATTTCAAATGCCAAGCCATCTGTTTTGTGTGTTTTTTTTTACCAAGACATTCCTGATTAGCATACATGGCAGCAAAAAGGAGTGTAGGCCACTAACGCCGAATGCTCATGTGTCACCTATGCTGCAGGACTCCATTTCCTGTCTTGCTCATCAGCCCTATAGATCTGGGTTATGTGCATTGAGACCAAGGCCGCCCACACTGGTCTTTTTGTGTCCATCTGATGGCAAACAACCCTGAAGAATGTGTTTGCCTCACAGTGTCAGGCTATAGCTTTGTCCACATAAAGTTTCCACAAAAATTCAAAGCAATAGTTGTGGCCACTAATATGTCTTCAAGTGCCTAAATAGCTGTCCTGCCTAAGGCAGGGCACAGTGTAATAGTGCAGACAAATTTTTAAATTTCTAATGTAATGCCAAAAAATCATGGACCAACGCTACCCACACATAGAATATTGGTTGAGGCATGAGCCAAAATGTCCTTAATGTATTTGCTGCAATTCCATCTTAAGGCCAACAATGAAAAGACACAGAATACACAGATACACTGAGTCAAAAAAGCGTGCCCATTTTATGTTTGGCCTATGGTTTTGTTTCCAAACGCAACCCATTCACCAAATTTTTTTTATGTTTACCCACAGAGCTGCTCACTACCAGATGCAGCGTCGTAACCCCCCACCACAGCTGCCTGAGGAGGCGAGGGAGGCCCTTGAACCACCCCGACTTGGAGTGGAGGAGGGAATACCACCACCACCACCACCTTTGGGGCATGGCCGGCCACAGGAAGAAGAGGAGGTTGAAGGGCCACCACAACCGGCTCCCACCAAAACCAACCTCTGGCCATCCACCTTGCTCCACTGCCGACTGCCAGCAGTGTGGGGAGTCAACAGAACCCCAGCAGCCCTGCTCAGATCCCGGGGGCACAAAATTACCACCTAGGACAATGTAATGCTGACTTTGCCCGCAGTCTCATACCTTTCTTGTCTCTCATTCCATTGGGAGAGACGACTGCGGGCAAGGTCAGCAATCCACATTGTCCTTGATGCCTGTAGGCCCCCAAACCACCTGGCCAGGTATTTTCTTATTTGGAGGGGTGGCAGCAGTCTAGCTCCTACAGACTGGACAGGCCCACACCCCGGGACAGCTACGTGGCGACCCAGAGGTGGTGTCCACCAAACAGGGGCCTACCAACCCAAGGCTAACCGGCTCAGATGACCCACCCTACAGGGTTACAAACATTGGGTAAGGTAATCCATGGGGCCCTGGACCTCCTCCACGACCAGGGTGATGGTGGCCCGGTAGAGGCTACCCCACACAATGAGCCAACCTACCACCAGCTGTAGGGCCCACTTTTTTTTTGTTTGTTTGTTTGTTTGTTTTGTTATTGAAAAGGTGCATTGCACAATTTATTATTGTTTTTTTCTGGTTTATTTGTGAGCTTTTAGAAAGCTAAAAAAAAAACAAAACAAAAAAAAAACAGACATCTTTGCCATTAAGGCGTAATAATACACATTTTTAAAAAAACTGCTGTGTGTCTGTCTTTTTTCAGGGAATGGATGTGTAGGTTGTTTTGTGGGTGGGCTTAAAGTCATCATCATTAGCAAGTACTTTACGGCCCGCATGGCGCATGAAGGCACCTTGGTTAGTATGTGTAAAATCATGACTGCACATACAAATGTTGCTGACAAATAAATAGTGCCTGTGTTTGGGGGGGGTTACTTAATGACTCGGTATGGCAACAACACTAGGAACACAGATGCGAGAGGCTGGGACGTCTACTTGCAACACAGCGCGTCTACGCGTTATCTCCGTAGCGTACAGTGGGACCCTTCGCCAGGCTCCAGCAGGATCATAGTACAAGCAACGTCCACGATGCAGGCATAGACTTGTTGCCTCAAAAAATTAGCTCAAAGGGCTTTATAATCTCTTTTTAGAAATAGAGGAGGGCACGTGGCCCATACTAAATTCTTGCTTGTCCTGAGAGCATAGTACAAGCAACGTCCACGATGCAGGCATAGGCTTGTTGCCTCAAAAAATTAGCTCAAAGGCCTTTATAAACTCTTTTTAGAAATAGAGGAGGGCGCGTGGCCCATACTATATTCTTGCTTGTCCTGAGAGCATAGTACAAGCAACGTCCACGATGCAGGCATAGGCTTGTTGCCTCAAAAAATTAGCTCAAAGGGCTTTATAAACTCTTTTTAGAAATAGAGGAGGGCGCGTGGCCCATACTATATTCTTGCTTGTCCTGAGAGCATAGTACAAGCAACGTCCACGATGCAGGCATAGGCTTGTTGCCTCAAAAAATTAGCTCAAAGGGCTTTATAAACTCTTTTTAGAAATAGAGGAGGGCGCGTGGCCCATACTATATTCTTGCTTGTCTGATAGCATAGTACAAGCAACGTCCACGATGCAGGCATAGGCTTGTTGCCTCAAAAAATTAGCTCAAAGGGCTTTATAAACTCTTTTTAGAAATAGAGGAGGCGCGTGGCCCATACTATATTTTTGCTTGTCCTGAGAGCATAGTACAAGCAACGTCCACGATGCAGGCATAGGCTTGTTGCCTCAAAAAATTAGCCCAAGGGGCGGAATCAAAATTTTTAAAATTAATGCAAGGCACTTGAGCCAAACAATATATTTTATTGCAGTTTAAGAAATGCCCACGATGCAGGCATAGGCTTGTTGCCTCAAAAAATTAGCCCAAGGGGCGGGATCAAAATTTTTTTAATTAATGCAAGGCACTTGAGCCAAACAATATATTTTATTGCAGTTTGAGAAATGCCCACTATGCAGGCATAGGCTTGTTGCCTTGAAAAATTCAGCCAAGAGACTGTATTGGATTGTCTGACAAAAATCAACGTTCAAAAATCATCACAAGTGCATGCAGTAGTAAAGTAACATTACTGAAATTGATTGTGTAGTTTTGTTGTCATGCAGCAAGTGTAGCAGGAACATGAGTTATCAAAGCTTCTTAGCAGAGGCACATTGGTTATCCTTCGTGTCAGAAGAGGACATAATGTTTAAACCGCAGTCATCCAAACATCAAATTTGATTATGTCCCTCTAGGTTTGGGTACTGTCGTCTGGAGGGGTTAAGAACTTTGATGATATCCAGTCCTTGTTAAACTTAATGAGAGTCAGTCTGTCGGCATTTTCTGTAGTCAGCCGTGACCTTCTATCAGTGACAATTCCCCCAGCGGCACTAAAAACACGCTCTGATGTCACACGAGTAGCTGGGCAGGCCAGCAACTCCAAGGCATACAAAGACAGCTCAGTCCAAGTGTGAAGCTTGGAAACCAGTAATTAAAGGGTACAGAGGGGTCGGTTAAGAAGCTGGTAGTGTCACACACATACTCGTTCAACATGTTTGACAATGTTTGTCTCCTAGTCAAGGGGACCGTAGGCACAATCCGTTGCAGATTGGAAGGTCTGTTGAACATCGCCCAGTTGGTGGACATCTTACCACCACCTCTTCTTGATATTGTGGCCGTTTGTGTCCCAACCAAAGGCTGCTGTGGCAAAGAGCTGCTTGTTCGGGGTATGGCGGAGTCAGAGGGTGAAATTGACATTAAATTCTCAACAACAACACTTTTGAAATAATCCATCATTAAGCCCCTTGGTGACTGCAACAGCAGCGATGGAAACTTGTCTTTGTAGCGTGGGTCAAGGAATGTTGACAACCAGTAGAGGTCGCTGTCATAGATGTTAATGACGCGTGGATCTTGGGACAGACATTAAGACATGAAGTCAGACATGTGTGCTATTCTACAAAGACTCATCTCTTCTGTGTCACCTGACTGATGAACAATAGGCATCATGGTCCAAAATCGGTCTCCGCCTCCTCCTCTTCAGCCCACCCATGCTGTACCGACATAAACCTGGGGTTGGGAGTACCATCAGGGTGCACATCAGTACCATGGAGAAATAAATCGTCTTCATCTTCCTCATCACTGTCTTGTTCTGCAGCCAATGTTGCCGGCTGAAATTGGCTTTGCTGGCTCTGATCGTGGATGTTAAAATCTGGCTCCATAGCCCTCCGCTGTGCCCTCAATGATTCTGTTTTAAGATTCAGGAGAGAATCTTTAAGCAAACAGAGCATGGGGATGGTGAGACTAATAATGGACTGATCACCGCTGACCAGTTTTGTGCAGTAATCAAAGTTCTCTAGAACCTTGCAAAGGTCAGCGATCCAGACCCACTCCATAGTACCAATGTGTCTTGTATTACTTCCGGGGTGACGGGCATGTTGCAGCTGATATTCCGCTATTGCCCTCTGCTGCTCATTGAACCTTGCCAACATATGGAATGTAGAATTCCATCGTGTGGGCATGTCGCAAATTAACCTGTGTTTGGGCAAATTAAATTGCTGTTGAAGGGCAGATAGACTTCAAGTGCCGTGGATGAATGTCGGAAATGTCCGCAATTTCTACGCACCTTCTCTAGTAGATCAGATAACTCTGGGTAATTTTTCAAGAATTTCTGAACTACAAGGTTCAGCACGTGAGCCATGCAAGGCACGTGTTGAAGGTTACCGAGCTTTATTGCTGCAACAAGGTTTCATCCGTTATCGCTGACAACAAAACCTGTTTGTAGTTGCAGTGGGGCCAGCCACTCATCTGTCTGTTGCTTAACACCTTTCCACAGCTCGGTTGCAGTGTGAGGTGTGTCACCTAGACAGATCAGCTTAAGAAGAGCCTGTTGTCGCCTTGCTGATGCAGTACTGCAAAGCTCCCAACTTTGACGTGATGTTGCGGACAAGTCGGCAGTGGTCAAGGAAGTAGAAGACGCACATTGTGTTGTTGAAGTATATGAGGACGCGGACACCCGGAATGATGTTGTGCCCGCTATTCGTGGAGTTGGTAGGATCACAGATATTCCACTATTAGACTTTGGGACACTCTCGGCCAGGTTGATCCAGTGAGCCGTTAGTGATATGTATCTGCCCTGTATACAAATACTTGTCCAGGTGTCAGTTGTAAGGTGAACTTTTCCGCTGACAGCATTTGTTAGTGCACGCTTCAAGTTGTTAACCACGTGCTGATGTAACGCGGGTACGGCAGTACGTGAAAAAAAATAGCGGCTGGGGACAGAGTATCGTGGTGCTGCCACAGCCAACAACTCCCGAAAAGCCTCAGTAGCCACAAGCCTAAATGGCAGCATTTCTACAGCTAACAGCTTAGTAATTTGCGCTGTCATTTGTTGAGAAAAAGGGTGTGTGGATTGGTACTTCCGCTGCCTCTCATACAGCTGTGGAACAGACAACTGGACATTTGGGGCAGACTCACAAGTCACTTGACTACTGTCATATCTCTGGTCTAACGCAGCTTGTGAGGAGATCGTATGAGTAGGAGCTGCTGCATGAACAGTAGATGGTGAAGGACGAATCGGAGGTGGCCTAACGGTGTTGAGATCAGAAGGCCCTGATGTCGAACCCTGATGGGCCAACCACTGACTTGGGTGCTTAACAGTCATGTGCTTACGCATACTGCTGGTGCTCAAGTTTGCTTTGCCCTGGCCTCTGCTTAGCCTGGCATAGCAGATGTTACATATAACACCATTTGCTACTGATGGGCTATCTTTAAAAAATTTCCAGACAATGGATGTTCGTCCTTTAGGTTGTGTTGGAGGAACTGGAGGATAACTCTGGCCAACACAAACTGTAGACACAGTTTGGCCAACTGTTGTTAAAATTTGGGCAACAGTTGGTACAGTTTGTGCAACAGTTGACACAATTTGGGCTACTGTTGTCACAGGTTGGATTCTGGATAAAGGAGTAAGCCTGGGTGCTTTAGGCGGTGGTACATAACCACTTTCCTCCTCCTGGCTGATCTGTTGGCTATGCATGTCAAGTGTCCAGGTTGGATCAGTGGTCTCATCATCCACCCCTCCTCCTCAAAGTCTTCTGGATAACGTGACTGTTCAGGCTGGCCAGATGAGATGTGTGTCTCATCATCATCATCATCCTCCACCTCCTGAGACGGTCTATGCCTTTGTTAAAAGGGACGTTCTTCAGGACGAGGTGAATCCAAACTTTTTCCATGAATAGAATGTACGTCTTGTTCAAGTATCTGGTCAGGCAGTGACAAAGAAAGGTCAGGTTGTATGAATGGCTGATAAGAACCAAATAAATCTTCCGAGTGTCCAAGTTCGCGGTCTAAATTTTCCTCTGTCTAGCGATGGCTTGAGGAAATAGGAAGATTTTGCGGATTAGATGACCCCGCGTTGTCAGTAGCGGCACTTGAATATGGTGTCAAGGATGATTGTGTGCTGCATGAACCAGTGGTTGAGGTCTTGTCAGCCATCCAAGATGTTATTTGGTCTTGCTCTTCCGGCCTCAAGACACGTTGAGTACTGGGAAATTTAGACAGGTGGATCGATCAATCCTCGTCTGTCTACTTCTACCAGTGCCTTGTTGTTCATGACTGCTAGGGCCACGACCTCGTCCCTGTCCCTTTGCAAACTCTTTTTTGGGCATTTGGTGTTTTTGGGACATTGTTGACAAATGCACAGCAACCAAGATAGAGTTAGGTGTTGCTGCAGGCGTCACTTACTGGCGGGTTAAGTGTGTGCTAGCACTTGTCAGTGAAGCAGCACACTAGTCCCTGAAAAAATTATTAAGTGCGCACAGCCACTGAGATGGAGTTAGGTGTTGCTGCAGGCGTCACTTACTGGCGGGTTAAGTGTGTGCTAACACTTGGCAGTGAAGCAGCACACTATTCCCTGAAAAAATTATTAAGTGCGCACAGCCACCGAGATGGAGTTAGGTGTTGCTGCAGGCGTCACTTACTGGTGGATTAAGTGTGTGCTAACACTTGGCAGTGAAGCAGCACACTAGTCCCTGAAAAAATTATTAAGTGCGCACAGCCACCGAGATGGAGTTAGGTGTTGCTGCAGGCGTCACTTACTGGCGGGTTAAGTGTGTGCTAACACTTGGCAGTGAAGCAGAACACTAGTCCCTGAAAAAATTATTAAGTGCGCACAGCCACCGAGATGGAGTTAGGTGTTGCTGCAGGCGTCACTTACTGGCGGGTTAAGTGTGTGCTAGCACTTGGCAGTGAAGCAGCACAATATTCCCTGAAAAAATTATTAAGTGCGCACAGCCACCGAGATGGAGTTAGGTGTTGCTGCAGGCGTCACTTACTGGCGGGTTAAGTGTGTGCTAACACTTCGCAGTGAAGCAGCACACTACTCCCTGAAAAAATTATTAAGTGCGCACAGCCACCGTGATGGAGTTAGGTGTTGCTGCAGGCGTCACTTACTGGCGGGTTAAGTGTGTGCTAGCACTTGTCAGTGAAGCAGCACACTAGTCCCTGAAAAAATTATTAAGTGCGCACAGCCACTGAGATGGAGTTAGGTGTTGCTGCAGGCGTCACTTACTGGCGGGTTAAGTGTGTGCTAACACTTGGCAGTGAAGCAGCACACTATTCCCTGAAAAAATTATTAAGTGCGCACAGCCACCGAGATGGAGTTAGGTGTTGCTGCAGGCGTCACTTACTGGTGGATTAAGTGTGTGCTAACACTTGGCAGTGAAGCAGCACACTAGTCCCTGAAAAAATTATTAAGTGCGCACAGCCACCGAGATGGAGTTAGGTGTTGCTGCAGGCGTCACTTACTGGCGGGTTAAGTGTGTGCTAACACTTGGCAGTGAAGCAGAACACTAGTCCCTGAAAAAATTATTAAGTGCGCACAGCCACCGAGATGGAGTTAGGTGTTGCTGCAGGCGTCACTTACTGGCGGGTTAAGTGTGTGCTAGCACTTGGCAGTGAAGCAGCACAATATTCCCTGAAAAAATTATTAAGTGCGCACAGCCACCGAGATGGAGTTAGGTGTTGCTGCAGGCGTCACTTACTGGCGGGTTAAGTGTGTGCTAACACTTCGCAGTGAAGCAGCACACTACTCCCTGAAAAAATTATTAAGTGCGCACAGCCACCGTGATGGAGTTAGGTGTTGCTGCAGGCGTCACTTACTGGCGGGTTAAGTGTGTGCTAGCACTTGGCAGTGAAGCAGCACACTATTCCCTGAAAAAATTATTAAGTGCGCACAGCCACCGAGATGGAGTTAGGTGTTGCTGCAGGCGTCACTTACTGGCGGGTTAAGTGTGTGCTAACACTTGGCAGTGAAGCAGCATACTAGTCCCTGAAAAAATTATTAAGTGCGCACAGCCACCGAGATGGAGTTAGGTGTTGCTGCAGGCGTCACTTACTGGCGGGTTAAGTGTGTGCTAACACTTGGCAGTGAAGCAACACACTAGTCCCTGAAAAAATTATTAAGTGCGCACAGCCACCGAGATGGAGTTAGGTGTTGCCGCAGGCGTCACTTACTTGCGGGTTAAGTGTGTGCTAGCACTTGTCAGTGAAGCAGCACACTATTCCCTGAAAAAATTATTAAGTGCGCACAGCCACCGAGATGGAGTTAGGTGTTGCTGCAGGCGTCACTTACTGGCGGGTTAAGTGTGTGCTAACACTTGGCAGTGAAGCAACACACTAGTCCCTGAAAAAATTATTAAGTGCGCACAGCCACCGAGATGGAGTTAGGTGTTGCCGCAGGCGTCACTTACTTGCGGGTTAAGTGTGTGCTAACACTTGGCAGTGAAGCAGCACACTAGTCCCTGAAAAAATTATTAAGTGCGCACAGCCACCGAGATGGAGTTAGGTGTTGCTGCAGGCGTCACTTACTAGCGGGTTAAGTGCATGCTAACACTTGGCAGTGAAGCAGCACACTAGTCCTTGAAAAAATTATTAAGTGCGCACAAGTAGTCGCACAAGTAGGTGGCGTACGTGCTATTTGCAGCTAGGAGAGCAGCAACGCACTGATCTGCCACAGACAAAATAAAGCTGAAGGGGTTTTTAGGACCCAAAATCTATCAGCTGCAAAAAAATTGTAAATAGTACCTCAGCTAAGCCTCTGACTTCAGCTATTAGGACAGCTGAGTGAGTAAGCTAAGCTATGAGGTCGGTCCTGTGAGCACTGTAAGGCTGCACCTCCCTGCTTCCCTGCCTGCCTACAGTCCTCTACACAGTACTCCTCTGTCCTCCTGCTACGGTAAATATAAGGAATTTTTAAGGTTCCCTACACTGACTGACAATCCCTATGATCTGCTCCAGAATCTACCTCACCCTGCTCTAGCTCAGATCTTCACAGAAATGTGCCCAAAATGGCGGTGGCAAGGCTTATATACAGCCTTGCCTGTCATACATGACATAGGCATCACGATGGACAGCAGCCAATCATAGTCCTGCCACAACCAACATGGCTGTGGCATTACTGAATATGATTGGCTAACATGCTTGTCCATCTTCACAAATTTTCTGACCTAACACGCTAGGCTGTCTCGGAAGCTTTGTCGGAACATAACAGATTCTGTATTCGCGAGTCCCGAATACAGAATACAGGACTCGGATTCGTGGACTCGCTAAGACTCGCTGCTGACAGCGGGTATCCGTGAAGCGGTGCGATTCTTTAAACGATTTTGGGGAGATTCAAGCTACATAGCGATGTGATATAGGAGTCTAGCGAGTGAGAAAAAGTAAACTCTGACAAAACTAGGATTGCCATTGACTTGCATTGGACTCGTTACTGTGCGAGTAATCGCTGGGAAACTCGCAGAGTACCGAGTTCCTGCGAGTCCCTTACTACTCGCCGAGTAACGAGTCCTAGCGAGTAGATTCACCCATCCCTAGTAGTTGGCTCTCTAGGTGCAGGGACTCATTGCAGACAAAAGAGAAAGGAGGGGGGAGGAGGTGTGTGTTCTTAACAGATGCAGCTCAGAGATCTTTATTGTGTGTCTGTGAGGCATGTGTGTACTGTGTGCTCTGAGATATTTCTTTGTGTTTATAAGTGTTTATTTGATCATTTGCTCAGCAGATACACACATTACTCGTATGCAGGGGAAAACAAATGTTCATATAAATAGAAATCTCTCACAGGCCACACAGACCAGTGGTGTTATTTCAAGTGTTGTAGCACAAACACCACCCCTCTCTCAATCCCCTCCCCAGCAGCCTGAGATTCAGTGTAACTTTAGCACAGAGGGGAGTGACAGAATAACAGCTTGGATAGGCGTGGTTATTTAAATAACCTTTACAAACTGTGACTCTCAGGAGTCAGGTCAATTACTTTTACAGCTGCCTGCTGGGTGTGCAGGTGCTTATAGCAAGAGAACTACAAAGAGTACAGCAATGATTTTTACATACTGTGAAAGATCTGCCTGAGCACTATTCAAGGGTTATATTAGTATCATACTGAAAAATGACCTGACAGAGTTCCTTAAATTCCAGATATACTAGCATTACCTTGATTTGGTCATGGAATCAGTGGTACAGCTGTTGCTCCAGTGTCCCAGGAGCCATTCTTTAACATGAAAAACATTTATGTTGCTTGTTCTACTGTGAAAGTCACCATGAGAAGCCTTATAGTCTAATACCAAATGCACTTAGCAGGATGCAGCAGACCCCAATGATAAAGGAAGAGGCAACTAACGTGCCAGATACCAATACTAACCAATAATAACCAACCACTTTCAGCCTACCGTGTCATAAAGAAGGTAATTGGTGGCATTTTATATGCACACAGAATGAGGTTTCCAAAGGGCGCCAGTCACACACGTGTGATGCAAAGTGTACCCAGCCTATTACTCATGCCCCTACTATTAGATTATATAGTAAGATTATAGTCTGGCTCGACCACTCATAGGTGCACACGGGAAAAAAAAACGAACTTATCATAACTATCCCTGGCACACTTTCAAGAAAAACTAGGATGAGGATTTCCTTTTGAGGTTTTTATTTTCAGTGCTTAGGTCAAGACATTCATTCAACGTTTCGGCTCACATGAGCCTTCTCAAGGATGGATCTATACAGTGAAACAAATAAAAACACATCAAAAACAGAAAAAAGGAAGGTTATCATCAAATTTCTGACAATCTAGTGTTTTTGGATAGTGTGTATGAGTGATTGGTGTCTTATTGTGAGGTGCAAACTGGTGACTAAAGTGTAGAGTGGCGGGTAAAAACTGGTTTTAGGTGATGTAGTGAAAGTGTGTGTGAGAATGCCAGGGGAGTAAAGGAAAGAAAATGAAGAGGTATAAGGAAAAAGGTGATAAAGAAGGGGGCAAAGGAGTGAGCAGGGAGAGAAAGAAAAAGGTGGTTTGAAGGAAAAAACATGCAATAGTTGGACTATAGCAGAAAGTCCTAAAGGTTTTAAGGGGGATTAGTTAAATAATAAGTACCTTCTTACAGAGTCTTTGAACATAATTAAGATAGTGGGGTAAGAGATACCATGATGTCAGGCACCTCTGGTAATCTATTAAGGAAAGGATCTATGTAAGAAAAGCATGGGTCTGGAGTTGTATGTATAAACAGTATAGAAATGTAGGTGTTTAAAACTCTGTTGCTAGGCAGGAATCAGAACATTGAAAGGATAGAGCTTTTCATCCCTGTGTGAAGCGTGTGTTTATAGACACTAGGTGTGGGACAACACTGATTTGTTATTTTAACAAATAATTTATTAAAAGTTATATTTTAAATAGTGCACTTTATATTGGATTTTTGCCCGAGCCAGTTGACCCAGCCTAGCCAGTGTGAGGGCCTGAGAGTGATGTCAAAGGCAAAGCTTAAGGAGCAGAGGAGCAGACTGGGGCAGGGGAGCCATATCGGTTCACCCTAAGAAGCAACCCGAACACTGGAGTCTGAGTCTGCAGGAGAGTATCAAGCCCAGCAGAAACACCGGTTCACCGAGGAGACTCCAGTCTCCCAGACACCTGTCACGCAACCAATAGGGGAGCCAGGAACCGCAGGAGAAGTCGTAGCAGTAGCCCACACAGAGGTTCTCGACACTACAAGACAGGTGAGAGAAAGAAACAGAGGATGTCAGGCTTAGTTTTATACGGGTCAGAGACTTTCAGCGAGGAAAAAGAGACAAGTAGGCCTTACCTTATCCATCACTGTGGAAATCCAGAAGTGCCATCCCGATCACCTGGAGTGTAGCCTGGACAGTGCCTGCAATACCATCAGTAAAGGTACAGAAACGATCCACAGTGTGTGTGTCAGTTAGCCTCTAGGCCAGACGGGTTCAGCAATGGACAGTCACCACTGCCCGGCTGCCTAATCACCTCCCAGTGCAAATCCCCGTTATCTCATCACTGCCCCGGGGACCCTGCTCCACTTATGGTGAGCCGTACTACCCAAGCTGCCATCCATCATCCCCGGAGGTCTGAAGCAGTGCTGATGCCTTCACCAGAATCCACAGGTGGTGGAGACTTTATTATTTCCCATTTTTGCTTTTCCCCCTTTTACAAGTGACCCCAGGGTACAGGTACAGGCAGGCCACCAGTGACATCCTTCTTATAGTAAACACCCGGTATTGAGTTCTCATAGACCCCTGGGCGGGTCAATAAAGCCAGTAATTGCTTAGATTTTTAGTTACCAGGGTGCAGAGCAGACTTCTAAGGAGGGGCAAGGAAAGGGGAGAAAAAATGGTATTGAGATTCTGTAAAATAGGTAAAAAAGGGGGAAGGAGATCTATAGGTGGGGGCACATACCATCTATGACAGTGTTGCGCCCCATGGTGTGGGGTACTCGGATATCAGGCGGCAGAAGGGGTTAACTTTGTCACGGGGAATGGCGGCCACGCCTAATCCCGTATCCTGGGGGCGATGCTCTTGAAAAGGGGAATTAATCACAAGGATTATGTTCAGTTTGTCGTGACGCCACCCGCAGTACCTGGTGATGCTCACCAGCGCCGCTACAGTCCTCCGGAGGTCGGTGGTATTGTGGCTATGATGGTATAGTTCTCTGCAGGCAGGACTGAGACCTCCGGGGCAGCGTAGTGAGGGTTAGCATGGTGTAGTGGAGTTGAGTTTGTAGAGGGAGAATAAGGATATAGAGGGGCACGGTGAGGAGAGAAGATGCATGCGCACAGTAGAAGTCTCTTTTACCTTTTTACTGGTGTTAAGCAGGTAAACGATCCAGGGCACTGACGGGTGACCGGGCTACACAGTGAGTTCCCACAGCAAGTGGGTATAAGGCCTCCTCTGATTGTGTAGTTGCTGAAGCACAGTCTGCTGTAGCCTGACTTGCCTCCACTCTCTTCCTTTATCTGTGTCTCTCTCTCCTCCTGTGCGGTCTCCGGGATGACCTTCTCTGGACACTGCAGCGACCTGCTGTTCCTGGCTCCCTCTCTTGTCCCTCCTGGGAGACCAGGTAGCCGGAGCTTCCACGGTGCGATGGGGTTTTCTGTGGGCCTATAGTTCCCCAAAGGTGCGGATCCCCAATATCTGGGTTTCTCCTGGAACGAACTCTCGCCCGAGCTACTTGTTCCTTGCTTCCTTTCCTGCTCTGAGCTCCCTGCCTTCAGTCCCACTTGTGGGACACTGAAGGGCCACTCCGGGTCACTGGCTCGGGCCTATACGCAGCACCGACCACCAGGATTTCCCTGCAGGTCTTCTAGCGTCTGCACACACTCTGACTAGCTCCTCCCCAGCAGCAGTATATACAGGGGATCTTGCCTAACGGCAGCAAGTGGTGCTCCCCCTACTGTGCCAGGGTGGAAGGTGTTGTTCGTAGTAGGTACCTGCTGTGGAAACCCAGCTGTGCATTAGAGAGATCTGTGGTTACCTGCGTGAGCAGGGCGCCACAACAGCTTGATATGTGACTCCCGTCCTGTAAATAAAGAAGGGGGTAAGTATAATGAGAAATTATGAGGCTGGGAGGGTTGTGTCCAGAGTGTGTAGAGGCTGGGAATATGTGTGTGACAGAACCTTCTTTTATGCCGGTCTGTAGGGGCGGGTGCAGACGGAGACAGGAAATGTGTCACCGGTCTTCTGCACATGGCACCATCTTTGATGTGGAATTTTATGTCCGCATGCGTCTAGTGCGCATGCAAATCGGCGAGAACAGGAAGTGTACCGAATAGTGCTAATGCGCAGGCGCCGGTGTCCGTGGTTACATATACACAATCAGCAGGCAGTGATAGAGCGGTGCAAAGAATGGTCTCCTCAGTGGTGGCCATCATTTAATGGGATGGAGGTGAAGTATCAAAGTGCAGGTGGTGCTTGCTAGATTCGTGACAGTTAAATACATCAAGTCTCATTAGTGTTTCTTGATCCTGTCTATAATAGAAAGAGAAAACAGAACCAAATGCAATATTGATTATTGAACAGTGTCTAATATGCACATTATAATAAAAGGAAATCAATTATATAAATATTGTGAGGTAGCGACCCGGGGAACCCGCTTGCAGCATAATGAAATGACATGACCATTACATTTTAACGTATAACATAATACCGTAGTTTATTACACGCTGGAAGGTGGCGGTTAGGATCGGCACGACAGAAGGCAGTGACCCAGGCAACTGTTCACACAACACACAGTTTATTGGCACAGTTCAGGTATTTACAGACCTCCAAACCACAGATCGATATGCTCTGTACCTCTGCCGGGCTCTGTCCTGATCGTGGCCACAGCCAATACTCTCAGCTAGGCTGTGTTGTCCGCACACAACCTTTCCCTTCTCACCATCCGCTCATTAGTCTCATGAATGTCCTCTCAGAGAGCTCCCAGGCTGTGTTAGCTTCACACAGCAGTTCCTCCTGTTCTCACCCACTCCTCAGACCAGGGCAGCTCATATAATCTCCTATCGCATCACAGGTGGGTGTCAGTACTTTCAATCAGCACTCAGCTCAGATCTCACTGCTGTTAACCCTGTGAGCGCTGCCACAGAGCAAAAGATACGATCCCCCATGTGCTGTATACCGGTCAGGGGACACATCGGGGTCGCATCACTAAATACCTCCCCCTCTGTTCAAGGACTGAACACAAGCCGATGATCCGGGGCCTCGTGATAGGGCCTCCTCATCCTCAGAGCCCACCAGTCGAGGGGACCGTCGATCAGCGCCGTCCACATCTGACACGCGGTCCTGTACTGGTACCAACTGTTTCCTTGTGTACCAAGACCAATCGGACCCAGTCATCCTATGTCTCAGAGGCATGTCTGTGGGAGGCCTCCCCCTCCCCCAACGGCCAGTGCAGTAGCGCGGTCCTCCTATTCCTTTGACTATGTGGAGTCCTGACGCTACATCATCTGCTACATGATTGGGTGGGTCGTCTGAGTCCCGTAGCCCTACGTCTACAGTGGAGTCACTGTCTGTACTTTGAGGACGTCTACGGGTCTCAGGATGTCATGGTTGGTGCTTCCGCACCCGTATGTGGGGATCGATGCTCTGAAATCTCCTGATTTTACCTCTAGGGAACACCTATCAGGATTACACTCTGCCCCTATATTGGTGACCCCTATGGCAGGTATCCCAGAGTCGGGATCCTCGGGCTCAGGGCCCGGACCATCCATTACCTCAGGATTAGGTTGCCTCTCACACAAAGTCCAGAACAGAGGCAAATCCCTCCCCAAGATCACATCATAGGGAAGAGACCTCACTATCCCCACTTCATGTCGAACCCGTACAGACCGGGTAATGATATTGACCCTCCCTGTCGGATACCTACGGAGGTCCCCATGGACAGCAAGCACTCTCACCGTACAGCCGGTGGCTTTGGTTCCAAAGACCAAGGAGGCACATACAAGGGTCACATCACTCCCTGACCCCAACAGGGCCGTCGCCTCATGTCCATTAATCCGTACCTGGCACAAAGCACCCCCTTTACCCACAGTCACATAGCGTCCTGCACCGGCTGATTGAGCGATCATGGACATCCGGCGGGTATACCCACAGTCCATGGACTCCGTGTTGAGGGGACACTGCGCCATTGCATGTCCTGACTCCTGGCATCGCCAACACCTTATGGCGGGGAAAAAATTATTTACGGTGCCCTGCTTAGGAGACCCGGGTTTCCGTCTCACTTCCGGGTGGCGCACATTCTCTGACTGTGGTGGGGTCGAGCCCAGCATAGGACCGGGTTGAGGGTCCCTTACTTCCGGTTTGGTGGATGCGGTCCGCTGGGCTGTACGCAGTGTCCCTGAGTCCAGAATCAAGTCCTGTGTAGCCACATGCCGCTCCACCACACTCACCAACTGATCTAGGGTACCCGGGTCACCTTGTCCCACCCACCGTTGGATGGAGACAGGCAGAGTGCGCACAAACCGGTCAACTACCACCCTCTCTATCATTTGTGCGGGACTCAGGCTCTCAGGTTGCAGCCACTTCTTTACCAGGTGCAACAAGTCATAGGCCTGAGACCGAATGGGTTTACCCTCCTCAAAAGATCACTGGCTTACCCGTTGAGCCCTTACATATGTATTAACCCCCATTCTGGCCAGGATCTCACCTTTCAGAGTCCCATAGTCCATGGCGTCCTCTGTGCAGAGGTCCATGTAGGCTTTTGGGACTCTCGTTATTGGCGCCAACATTTCCACCCACTGCTCTGATGGCAGTTTCTCCTGCTCTGCAACCCTCTCAAAAATCACCAGGAAAGCTTCTACATCATCCCCCGGGGTCGTCTTTGCAGTGCACGCCTTATCGCCTTCCGTATGCTGCTGTCATCTCCTTGACTTGGGGATGGAGCTGCTGGCCTTGCACGGATTGCCTCTGTCAGAAGATCCAACTGCCGCTGCTGATGCTCCTGTTGTCGCTGCTGATGCTCCTGTTGCTGCTGCATTTGCCGGAGCAAGAGCTGATTCGCCTCCTGTTGTGCAACCTGTGCTTGCTGGTGCAGTTGCTACTGTTATCGCTGAGCTTGCACCAGGTGCTTAAGCAGGTGCTCCATGCTGGCTGCTGGTTTGTACTGTAGAGTAGCAGGTTTCACCACTGACATGTGTGAACTGGGTATGCCTTTTTTTTTTCCTGTCACCAAGTTGATGCCGTTAGCAACGACGTTGCTATGCCCGCATTCTCCACCACATGTAAGGTAGCGGTTAGGATCGGCACGACAGAAGGCAGTGACCTAGGCAACTGTTCACACAACACACAGTTTATTGGCACAGTTCAGGTATTTACAGACCTCCAACCCACAGACCGATATGCTCTGTACCTCTGCCAGGCTTTGGCCTGATCGGGGCCACAGCCAATCCTCTCAGCTAGGCTGTGTTGTCCGCACACAACCTTTCCCTTCTCACCGTCCGCTCATAAGTCTCATGAACGTCCTCTCTGAGAGAGCTCCCAAGCTGTGTTAGCTTCACACAGCAGCTCCTCCTGTTCTCACCCACTCCTCAGACCAGGGCAGCTCATATAATCTCCTATCCCATCACAGGTGGGTGTCAGTGCTTTCAATCAGCACTCAGCTCAGGCTGGCTTCACCCCACGGCGCAGTCCGGTCCGGGGCTGTCCGGTGTAAATCCAGACAGCCCCGGACCGGTTTTTGCCCCATAGCAGCCTATGGGGTCGGATGGAGCCGGATGGCAGCTCTCTGCTATCCGGTTTCATCTCTGCGGTGAAATCCAGGAGAAATCTGATTTTTCTCACCGTACACAAAAACGTTGCTTGCAACGTTTTTGTGTCCGGGGAGAAAAATCACCCCAAAAAGCCGGATCCTGGATTGTCCAGGATTCTCCCGGATCCAGGGCAATCTGGTTCTCCCTAACATGGGAGCCTATGGGGCCAGATTGCCCCGGATCGGGAGAATCCGGAACGGATACCGGCGGCTGCATGCAGCTGTTGCTTCAGGACCGCAGCTAGCTCCATGCTAGCCGCGATCTTGAAAACTCAGCAGCTGCAATTACAGCCATCCGGCTGCACACAGAACCGGAGGGCACATTTGGCCCTCCGGTTCTGTGTGCTGATCCGGTCCGGGGCTGTCAGGTTCATGCCTGACAGCCCCGGACCGGACCTTGCCGTGGTGTGAAGCCAGTCACAGATCTCACTGCTGTTAACCCTGTGAGCGCTGCCACAGAGCAAAAGATACGATCCCCCATGTGCTGTATACCGGTCAGGGGACACATCACCACAACGCCATAAACTACAGGTAACACCCACCATACGCTTTACATTTCACATAACATAACATTACACCATATGTACATGTGACATTACATCTTATATACATTATATATTTTACACTTTATAATCACTTTTTCCTCCATAGTCATCAGAACTTCAAGGCGTCACCCACCGACCCTTGCAGATCTCAGCCTGGTTCTAATGACGGCTACCACCGTCTAGCACCCTCACAGGGTTCTTTCCCCATCCTACTGTAGGGATCCTCAACCTACCCCTAGGGAGTCTCAACCCACACCACCAGTAACGCTTATTAATGGCACCCTGCTCGACATACTAGTCAGTCCCACGTTACATCACACATCATACATGGCACTTTTACATAAGCCATCAACACATCATACATGGCACTTTTACATAAGCCATCACATATCTATTGTATCACCCAGGGTAGTTTTCTATGCACCCTTATGACACACACTTATCACCGGGACCATCTCACGACTATTATAGTCAGTCCCAAAGTCGGCTATCTTTATGGCCGCCTGGCCCTTGAGCCGTCCTCGGTCTCCATCACCAACCATATGACTTCCTGGCCCTTGAGCCGTACTCGGTCTCTCATATCGCACATATGATCGTCTGGCCCTTGAGCCGTACTCGGTCCTGGACACCGGCTGGCATGCACACATCAGGTGCCACCGGCATGAAGCTGGCAGGCTCCCTTCACATCGCCCCACCGGGGACTGATCAGCTCCAGCACGTCCTCACATGTCAGTGGTCTGGACAAAACCTACTCCCATCTCCAGTCTCTCTCACACAGAAACCTGGCAGCTTCTTAATGTGTCTGCCACACCTACCAGACACACCCACCTGGGCTGTTTGCAATCAACACACCTTGCACTCTCTTGGCCACTCATTTGGATCATCAACCTCTCAGATCTTACAGCACTCACACTTAGATGTTAACCCACTGTGTACCGGACAGGTTTAACACAACACACACACAGTAAAACAGGCTGATCTGAACAGGTTCCTATGCTGTTATCCCATGTGATGCACCCGGCCATGGGTTACATTACCACATAACACCCCTCTCTGTTCAAGCCCGTGGGGAGGGGTTGAACACAGTCTCAACACACAGTTCATAGAGTCTTTAGCAAATCCGGATTTGACGCTGACTTGGCATCCTCGTGACCCCACCGAGCCACAAGCAAGATGTTTGTCTGCGATGACTTGGTCTTCGTGACCCCTCCTAACCACCAGCAAGATGTTTGGGTGCGTCGTGCGGTTTCCTATGGCAACCAAGTCCATATAAGCACTCACACAATTGTCCCTAAAAGGTGCACTTCACCGTTA
The DNA here is from genome assembly GCA_033576535.1 of Allobates femoralis. Lineage (NCBI taxonomy): Eukaryota > Metazoa > Chordata > Amphibia > Anura > Aromobatidae > Allobates > Allobates femoralis. The sequence continues at coordinate 341,060,698 of JARQOC010000002.1, read as the reverse complement.
CCACCCAAGTCCATCTACAGTGTCCCTCACCGTTAGCATAAGCAACCCGGGTGCACTTCCCTCACCGGGTTGCCATGAACGCATTCTCCACCATATGTGAGGTAGCAACCCGGGGAACCCGCTTGCAGCATAATGAAATGACATCACCATTACATTTTAACGCATAACATAATACCGTAGTTTATTTCGTGCCATAAACTACAGGTAACACCCACTATACGCTTTACATTTCACATAACATAACATTACACCATATGTACATGTGAAATTACATCTTATATACAGTTGTGGCCAAATGTATTGACACCCCTGCAATTCTGTCAGATAATATTCAGTTTCTTCCTGAAAATGATTGCAATCACAAATTCTTTGGTATTATTATCTTCATTTAATTTGTCTTCAATGAAAAAACACAAAAATAATTGTCCTAAAGCCAAATTGGATATAATTCCACACAAAACATAAAAAAGGGGATGGACAAAAGTATTGGCACTGTTAGAAAAATCATGTGATGCTTCTCTAATTTGTGTAATTAACAGCACCTGTAACTTACCTGTGGCACCTAACAGGTGTTGGCAATAACTAAATCACACTTGCAGCCAGTTGACATGGATTAAATTTGACTCAACCTCTGTCCTGTGTCCTTGTGTTTACCACATTGAGCATGGAGAAAAGAAAGAAGACCAAAGAACTGTCTGAGGACTTGAGAAACCAAATTGTGAGGAAGCATGAGCAAACTCAAGGCTACAAGTCCATCTCCAAACATCTCAATGTTCCTGTGTCTACCGTGCGCAGTGTCATCAAGAAGTTTAAAGCCCATGGCACTGTGGCTAACCTCCCTAGATGTGGACGGAAAAGAAAAATTGACGAGAGATTTCAATGCAAGATTGTGCAGATGGTGGATAAAGAACCTTGACTAACATCCAAACAAGTTCAAGCTGCCCTGCAGTCCGAGGGTACAACAGTGTCAACACGTACTATCCGTCGGCATCTGAATGAAAAGGGACTGTATGGTAGGATACCCAGGAAGACCCCACTTCTTACCCCGAGACATAAAAACACCAGGCTGGAGTTTGCCAAAACTTACCTGAGAAAGCCTACAACTTTTTGGAAGAATGTTCTCTGGTCAGATGAGACAAAAGTAGAGCTTTTTGGGCAAAGGCATCAACATAGAGTTTACAGGAGAAAAAAAGAGGCATTCAAAGAAAAGAACACGGTCCCTACAGTCAAACATGGCGGAGGTTCCCGGATGTTTTGGGGTTGCTTTGCTGCCTCTGGTACTGGAGTGCTTGACCATGTGCATGGCATTATGAAGTCTGAAGACTACCAACAAATTTTGCAGCATAATGTGACTCACCGCGGCCGGCGGACTCCGGTTGATACAGGCGATTCTTCTCCTTCCTTGTCACGGGTGGACCGCGCCTGCCGGTAGTGGGCCCCGGTGTAGTGCAGATCAAAATTTAAGGACGTCTTACGGGAACAGATTAAAGGGGGATTTAATTTGTTTTCTTCGTGACGCCACCTATGAGTAGTTCGGTAAGGGCTACCGACGCTGCGGAACCTCCGGGGTGATGGACAGCAGCAAGATGTTACGCTCCCCACAGGCTGAGCGGTGATCCCTGGGGCTGGAGCTGCTCAAGATGTTGTGCGGCAGCTGCGGTTACCTTTAGTTAATGACGGACAGTTCATAAGGAGACACGGACACAGATAGTCTCTGCAACGGGTCTTTACTGTCACCAGCAGGCAGTACATGGCTTACAGTGGTTGAGTAGAAGACCGGGTGGACTCAGCAGTGATAGTGCTCCTCAGAGATCCGCAGTGTTCCTCCATTCTACCTAACTTGACTGTTGTGCCAGCGTCGCCCAGGAATACCAGGTCGGGTACGGGGAGGCTGCTTCAATGCCCTATCCATGATGTACGTTCTGGATGCTTTGGGGAGCCTTGGATCCCTCAGTGGGTACACCGCTGGTTAGACGACTGGAAACTGGCTGGTGGTGGGGTGCTCCTATAAAGCTGCTCCTCCACGGGGCTGGTTCGCGTGGCAGAGGTGAACTGCTGCCAGCTTCGGTACCAGTGAACCGGCTGTGAGTTGTGGGCACGGGAGTCTTTTGGGAACCCGTGTAGAAATGCCCAATCCCGGTGGTTAAGGCCTCAGGTGCTGACACCCGACCGGTGACGGCCCAGGGGCCCGCACGAGGTGCGGAGCCCCCGCTCCTCTCCAAGTTCTAGTCTGCTCTCTCCAGGTTCTAGATTCTTTTCTTTCTACATCTAGATTATTGTGTGTTCTCTTACACTACCCTAACACTCCACCCCTAGGACCTATGATTGGTCCTCTGTTCTAGGTGTTGTGTGTTGGGTTGGATCTCAGAGTTAACTATTGCACTGCTTTGTCAGAGAATATTGCGGCTGCAATACTCCCTTGTGACGCACTCGTTGCGGGGCGCCACACTCCCCCTTGGTTAAATCAGCTTGTCCCCAAGCGTCAAACTACTCACATTACAGAGGTTTTTGCATTTTTATACACATATATGACACACTTTTATTAAAATAGAAAAACAGGTAAAGGTATGCTTTGGTGATATAAGCAAAGAAACAGGTAATCACTTTGTGCGGACCCGGCGGGCGGTCGGCTGTACTTTAACTAGAGTCCAGGCTGTAGCCGCGAGATCACACAGTCAGTGATTAACGGGAACAGAGTCATTGATGAAGTTCAAGTTTTAAAGTCACTGGCTCTGAGAACGATGGCGCACCCGGATAGCAAACCACCCATCTGCACAAGCATAGCGCTCGTAGGTGATTATATCGCCCCGGTATAGGTCGCGATCGGGATGTCCTCTTGGCAAGTTTGACTCAACGTCCCGGCGCCCCACAAACACCTCCTCATTCAAACCCACCTCCCAAGCGAACCCCCACCCGGTATTTAAATTAAAGGTGGAAATTCTACCTTCACGGCGGAGTTCATCAGGCAGCGGCGGCTGGCGGCGAGCCTCGGCACGGGCCTGCATGTTGGCGCGTTCTCGGGCTTGCCACTCCTCTCGTCGTCTCTGGCGTACATCTCCGTCGTTACGGCTCGGGGTGTAAAGATGAGTAACGGAGCTGGTGGTTTGGCGGGAAGCTTGAACTTGGCGGGCTGTCTGTATCGGAACCCGGTGGAACGGCACAGGGGAAGGTGTCGGCGTTGCACCCGACCAGTGTACCCGAGCTGTGTGCCCGGAAGGAAGTTCCTTGTTGTCTCCCCAAGCGAACCCGGTGTCGAAATCCTCAGCTGTGCTGTGGGTCTCGTCGTCATCCTCTCCGACCTCTTCCTCGATGACCACATCAGGCTGCTCGATGATGAGAGATATTGAAGCTTGTTCCGTTGTACAACAGGGCGGTGGTGCTGCGGATCCTTCCGTAGGGACGTCCTGCAGGGCTTCCAGGCTGCCTGCTTCTTCATCTGTTTCCGCAGGTAAAGGTGTTTCAATCCCGGTTACCAGGTAGGCCTCGGCAATGGCAAGGGAAGCCTCCGGTATGGGGACGAAACAAGCGACTGTCTCTGTAATGGTGAAACATGTCGCGGGTTCCTCGGTGGGAACCTGGTAAAGATCGAGTTCTTCAATGGAGCGTGTTATGAGCTCCGGCTCAAGAACGGAATCGGTTACGATGTTGGTCGCTGGAACGGGTCGAGTTGCGGCCTCCACCGGAATGACACAGTCTATTGGCTCAGGTGACGGAGCAGGACAGGTGGTAGGCGAGGGTGAGGCGGTCGAGAAGCTGGTGACGTCGTCGGGGCTTGGAGAAGCTGTACCCGGTCGGCTCTGCTGCATCGCATGGTGTAGTCGTCTGCCTAGGGTCGCGCTCCAGCTACGGATCGTCCATTCCACTGTCTCTAGTAACCGCACCCGGAGGTCTTGTAGAGCCTCTAGCCAGAAGTCGGGGCTGCCATCTATAGTAAGGGCAGGATCCGGACCCGGTTGGCTGACGGCTGCTCTGGCCTCCGCCTCGACCTCCCGCATCAGGTCTTGGAGTCTCATGCTGGCCATTCTTCTTGGAGGGGAACCACACCCGTAGAACCGGTAAGACGTCCTGGTAGAGCTGGTGAAGAAGTCTTCTCTTTCTGTCGGTGTGTCTATGACACTCCCATTTCCTTTGGGCTTTTGTAGTCCAATCGTGGGAAAAGTCTTTGGGGTCCGCCCCCATGGTTGATTCGAGCAATCAGGGCGGACAAAGAGTTTGGCGCCTTTTGTCTTTAGCCCTCCCACAGTGAGGGGGGGGGTTGACTCACTCCTGGGCTTCACGTGGCGGCTTCTTGTGGCGGGAACGCCATCTTGGGCGCCATCTTGACCCAATGGTGTAAAGGCGGGAAAGTTCTTTTTAGGACGAACAAAGTCCAATTGTAGACAATAAAGTCCAGTTTAAGCACAAATACCCGTTGGATAACGGGCCTGCTCGTATCCTGTTCGTGACGCCAAATTCTGACTCACCGCGGGCCGGCGGACTCCGGTTGATACAGGCGATTCTTCTCCTTCCTTGTCACGGGTGGACCGCGCCTGCCGGTAGTGGGCCCGGTGTAGTGCAGATCAAAATTTAAGGACGTCTTACGGGAACAGATTAAAGGGGGATTTAATTTGTTTTCTTCGTGACGCCACCTATGAGTAGTTCGGTAAGGGCTACCGACGCTGCGGAACCTCCGGGGTGATGGACAGCAGCAAGATGTTACGCTCCCCACAGGCTGAGCGGTGATCCCCGGGGCTGGAGCTGCTCAAGATGTTGTGCGGCAGCTGCGGTTACCTTTAGTTAATGACGGACAGTTCATAAGGAGACACGGACACAGATAGTCTCTGCAACGGGTCTTTACTGTCACCAGCAGGCAGTACATGGCTTACAGTGGTTGAGTAGAAGACCGGGTGGACTCAGCAGTGATAGTGCTCCTCAGAGATCCGCAGTGTTCCTCCATTCTACCTAACTTGACTGTTGTGCCAGCGTCGCCCAGGAATACCAGGTCGGGTACGGGGAGGCTGCTTCAATGCCCTATCCATGATGTACGTTCTGGATGCTTTGGGGAGCCTTGGATCCCTCAGTGGGTACACCGCTGGTTAGACGACTGGAAACTGGCTGGTGGTGGGGTGCTCCTATAAAGCTGCTCCTCCACGGGGCTGGTTCGCGTGGCAGAGGTGAACTGCTGCCAGCTTCGGTACCAGTGAACCGGCTGTGAGTTGTGGGCACGGGAGTCTTTTGGGAACCCGTGTAGAAATGCCCAATCCCGGTGGTTAAGGCCTCAGGTGCTGACACCCGACCGGTGACGGCCCAGGGGCCCGCACGAGGTGCGGAGCCCCCGCTCCTCTCCAAGTTCTAGTCTGCTCTCTCCAGGTTCTAGATTCTTTTCTTTCTACATCTAGATTATTGTGTGTTCTCTTACACTACCCTAACACTCCACCCCCTAGGACCTATGATTGGTCCTCTGTTCTAGGTGTTGTGTGTTGGGTTGGATCTCAGAGTTAACTATTGCACTGCTTTGTCAGAGAATATTGCGGCTGCAATACTCCCTTGTGACGCACTCGTTGCGGGGCGCCACAAATGTAGGACCCAGTGTGAGAAAGCTGGGTTTCCCTCAGAGGTCATGGATCTTCCAGCAGGACAATGACCAAAAACACACTTCAAAAACACTAGAAAATGGTTTGAGAGAAAGCACTGGAGACTTCTAAGGTGGCCAGCAATGAGTCCAGACCTGAATCCCATATAACACCTGTGGAGAGATCTAAAAATGGCAGTTTGGAGAAGGCACCCTTCAAATATCAGGGACCTGGAGCAGTTTGCCAAAGAAGAATGGTCTAAAATTCCAGCAGAGTAGTGTAAGAAACTCATTGATGGTTACCGGAAGCGGTTGATCGCAGTTATTTTGGCTAAAGGTTGTGCAACCAAGTATTAGGCTGAGGGTGCCAATACTTTTGTCTGGCCCATTTTTGGAGTTTTGTGAGAAATGATCAATGTTTTGCTTTTTGCTTCATTTTCTTTTGTGTTTTTTCATTGAAGACAAATTAAATGAAGATAATAATACCAAAGAATTTGTGATTGCAATCATTTTCAGGAAGTATTAGTATCAGTATTATCTGACAGAATTGCAGGGGTGTCAATACTTTTGGCCACAACTGTACATTATATATTTTACACTTAATGGCCACTTTGCACGCGGCAACATTTCTAGCTTATCCACAGGTAACTTACTGGCTGCAGTGAAATCATGGAGACATTATTCCATTTGTACACAGCAACAAGATAGAACCATGTCTCCATGATTTCACTGCAGCCAGTAAGTTACCTGTGGATAAGCTAGAAATGTTGCCACGTGTAAAGTGGCCATAATGGTACCTTTACACGCCGCTACCGAAGGTCAGAAACCACCGGGTGTCGGAGACAATTGTAACTTGTACCTTCAAAACACCGCGAGGTAGCGGCGTGTAATTCAGGTTGTTGCCACCGGTCTCTGTCGACACCTGTCCTTCAGCCGTGTTCAGAAACAAGTAGGTATAAACCCTATGGTAGCGGTGTGTAATCGAGGAACAGGAAGCTATTTTCGACACCTAGTGAACTCCCTGGGGCGTGACAAAGCCTCCGGGATACCGCGCCCTATCAGCGATCATTGGTGGAAGCTCCTGCGTTACGATTGGTTGTCCCTGCATAGGGCGGCATATTTAAGGAGATGACCAGTCACACTACACAATTGCAATAGCATCATGTATTAGCCAGACTTCCTGCGCTGGCTGGCCAATCATGATGCTATTGCATTGTCCAATCACCGTACGAGCGTCTCGTAATCCACAACTCTGGCATGCCTATGTGTTGTCCCTGCAGCCCCAGGTCTGCCCATATTCCCTTGTGGTAGCGGCGTGTAAATGAGGGAAGGTGCTCTACAGAAGGTAACCTGCGGCACCCGTCGGTGCTTCCAGGGATTGAAAAAACCTACTGTGGAGCACCTTGTAAGCGGCGTGTAATTGCGGTATCAGGTACCGTTAGGAACCGTTGAAACGTGCACGTGCACGTGCGACACTAGGTGGTTTCTAACCTTCGGTAGCGGCGTGTAAAGATACCATTAGAGTTACTTTATTCCTCCATATTCATTAGAACCTGAAGGCGTCACCCACCGACCCTTGCAGACCTTAACCTGGTTCTAATGACGGCTACCACCGTCTAGTACCCTTACAGGGTTCTTTCCCCATCCTACTGTAGGGATCCTCAACCTACCCCTAGGGAGTCGCAACCCACACCACCAGTAATGCTTATCAACGCGACCCTGCTCGACATACTAGTCAGTCCCACGTTACATCACACATCATACATGGCACTTTTACATAAGCCATCAACATCTCATACATGGCACTTTTACATAAGTCATCACATATCTGTTGTATCACCAAGGGTAGTTTTCCATACATACTTATGACACACACTTATCACTGGGACCATCTCACGACTATCAGTCAGTCCCAAAGTCGGTTATCCTTATCACCGTCTAGCCCTTGAGCCGTCCGCAGTCTTCATCACCAACCATATAACCTCCTGGCCCTTGAGCCGTCCTCGGTCTCTCATATCGCACATATGACCACCTGGCCCTTGAGCCATACTCGGTCCTGGACACCGGCTGGCATGCATGCATCAGGTGCCACCGGCATGGAGCTGGCAGGCTCCCTTCACATCGCCCCACCGGGGAATGATCAGCTCCAGCATGTCCTCACATGTCAGTGGTCTGGACAACACTGATTCCCATCTCCAGTCTCTCTCACACAGACACCTGGCAGCTTCTTAATGTGTCTGCCACACCTACCAGACACACCCACCTGGGCTGTTTGCAATCAACACACCTTGCACTCTCTTGGCCACTCATTTGGATCATCAACCTCTCACACAGACACCTGGCAGCTTCTTAATGTGTCTGCCACTGTGGTGCCCCGCAACGAGTGTGTCACAGGAGTGTATTGCAGCCCAGACAGCAGCAGCAATATTCTCTGACTAAGCAATGACATGTTTAAAACTCATAGCTCCATACCCTACATGCACATCAGAATAGAGGGCCAATAAGGTCCTGGTGGGCGGAGTGTAGAGGTAGTGTGTAGTGGAGAAGTTAGTGCAGCAAGTCAGTCTGCCAAGTCTGCAGAGTAAGAACTTTCTGCAATGTAGGAGGAGGAAACAGAGCATGTCCGGGAGGAACGTAGGAGAAGGGGGCCCCTGCACAGTCTCGTGCAGCCCCTAGGCTACAACCACCCCCGGTTGGGCGCCATTACCCCGGTGCCTCAACAACAGGACTCTGGGCGAATGCATACGGGCCAAAACATCCCCGTGCCCATCTACAACCGGATTACTGGTTCCGAAGCTGGGAGTCATTTATCACTGCCATGCAAACCAGGAGTGGAGGGACCGCTCTATAGGAGTACCCCACCGCCCCGCAAACAGAGCCGTCTTGCCAGCGGAGTACCCACCAAAAGGACCCAGACTACCCCTCACACCGGAACGTAGACACCGGCAGGGCAATATAAGTAGTCCCTTGTAACCGACCTTGGCACTCAAAGGCGACATCGGCAACGCACTCAGAATAAGCTTAGAATGGAGGAACACCGCGGAGCTCTGAGAAACACCGGTCATTGCTAAAGTCCACCTGATCCTTTACCCGTTAACTGTATGCCATGTATCACCTGCTGATTACAGTAAAGTACCCGTTACAGAGACTATCAGTGTCTGTGCCTTCTTCAGAACTGTCCATCTCCGCATACAAGAAGGTAACTGCAGCTGCCTCACAACATCTTGTGCAGCTCCGGGGACTCCCGCTCATCCTGTGGGGAGCGTCCTATCTTGCTGCATCCCATCCCCCGGAGGCCCAAGCAGCGCCGGTGGACATCACCGGAACACTCACAGGTGGCGTCACGACTTGAAACAACCTTTTAAATCTGTTCAGCCAACATTTTTGAATCTGGACCACACCGATTCCCACAGCAGCAGGCGCGGTTCCGTGACAGGAGGAAGACAAATGCCTGCCCTGTGCAGCCCCGGCTACGGTGGGTCGAGATACTACACCCACCAGACACACCCACCTGGGCTGTTTGCAATCAACACACCTTGCATTTTCTTGACCACTCATTCGGCTCATCAACCTCTCAGATCTTACAGCACTCTCACTCAGATGTTAACCCACTGTGTACCGGACAGGTTTAACACAACACACACACACACACATTAAAACAGGCTGATCTGAACAGGTTCCTATGCTGTTATCCCATGTGATGCACCCGGCCATGGGTCACATCACCACAATGTATACTGACACAATACGTAACTAGTCTGTCCATTTTTTATATATCAAAATCATCTCAGTAGCACAACTCAAATTCCTGATTGAGCCCCAATGGTGAGAGGGTATGTAGGTGATGGATCCAGAAGGATTCTCTTTCTTTTAGTTTGCGTATTCGATTACTCTCTCGTCTAGGCATGGGAACATGCTCCATTACTTGGAACTTTAGTAGGCTTACAGTATGTCTTTTTTCAATTAAGTGGGCAGGGACTGGAAGTAAAGTCTTTTGACACCGTATGGTGGGCTTGTGTTTGTTTACTTATACGATCTCAGATATGCTGGGTGGTTTCTCCCACATGTCCAAGACTGCACGGGCACTTGATCAGATAGACAACATATGTTGAATCACATGTAAAAAAAAACATTGATGTTAAAACGTTTACCTGACCTGGGATGTGTAAATGTTTCACCTTTTGCAACATTAGTACATTGAGCACAGTTCAAGCATGGAAATGTTCCTCTGCGGACAGATTTAAGGGTCTTTTGTCTCATGATGGGAGTATTGGAACCTATGTCTGCCCTGATGAGTAGGTTTTTAAGGTTTCTCGCTTTCTTGGGAAAAATAAGGGGTGGATTCTTGAACTTTTTTGATATTATGATATACAGTACCGAGTAGGGGCCAGTGTTCTAGAATTGCTTTTTTGATCAATGGGGAAAAGGTTGTGTATGTTTTAATGAATTACTGTCGGGCCCACTGGGACGTGGGTACTCGGTACCGGACCGGTCGGCTGTTGGGGATGTCACGGGTGGTCCTGGTCCGGTCCGTGTCCCGGGCTCGGCAATAAAAGGGAATATTTACAGGGGATGTCAGTCGTGACGCCACCCACTTTATGCGGCCAGTGATGGGGGCCGCCGCTGCTGCAGAACCTCCGGGGATGATGTAATGGCAGCTTAGGTGGTGTAGTTCCAGTGGGTAGAACTGTGTTCCCCGGGGCAGTAAGGGTTAAGTCTATTGTGGAGTGTGTAGCACACTTACTTTGCAGACGCTGCAGGGATCTCTCCTCCTGGCTGGTGCTGACAGGCTGTATCCTGTATGGGGAGAATCACTTTCATGCAGAAACACAAGGGAAGCAGTTCCAGGGTTTTCCGTGTTTACTCTCAGTTCTTCAAGTCACTTTACAGCTCATTTACAGTTCTTACAAAGTTCAAGTACAGTTCTTAATACACGGGCACATTCTCCCTCTCCAGGTTCCCTTTGCTCCCTGCAGCCAGGCCTCTCTCTCTGTGACCCCTCACACAGTCTGTAGTGTCCTTTCCGGGCTATTACGGTCTCTGCCTCCACGGGTGTGTGTGTGTGTGAAACGCTGGACAATATGGTGGCGACTCGGGCCCCTGTGGGTCCTTAGTTTGTCACTGAGCTGCCTGTCCTTTGAGGTAGGGATCCCAATCTGGAATTAAGACCCCCGTCAGTATCTGGGAATGCGGGTAAACTACGGTTCCCTTAGAGCCGACACTCTACTCAGCCCAGCCTCCAGCAGTCCTCAAGCCTGAGGCTCTACCAGGCTCTTTCTCTCTGTGTCTCTTGGTATAATAGGAGGGCTACTCCGCCTGCAGTCGGTTGCTTCAGCTGTAGTTCTAGGGCCCGGGTATCACCGTCCCTCTCTGTCCTCTCACACTCCTGGGGATCTGGCTCTGGATGGGCTTCTCTCTCCTCCGGCTCACACTGGCTCGGTACAGAATCTGCGCTCCTTATGCCTTCACTCTTCCAAGACGTGTGTGTCTTTCTGCCTGCTCAGCTTCAGCTCAACCTGCTGCTGTTCTCTGGCCTGTGCTCCTCAGCTCCTGGTCTTTGCATCTCAGCCTACCTCGGCCTACTGAACACCTTCCTCCTCCCCTTTCCTATATACTGTCAAGTCACCTGACTACTTGTGTGCCCAACCCACTCCTCCAAATCCACCACCCTCAATCTCATAGAGTATCTAATCTCAGGGCTGGCTGCTACCTTCTACTGCACGTGGGTATGTGGGCTGTGATGGTGTTGGTGTGCAACAAGTGTCCTACCTGCCTGGCTGCAGTTCCCTTTTGTGGCCTCCTGGACGCAGGGGCGCCACATTCTCCCGGAGTTAACTAGCGCGTCCCCGCGCTGCCCGTCATGGATCCCCCTGAAAACATTTTATTTTATAAACAACAACATTAAACATTAAGCATTCTTGGTTCTTCCCATCCGGGAGGTTCGAGTCTTTTTAAACGTTACTTTAAGTTAACTATATACATTGGCTCGCGGGTATATAGGCTTAGAGGCCTGGATTCTTGCTACTCCCCCCAGGCACTTGCTTTCCCTAACTTAATATACATGGGGGTTAATCCAGTTCCTCCACCCTTCTAGACCTTTGCCGGGTCTAATGCTACAACGCATTTACTTTCTTTACTGTTAGCTAAAACACATTATAAAACATTACTTTCTTTCAAAAAGTATAAAAACATTCTTCTCTTCTGAAAAAGTGCAAAAAGGTTTCAAAATTCTCAAAAGCTTCAAAGTTCTAGGTTCACGATTCAAAACAGTCACTTGCACTACGTCTCATGTGCAGCTAGTCATAAAACCAAAGGGGAGCACACTAAGGTGCTCAACTATATACAGGAAAGTTTATATCCTCTCATCGTCCATGATATCAAATGTTCAGTTCAACATATATAAGACATACAGGGGAATGCTAGCATTCATTCAGGTATGGGATGGGATCAATAAGGAAAACGCTTCATTCACACTTACAAGTCTTCCTCTTCTTTCAGGATGCAGGACACGTGTTCATTCTTTCATCTGCTGTTTCCACGGTAGCAGTTGGGATGTTCTCCTTCTGGGGTAAACCTCCAGGTTCTGTAGTGCAGTCACTAGTAGGTAACTCTCTGAGGTCTGGGTTATGGCATCTTTCTTTGGTGCAACAGTCTCGAGTATAACAACTGGATCAGTGTTTACAGCCACGTCCGTGTAGCTTAGGATTTCAGGTTCATCGCTGGATTCAGGGTACTCTAGTGCGGGCATGTCATCCACTTCCGCAGGGTCTAGACATAGTCTTTTCACTTTAATGCCATATGGGCCACGCTCACCTAGAACAATCTGGTATAACACCCATTCTTCTATCTCAACTTGTCTGTCCGGATGGTTTGATGGTAGTTGCTCTTCTACCTCTCTTTTGTTTATGAAGATGTCCATCTAGTACCAGGCTCACGTGCAAATGCGAATCCTCGCTCTTCAATTCACTTTTACTATTTTGCCCTCGTGCCGTGGGGATCTTTGAACCTCTTGGTCTCTACGGGCTATACTTTTGGCCTCTTTTACACGGGCGACCATGATCTGCTTTTGCACTTGCCGCTCAATCTCCTCTTTCTCCCACTTTCGTACACATCTACGGATGTACTCCTCACGTGTAATCAGCTCTGCAGGGCCTACTTCACTGCCGGGATCTCCTAAGAAGCCCATTAAGTCCTCACAGTCATTATCTCGCTCCCACCAGCAGCGGAGCTGCTCCCCTCTCACCTCTGTTGTTGCAGGTGCCGGGATCAGGGGCTGCGGTAACTCCAGGTATCCCTCCGGTAGAGCTCCTAGTGGGTCGGTTTCTTTCTTAGCAGTTCGCGGTGCAGTACGTGCCACGGACAGATCCACCAACGTTGCAGTACGGCATGCGGCTTCACCTTCAGCGCGGTCACGTGTCGTTCCAACCCAGCCGGGTTGTATGGACAGAGTCTCGTAGTTTCGGCAGTGCTCGACATCGATCTGGATTCGGGTCCGATGCTCCTCCTGGGCCCGTGTCATCTGCTGGGGTAGCAGCCGCAGCACACCCCGCTGGGTGTCTTGGACGTATGGACGCTCTTCGCCGCCTTCCGCCATCTCGTCTGGGTCACACAAGGTCTCTCCTCGGCCGGGTTCCTCCACCGGGTCACTCCGTGGGCCCTCCGGGATCACTTGTGTTCTTCCTTTGGCAGCGTTCTCCAAGACGTCCTCCGCTTCCGTCCTCATGTACTGCAATGGCGACTGCTTCTCTTCCGGTTCTTCGTTCCGCCCCCTCCTGATGACATTTCCTTCCTCGCTCCCGCCGGCTTGTTAGGAGGGTCTAGGGGTGGAGGCTCTTCTTTGAGAGTGACAGCTGGCTCTCCCGGAGTTAAGGGGAGCCAGGGCGGGTCCTTTCTTCGCGCCATGGACCGGGTCGGCCCACGATGGGAGTTTCGGTTACGCCTCCTCTGCACATGGCGTTAGTCTCCCCTGGCCGCCATTAAGGTCAGATTTTGGCGGGAAAGTCCAGAACACGTTGTCTTAGGCACACGGGGTCCAATTCTTTTGGACCAGGTAGATCCTGTTCGTGACGCCAGGTTGTCGGGCCCACTGGGACTGGGGTACTCGGTACCGGAACGGTCGGCTGCTGGGAATATCACGGGTGGTCCTGGTCCGGTCCGTGTCCCGGGCTCGGCAATAAAAGGGAATATTTGCAGGGGATGTCAGTCGTGATGCCACCCACTTTATGCGGCCAGTGATGGGGGCCGCCGCTGCTGCAGAACCTCCGGGGATGATGTAATGGCAGCTTAGGTGGTATAGTTCCAGTGGGTAGAACTGTGTTCCCCGGGGCAGTAAGGGTTAAGTCTATTGTGGAGTGTGTAGCACACTTACTTTGCAGACGCTGCAGGGATCTCTCCTCCTGGCTGGTGCTGACAGGCTGTATCCTGTATGGGGAGAATCACTTTCATGCAGAAACACAAGGGAAGCAGTTCCAGGGTTTTCCGTGTTTACTCTCAGTTCTTCAAGTCACTTTACAGCTCATTTACAGTTCTTACAAAGTTCAAGTACAGTTCTTAATACACGGGCACATTCTCCCTCTCCGGGTTCCCTTTGCTCCCTGCAGCCAGGCCTCTCTCTCTGTGACCCCTCACACAGTCTGTAGTGTCCTTTCCGGGCTATTACGGTCTCCGTCTCCACGGGTGTGTGTGGGTCCTTAGTTTGACACTGAGCTGCCTGTCCTTTGAGGTAGGGATCCCAATCTGGAATTAAGACCCCCCGTCGGTATCTGGGAATGCCGGGTAAACTACGGTTCCCTCTAGAGCCGACACTCTACTCAGCCCAGCCTCCAGCAGTCCTCAAGCCTGAGGCTCTACCAGGCTCCTTTCTCTCTGTGTCTCTTGGTATAATAGGAGGGCTACTCCGCCTGCAGTCGGTTGCTTCAGCTGTAGTTCTAGGGCCCGGGTATCACCGTCCCTCTCTGTCCTCTCACACTCCTGGGGATCTGGCTCTGGATGGGCTTTCTCTCTCCTCCAGCTCACACTGGCTCGGTACAGATTCTGCGCTCCTTATGCCTTCACTCTTCCAAGATGTGTGTGTCTTTCTGCCTGCTCAGCTTCAGCTCAACCTGCTGCTATTCTCTGGCCTGTGCTCCTCAGCTCCTGGTCTTTGCATCTCAGCCTACCTCGACCTACTGAACACCTTCCTCCTCCCCTTTCCTATATACTGTCAAGTCACCTGACTACTTGTGTGCCCAACCCACTCCTCCAAATCTACCACCCCTCAATCTCATAGAGTATCTAATCTCAGGGCTGGATGCTACCTTCTACTGCACGTGGGTATGTGGGCTGTGAGGGTGTTGGTGTGCAACAAGTGTCCTACCTGCCTGGCTGCAGTTCCCTTTTGTGGCCTCCTGGACGCAGGGGCGCCACATTAGATTCTATCATCTACTGATCTCCGGGTGTTGGGATCTCTTGGGGATGTAGGTCTACAGAGAGAGTCAGGATAGCCCTGTTCAAAAAACTTGTTTGTCATTTCATTATGTTGTATTGTTTTAGTAGCCTCATTGCTGACAATGTGATCAACCCTATGATGTTGAGAATTTGGGAGGGACTTTTTAACGTATCTAGGGTGACAACTTGTCCAATGTAAAAGACTATTGCGGTCTGTGGGCTTAGTGTACAAATCGCTAGTGAGTGATCCTTGGTTGATTTTGTGAATCATGGTGTCCAGAAAATTGATTTTGTCTGGGTCGGAGTGCAATGTAAAGGTAAGGTTTGGTATTTTGTCATTCAATTCTTCAACAAAATTGTTTAATGACAGATTGTCGCCCGTCCAGATGCAAAAAAAGTCATCAATGTATTGCCGCCATAACATGGAAAATTGTATGAACAGTGGGTTATTGTATACATGGTCAGAATAAAATTCCACATCCAAGATGGTGCCGTGGCCCACGCATGCGCGGAAGACCGGTGACACATTTCCGGTCTCCGGTCCCCTACAGACCGGCATAAATAAGAGCGGTCCTGTCACAGACATACTCCCAGCCTCCACACACTCTGGACACATGGAACATAGCTCATATGGACTAAAGGTATTCCAGACAGGTGCACTCCACCCCCGCTGCAATCAGCCTCACAACTCTCATTATACTAACCCCCCTTCTTTATTAACAGGATGGGAGTCACATGCCAAGCTGTCATATATGGTATGTGCCCCCACTTATAGATCTCCTTCCCCTTTTTTTCCTCTTTTACAGAATCTCAATACCATTTTTTCTCCCCTGTCCTTTCCCCTTCTAAGAAGTCTGTTCTGCACTGTGGTAACTAGAAATCTAAGCAATTACTGGCTTTATCAAACACGATACAGGTATGGAACTTTACCTAAAAGTAAATGTGGAGCCTACTGGGACAGGGTGCTCGGTACCGGACCGGGGTACTGCTGGGGATATCACGCAGTCTGGTCCGGACTGTGTACCAGGTTCTCACAAGTAAAAGGGGTATTTACAAGGATTAATTTGTTGTGACGCCACCCACGGGTTGTGGTCAGTAATGGGACCACCACTGCAGCGCAGCTCTGCCAGGAGGATGGAGGGATGGATGGGCTGCAGCTGGATGGATGAGCCCGCCGCGGATCAGGCTGCTAATGGCAGGGTAAAAGGTATTTAATGCACAGTTCAGTATACCTGGAATCAGACACGGAAACTGAAGCAGGGTTCACCGGGTTTACTCTCAAGTTTCTCAGTGCAAGCAGTTTACAACCCAGTTCACGGTACAGTTCAATTCACAACTCTATTAACTCCGGACACTTGAACCCTCTGCAGCCACGCTGTCACTCTGAGACCCCTCACTCCTTTTATTAATCTTTCAGGCTTGTTCTTGCGCTGTCTGTTCTTCCTGCGGATTGTATGGCGGCAGCTCGGCCCCTTGTATGTAGCTTCCCCCTATGTGTGTGGGCAGTAAGCCGGGTCCTCTTGGATGCTGCTGAGCCTCCAACCCTGTAGTGGGAACAGGATATGGATCTGTGTTCCCTGCCGGTGTGTCTGGGGAGCCGGTGTGTAACTTCAGTCCCCCTCAGAGCCGACACTCTGGTGTTCGCCTAGCCTGCAGTGACCCTGTATTTCAAAGTGTTACCAGGCTCCTTCTATCCCATGTGACTTCCAGATGCATTCAGGGAATCTATCCCGCCTGTAATTGGTCGGTTCTACCGTGTTCATAGGACCCGGTGATACCGGTCCAGTCTCTGTCCTCACACCAGCTTTCTCTCCATGGAACGGTGCCTCTGTGGATTCTGCATCTCCAGGGAGCCCAATCCCACCGGGATGTGTAACTGTCTGTCTGGTCTTGGCTGCTTGGCTCACTGTGACCTTCTTGATCTTTACTTCTCAGCCTTTTCCGGCCTACTAACTCCTTCCTCCTCTTTTCCTCTATTTGTACTATCTGTCACCTGACATTCCTTCCTTCCCACCCACTTTCTTCTAAACCCCACCACCCTTGCCCGCCTAGAGTCCCGGGCTCCAGGTTGGGTGCTGTGCTCCTGTGGGTGTGTGTCTGTGAGGGTGTTTGGTGCACAATCTGCCTACCTTCTGCCTGGCTGCAGTTCCCTATGTGGCCACCCTGGTTGCAGGGGTGCCAAATAAACTCCCGCCCCCCCTTTTTTTCCCCCCACCTCTTTCCTCCCATGGACATATTCCCCTAAAAACGTAGGGCATTAATAGGGGTGGTGGTGGTGAGGGGCTTTTTGGTATCTTGAACTGTATAGCATTCTCTTAATTGGTATAGAGTGTTATCATATTTGAATCATTTGGACAAATCATCTAATTGCCATGGCAGATGTGTCTCTCTGATATTTGACCTATGTATATATAGGAAAACATAGAGCTGTGTGTCCCGGTTCTTGAAAATATCTCCCTTCTTTATGCATTGGGTCTTTTCAATATGATCTGTTCATTGATGTTCATATAATGCTTCTTGGTTCTAATATTGACCTCTGTCCTTTCTCCTCTTTTTGCTTCTTGCCTATATGTGGCGATCTAATTTTAGTCTTAACAGCGCATGCACAGTGGCCATATTCCTACTCAGCTGTGAGGCCACATGCTCCCTTGACGCATGAGCGGTATACATTGCGCATCTGCGCAGACGCAGCAGCCATCTTGCTGCTCAAAGTTTTGAAGCCACGCGTACTCATACGCGCCATGCGCGATGGATAACGCGGTCGTCACTATCACTTCCGCTCTGACTGCTTCCGCTTAATCTCCACAGATAATGGCGCCTTAGCGAACCCAGCCACGCATTGACTGCAGGTGACTATTATGATTACATTATTTATATACTATAAAAACCAGATACACACCACACAGAGTGCTCCCCTGACGAAGTCATCATTGGATGACGAAACGCATAGGGTTACTCTTTCCCTGCCCACACAGCTGATCTAACCACAGGTTATGGGATGATCTATTATACCTTGCTCTGATATAGTTTTTTTTGTCATTGGTGGCCCTTTATAGAACAACTTTGGGTCTGTACTGACTTTTATATTAGGACATTCTATTGTACTTCGTATATATGAGCTTAGTTTATTAATGAATAACATCCCCTTTACTATTTATGATTGTGATATGCTTTGATTGAACCATTGTACAGCATGCTATCATATTGTAACTCAGCTTTAAGTGGGTAGAGATTTTGTGTATACCTGTGGCCGTGCATGGCCTTCTTAATTGTTTAAAAGCAACTGCATTTTAGTGTTGTGTGTTTGGTATTTGGAATAAAGATTTGTAATTTGACAATATGTGGTGATTGCCCCTTTATACTGGTCAGCTTTTTCTTCTTAATAATGTGACTGGTTCTGACCCGTGTGGTAGATCCCAATTGATTAGTGGTGCCTTCGAATTTCTTCTTGAAAAAAGTGCATTTATATAGTGCTGAGCAACTTGCCTAATCTAATAGTAGGGGTGTGAGTAATAGGCTGGGAAAACTTTGATTACACGTGCATGATTGGCACTCTATGGAGACTTCCTTCTGTGTGCATATAAAATACTACCAATCATCCCCTCCATGAAATGGTAGGCTGAGAGTTGTTTTACCTCTTCCTTTATCATTCAGGCCTGCTGCATCCTGCTAAGTGCATTTGGTATTAGACCTAAGTGTTATGCCCTAGGTGCGTGTAGATGTTCAGTGGACTCATTAGACCACTGGTGTAGTAAATGTTAACTGAATACCTGATACAGCAGGAGACCAGAGACTGACTTTAGTAAACCAAGGATTTTATTTTATTTGTTATGGTTAACAAAATGAAAAGTTTTTGAGTAGGGGACCCTCAGGATAACCGAACTCCCCTGTAGGAGCAACCAGCGAGGAAACCCTTGTACAGGGATTATCCCGACACAGCCTCAGAAGGTCTAAATACTGTGCATCCAGGACCAGAAAGGTGACTCGTACAGACCATAGTAGTAAAAATAGGAACACTAATAAATGTTGATTCTGTCAATGAGAAAAATTCTGGAAGCTCTGTATAAACCTAGAAAGGCTGATCCAGCCTGTAGAGGAATCCAGAAAGTCCCGTGCTGTCCTGGAGAGGCTTAAACAGCCCACAATGGAATCCAGAATATCCAGTGAGTTCCAGGGATAATGGGCAACCAGCAGAGGATTCTGTGGAGGGAGCAAGACATAAGTATACTGTAGAGAAAGAGAAACAATAGTCTTCTTAGTGCAGAGCACAGGGTGTGATGGTGTAAAAGTGGACTCACTGGACCACTGGTAGCACAGTGGTTGCTGTATGCCTGATACTCAAGAGACAGGAGAGTGACTTTCATAAAACCAAGGATATTTATTGAGGATAGTTTAACAAAAGGGGAAAGGTGCCTGAAGGGAGGACCCTCTGGATCGTGATACTGTACACTCTTAGTGGTGCACCGGCAGAGGTAACCCCTGTACAGGCCTAAATGCCATGAATTCCAGACCAAAGGGGTTACCCATACAGACTGGACAGTAGAGACGGACAGACAGTGAAACACTGCCTCAGTCGGTGGAGAGGTGCGACGCCCACCAGGGCCGTGGGGTACTTAGTAACCAGACCAGTGGCTGCTGGGCAGGTCATAATGGCAGTGACCCGGCTCCGTGACCCTGGGAATGCAATAAAGGGGATTATGTACAAGGGATAAGTTCATGATGCCACCTGTGGTTATTCTGGTCAGGGTGACCAGCGCTGCTGTGGGACCAGAGGGGCACATGGTGATGCAGCCAGGATGATTCTGCTCCCCACAGGTATAGCGGGGCCCCACGGCCACTGGTATAGACTATTGAAGTGATAATAAACATTGGAGTGCAGGACTGAGGGCGCAGGAGATTACCGGACAACACAGGGATTGTAGTTTCCTTTACTTTTTACTTGGCAGTCAATGGTGCAGACTGGGACACTGGCAACAGGTGGTAACTGAGGTCCGGACAGCCTGGAAGCAATTGGGGATCCACTTCGAAGGCCTTCCTTCTGCGCTGTCGTCTTAGGTCCCTGCTGCTTAAAGCTATGCTGCAGCCATCTTCCTTCTAGTTGGTTGCTCACCCATATGGCAGGCAGCTCAATCCCTTTACAGGCGTTGCTCCTCCATGGTGGCACCGGGCTCTGGGATGCTGCTGTGCCTCAGAATGTTTGGTGTGGACAGGGGACTTGCAGTCTCCTGTCCTCCAGATTTGGTGCCGGTGTGGCGCCCCAGGGTCCGGTTGCCACAATGGTAAGCTTAGCAGCCAGGGAAGGCACCCACCTCAGGTAAAGCACACACATGTGCACAACACCTTTCCAACTCCAGGTCAAAAGGGGGAGTTCTAAAGCCCGGGTTCAGGGCAGGTCCCCTATAAATTCTGTTCTGGGGGTGGAATCAGGACTGTGGAAGACATCCTACAGACGGTAGCTGTGCTAAGCTCATCCTAGGTTACTGAGTAGCCAATGTGAGTGACCCGTGGTGTGGGTCTGAGGAAAGTGGAGAAAAGGTGTGAGAAGTGGAGCGGTGCCAGCTCATCTCAGCACCTCGCGTAGTACAGACACTGGAGTCCGAGGTCGCCAGGGACTTAATGCCCAACAACCAACACTGGAGGGCAGCTAATTCCAAGTTGCTCGCCCACCAGACAGGCAAGGAGACAGAGCTGCACTAGTGATGAGCGAGTACTAAAATGCTCGGGTGCTCGAAGCTCGGGCCGAGCCTCCCGAGATACTCGTGTACTCGGCCTGAGTACCGACCCAATGTTATCCTATGGGAGACCCGAGTATTTTTATGAAATGACTGCCGGCAGCATGTAGAAACCCTAAAAATGTCACAAAAGTCTCAGAAGAGTGCTGAAATGACATGGCAACACCATGGGGAAGACCCCTGGAAGCATTTCTCACTCAAAAGTCACAGCTGTGAACAATCTTGTCCGAGTTTCACGCCAATTTTACGGAGTCACCAGAAAACCTTCCAAAATGACACCAAAATGAATATTTAGGGTGGAAATGTTAAGGGCACATACCCAATAGTGAGATACAGCTGGTGTATGTTACTTTTTGTGATTACATGAAAGATTTTACGTGAAAACATTGTGCGACACTCCGATGTCCCTGAGAAGAGATGTACATGAAGGCCTCTTGACATAATGTGCCCATTTTGAGGAACTGGGTCTATTGTACTATTTTTCTTTGCCAGGGCAGTCCAAAATTGGGAGGTTCACCAATGCCCCTGGATAGAGACGTGCAGGAGGGCCTGTAAACCTGAAGTGGGTGTATTGTAGTATAGCCCTTTGGCAGGGCAGCCAAAAATTGGGAGGTTCAACAATGACCCATGCATACAGACATGCAGTAGGGCCTGTAAACCTGAAGTGGGTGTATTGTAGTATAGCCCTTTGGCAGGGCAGCCAAAAATTGGGAGGCTCCATATTGTCCCTGGATAGAGACGTGCAGGAGGGCCTGTAAACCTGAAGTGGGTGTATTGTAGTATAGCCCTTTGGCAGGGCAGCCAAAAATTGGGAGGCTCCATATTGTCCCTGGATAGAGACGTGCAGGAGGGCCTGTAAACCTGAAGTGGGTGTATTTTAGTATAGCCCTTTGGCCAGGGCAGCCAAAAATTGGGAGGCTCCACATTGTCCCAGGATAGAGACGTGCAGGAGGGCCTGTAAACCTGAAGTACCCATTGTAAGGAAGTGGGTGTATTGTAGTATAGCCCTTTCACAGGGCAGCCAAAAATTAGGAGGCTCCACATTGTCCCGGGATTGAGACGTGCAGGAGGGCCTCAAAACATTTTTCCCATTGAAAAGGAGCGGGTATCCTGTCGTTGTAATGCCCATTCTAAAAGAATGGGCGTAAAAATTTACCACTGGGGGTATACCTGAAACAACAGCCTAACTATTGTAACTTCATCATGGTGGCACATGAGGAGAAGGAGGAGCAGTCCAGCGATTAGCCAAGGAAGAGGAAGACGACGTGGTGGATGATCCAGTAGCTGACCCAACCTGGCAGGAGGATATGCAGAGCGAGGACAGCAGTGCACAGGGGGAGGGAGGCGTAGCATCCCAACAGGCAGTACGAAGCAGGGTCGGGTCCGCAGGCAGAAGGCAGGCAACCGTTCCCCGGAACAACAACACGACACAAGGTGCCTGTGCAAATGTTAGGTCTTCCCGAGTCTGGCACTTTTTTAAGTTGGCTCCAGATGACTCTAAAAAGGCCATTTGCAACACCTGCCATGCCAGCATCAGCAGGGGTACGAAAACTAGCAGCCTGACCAACACCAACATGATCAGGCACATGTCAGCCAAGCACCCAACTTTGTGGGAAGTACAACAGAGTTGAGGAGCGGTGCATGCTGATGTCACTGCTACGTCTTCGCGTGTTGTGCGTGCGAGCCAATCCCCTGTACATGCTGGCCGCGAACAAGCCTCCGGCCCTGCACCTGAATTTGCCCACGCACAAATAACACCACCATCAAGCACGTCCTTGTCCCATCGCAGCGTTCAATTTTCCATTCAGCAAACCTTTGAACGCAGGCGCAAATACGCTGCCAATGCCCCACATGCCACAGTCCTGAATTCTCACATTTCGCGACTCATAGCGCTAGAAATGTTGCCTTTCTGGCTGGTGGAGACGGAAGCATTCCGCGACCTGATGGCGGCTGCTGTCCCACGTTACTCGGTCCCAAGCCGCCACTATTTCTCCAGATGTGCCGTCCCCACATTGCATAAGCACGTGTCCAACATCATCACACGTGCCCTGAACAACGCTGTTTCAGCCAAAGTCCACCTAACCACAGACACGTGGACAAGTGCTTGTGGGCAAGGCCGCTACATCTCCTTGACAAAACACTGGGTTAATATTGTGGAGGCTGGGACCCAGTCTGAGCGAGGGACGGAACACGTCCTTCCCACACCAAGGATAGCAGGCTCTACCTCTGTCAGGGTTTCACCGACACTCTACAGCTCCGGAATGTCATGCTCTTCAGCCTCCTACTCCTCCTCCTGCGCATACTCATCCACTGTACCCTCCACACCAGTCCCAAGCTGGAAGCACTGCAGCACTGCCTCTGCGAAGCGGCAACAGGCTGTGCTGAAGCTAGTCTGCATAGGTGACAAACCCCACAATGCAGAAGAGGTGTGGACAGCTCTGAAACAGCAGGCAGATCACTGACTCACACCTCTGAACCTAAAGCCAGGAAAGGTCGTGTGTGACAATGTCCGGAACCTGGTGGCAGCTTTGAGGCGAGGCCAGCTGACGCATGTTCCATGCGTGGGCCATGTGCTCAACCTGGTGGTTCAGAGGTTTCTAAAGTCATAGTTGAGGGAGGAAAGGGTAGGGGGTTTGTTCGTGCTCACCAAATTCCAACGGACCGGATGGTGCCAGAAGGAGACGTCCCGTACGTCCAAGAAGATTATATGAAGTAATGGATCCGGCACCGGACACTTCTCCAATATTCAAAATTTATTCAGTAATTCATAAGATCATAAAATTTTTGATCCTATGAATTACTGAATAAATTTTGAATATTGGAGAAGTGTCCGGTGCCGGATCCATTACTTCATATAATCTTCTAAAGTCATACCCAGAGCTGTCTGAACTGCTGGTAAAAGTTCGCCGTCTGTCTGCACATTTTCGCAAGTCACCTGCTGCTTCAGCCGGCTTTGCCGGCTTTCAGCGCCGTTTGCGTCTTCCGGCCCACAGACTGGTGTGTGATGTCCCCACGCGTTGGAATTCAACTCTGCACATGTTGGTCAGGATATGTGAGCAGAAGAGGGCAGTTGTTGACTACCTGCATCACCTAAGCCGTCGGGAAATGGGTCAAACTCCACACATAACACCTGAGGAGTGGAGATGGATGTCCGACCTATGTACCATCCTCCAAAACTTTGAGGACTCCACCAAATGGTGAGCGGCGATGACGCCATTATTGGCGTCACCATACTACTACTCTGCCTTCTAAAACGGTCTCTGCTGAAAAACAAAGAGGATGCATTGCAGGCCGAGCGCGATGACTTGGAGCAACAAACAGTAGTGGGTGTGGGTGAAAACACACAGCCCAGCCTCATCTCATCACAACGTGCAGTGGAGGACTATGACTAGGAGGAGGAGGATGAAGACATGGAGCAACTCTCTGGCCAAATTGAGGATATGACATGAACACCAGTCATACCCTCGATTCAGCGTGGCTGGCCAGAGGACAGGGGAGATGAAGAGGAGGAGGACAGCATGTTCAGTCATCGTGTTGGTCTGGATACTGAAGTGATGGCTGTTAAGAGTCTGGCGCACATGGCTGACTTTATGGTAAGCTGCCTGGCTCGTGACCCTCGCGTTCAGAACATCTTGGCCGACAATCAGTACTGGTTGGCAACCCTGTTAGACCCACGCTACAAGGAGAACTTTATGTCTCTCATTCCTGAGGCGGAGAGGTCAGCCAAAATGCAGCAGTTCCAGAAGGCCATAGTCACGGAAGTAGGCAAATTATTCCCCTCACAAAACGCTAGCGGCATAGGTCAGGTATCGGTGGACAACCAAGGCGTACGGCCGAGAGGGGCACAACTCCAATCCGCCAGAGGTAGGGGAACAGTCTTTACGATGTGGGACAGTTTTCTCAGCCCCTTACGTACTACAGCCACTCAGGTGCGGGGTAGTGCCAGAAGAAATGCTAAGTTTGGCCAGATGCTGAAGGAGTACCTTGCAGATCGAACAACTGTACTGCGAGATTCCTCTGTGCCTTACAATTATTGGGTCTCCAAGCTGGACACGTGGCATGAATTGGCTCTCTACGCCTTGGAAGTCCTGGCCTGCCCTGCCGCTAGCGTTTTGTCAGAGCGTGTTTTTAGTGCCGCAGGTGGAATCATTACTGATAAACGCACCCGCCTGTCAACTGAAAATGCTGACAGGCTGACTCTGATCGAGATGAACAAGGGTTGGATTGGGCCAGACTTCACCACACCACCAACAAATGACAACTGAATTTAAATTTTGTTATGGGAATTTGCCATGTACCTCCACTCACCCATGGGTACACACTTCTGGACTTCTGAGTGTCCAAGTGTGGGATCAGTAATGTTCGTGGACGTGTACTCGGCCTGGTGGTAGGAAGGAGGATCAGGTTGGGAAATGTGCGGTGCATAGTGATGGGCGAATCCTAAATTACTCGGAATCGCTTGACTCTAGCGAGTCCGAGCCCAGGACTCGCTACTCGTTGCGAGTCTAGCGAGTCCAATGTTAATGAATGGGGAAGCGAGTAATAGCGAGTAGTGTGAGATTTACAAATCGCAGATGTGTCTCGGAAGCTTCAGCCTGAAGCAATCCTAGTTTTGTCATTTATTTGCATTGCTCGTTTACTTTGTAAGTAATCGCTGACTCGAACAGATAAGATCCTGTCTCCTCTGTGCTGGCTGCCAGCTCCAGGGTCCTAGAGCCTGCCTGCTGCCTGATGTAGCAGTGCTGAGATTGTTCTCAGTCTGCTCATTCCCTGTGTACAGACATGAATGTCTGTGCACAGAGATGATGTAGCAGAGCTGAGATTGTTCTCAGTCTGCTCATTCCCTGTGTACAGACATGAATGTCTGTGCACAGAGATGATGTAGCAGAGCTGAGATTGTTCTCAGTCTGCTCATTCCCTGTGCATAGAGATCTATATATATGCACAGGGGATGTAGCAGAGAGGACATCGCGTTTTTGGATTGCGTCGGACGGAAGAGGATTTTTTTAATTAAAGATGGAGTCCCTAATGGCTTTTTTTTTTATTTCTAATAAAAATTTTTCTTTGTGTTGTGTTTTTTTAAAACAATTTAATAGAAATTCATGGCGGTCATGTCTAATATTGGCGTGACCGCCATAAATTTCGGGCTTAGGGCCAGCTGATAATACAAAGCTGGCCCTAACCCCTTTATTACCCAGCGTGCCACCGCTACCAGGGCCGCTGGAAGAGCGGGGTTCAGCGCCAGAGGATGGCGCTTCAATGAACGCGCCATCTTCTGGGGCGGCTGCGGGCTGCAATTTGCAGTGGGGGGTGCCCAGAAAGCTTGGGCATCCCTGCGCTGCGGATTCCAGCCCCCAGCTGCTTAGCTGTACCTGGCTAGACATAGAAATTGCGCGGAGCCCCACGCATTTTTTTAAATTATTTCATGAAATTCTGAGATTCTGACTTTGAGACTTTGAGATTCTGACTCTGACTCTGAAATTCATGAAATAATTTTAAAAAAATGCGTGGGGCTCCGCACAATTTCTATGTCTAGCCAGGTACAGCTAAGCAGCTGGGGGCTGGAATCCGCAGCGCAGGGATGCCCAAGCTTTCTGGGCACCCCCCACTGCAAATTGCAGCCCGCAGCCGCCCCAGAAGATGGCGCGTTCATTGAAGCGCCATCCTCTGGCGCTGAACCCCGCTCTTCCAGCGGCCCTGGTGGCGGTAGCACGCTGGGTAATAAAGGGGTTAATACCAGCTTTGTTATACAAGCTGGTATTAAGCCCGAGATTCTTAATGTCAGGCCACATTTGACCCAGCCACTAAGAATCTCCAATAAAGGGTTAAAAAAACACAGAGAAAAATTTTTATTTGAAATAAAAAAAAAGCCATTAGGGACTCCATCTTTATTTAAAAAAATCCTCTTCCGTCCGACGTAGTCCAAAACGCGATGTCCTCTCTGCTCATCCCTGTGAATAGATAGATGTCTATGCACAGGGATGAGCAGACTGAGAACAATCTCAGCACTGCTACATGTCTGTGAGCAGGTGGGCTCTAGGACCCTGGAGCTGCACAGAGAAGACAGCTGGACTCGGCTCGCAAAGAAACAGCAGTTACTTTGCGAGTTTCCCTGCTATCACTGGCACAGTAGCCAGTGATTACTCGCAGGAGTCTAATGCAAACAATGGCAATCCTAGTTTTGTCAGCGTTTCTGACAAAACTAGGATTGATATTGATTTGCATTGGACTCGTGCGAGTAATCACTGGGAAACTCGCAGAGTACGAGTCCTGCGAGTCCCTTACTACTCGCCGAGTAACGAGTCCTAGCGAGTAGATTCGCCCATCCCTAGCGGTGCAGTATCACGGCTACTGACACTTGAGCGTGTGGAAAACAGGGTGTTTGTGGAGGTGCCAATCTGACTTGAAGCATTATCCGCTATCCAAGTAACAACCTGTTGACACTGGTGTTGGTTTAAGAGCGGTGTACTGCAGCGGGCCCCAAGAATTTGGGACAGGACGTGTGAGCGAGTAGATGTGCCCCTTTGTTGTTGCGAAATTAGTGCTTGCACACGACCTCGGCCTCTGCCTGCACCACCATCACGTTCACTTCCTTGTTCCTTGCCAACGCCCTTGCGCATTTTGCTTGTATACAGCGACAACAGTCTGGTGACTGTAATGGTCACAGGAGATTAGGATTTTAGTCCCTAACCTGTATCAAGGTAGTAAGTACACCAGTCTGGTGACTGTAATGGTCACAGGAGAGAAGGATTTTAGTCCCTAACCTGTATTAAGGTAGTAAGTACACCAGTCTGGTGACTGTAATGGTCACAGGAGAGAAGGATTTTAGTCCCTAACCTGTATCAAGGTAGTAAGTACACCAGTCTGGTGACTGTAATTGTCACAGGAGAGAAGGATTTTAGTCCCTAACCTGTATCAAGGTAGTAAGTACACCAGTCTGGTGACTGTAATGGTCACAGGAGATTAGGATTTTAGTCCCTAACCTGTATCAAGGTAGTAAGTACGCCAGTCTGGTGACTGTAATGGTCACAGGACAGTAGGATTTTAGTCCCTAACCTGTATTAAGATAGTAAGTACACCAGTCTGGTGACTGTAATGGTCACAGGACAGTAGGATTTTAGTCCCTAACCTGTATTAAGGTAGTAAGTACACCAGTCTGGTGACTGTAATGGTCACAGGAGAGAAGGATTTTAGTCCCTAATCTGTATTAAGGTAGTAAGTACACCAGTCTGGTGACTGTAATGGTCACAGGAGAGAAGGATTTTAGTCCCTAACCTGTATCAAGGTAGTAAGTACACCAGTCTGGTGACTGTAATGGTCACAGGAGATTAGGATTTTAGTCCCTAACCTGTATTAAGGTAGTAAGTACACCAGTCTGGTGACTGTAATGGTCACAGGAGAGTAGGATTTTAGTCCCTAACATGTATTAAGGTAGTAAGTACACCAGTCTGGTGACTGTAATGGTCACAGGAGAGAAGGATTTTAGTCCCCAACCTGTATTAAGGTAGTAAATACAACAGTCTGATGACTGTGATGGTCACAGAAAAGCTTGGATTCCGATCTGGATCACCCTGCCTATATCCTCCTAGATTAGTCCTGAGAAGGACTGTTGTGGTCAGCAGCAGTTTGCAGCCCTGCTCCGGATCTACCTATGAGGGTCGCAAATCTGTCCCTAAGCAGCAGCAGATACTGTCCCTACACTCACTGTCTGGATGCCTGTGTGCAGAGCACAGCGCGGCCGGGTCTTATAAAGGCTCGGTCACGCTGTGCAGGCCGGCCAATCACTGCAATGCCACAATTAACAGGGCTGTGGCATTGCAGTGGTCTGCCAGTCAATCCCTGCATGTGGGCTGGCTCTCAAAAGAGCGCCAACATGCAGGGATGAGCACCACGCGCACAGCACGAGTATCGCGAGATTACTCGGTGCTCGCCGAGTAGCCCGAGTACAGTGATACTCGTGCGAGTACCGAGCAGCGCAGAGCATATTCGCTCATCACTAAGCTGCACCAAAGAGCTCAGGAGACAGAGTGAAGGAGAGTAGCACAGAAAGGGCTCAAGCCGCCTGTCACACGGCCAGGACAGACAAGAGAGGAGAGGGTCACAGCACAGCTTCAAGCAGCCAGGGCTCACAGTGAACAGCTCAACAGGGAGGCCTTAGAACTTACCAGGGTGGAAAGCCCAACTTGCTTCCAGGCTCCGGACCCCTAACACTACTTTTGAACTGTGCCCTGAATGAACCTGTTTCTAACTTCAGTGAAGGTAAAGGAGACTGTCACCCCTGTGTCTGTCAGTTCTTCCATACACTAAGTCCTTGCACCCCCACCGAGCCCTGCATATCCACAGACTTTATGGTTGCCCTGGGGAACCGCTCTTCTGGTGGAGAGCTGAAACATCCCGGCTGCTACCCCCATCATCCCCAGAGGACTCGACTACAGCAGCGGCTACACCGGCCGCATTCATTACACGGGTGACGTCACGACAATCTTTTATTTTTGTTTTATTTTATTTTCATCCATTTTTCCAATCCCCATTTTACTGTTCACCTGACGAGGGGATCACGGACCGGGTGACTACACCGTAAATCTCGCAGCCCCAGACAACGACGAGAGGAACCAGTTATGAGTACCCTATGGTCCCCGCCCGGGGCGATACACTGGGACTTCAGTACCCGAACAACCAAGGACTCCTATCTCTAGCGCTCTGCTCTGGGGCGACCTTGGTTACTGCTCCACTCCCCAGGTTCTCCTCTATTTCTCTCTTTTTCCCTCTCACTTGCTCTCCACTCTCCTGGGACGAGCTCCAACTGGCTCCAGTCCCCAGGAAGTCTCAAGTCTCACTTGTTCTGAACTCTTTTCTTAACTGAACTAACCCCACCTCCAGACCAGAATTTATAGGGAAGCTCCCCAGAAACCGGGTTCCCCCTCTGGCATGGAGTCAGGAAAGTGTTGGATGCTGGTGTTACCTAGCGTGTGGACCCCTTCTTGCTTCCAGGCATGACATCACCCCCTGTGAGGGAGTGCTGCCACTGTGGCAACCGGACTCCTGGGTGTAACCACCCGGGGGTCTGCCGCAGGGCTCCAGCGCCCTCTGCTTGAATAGCGCCGCTCATCTCACTTCCGGGGCTACTGCTTGAGCGCATGAAACTCCATCTCCAAATCAGTGACTGCTGGAGAACTGCAGGGATCATGCTCCTCCCCTCAGCCAATCACCAAGCCTCTGTGTCCTGCCAATCAGGAGTACCCTGCTGTAATATAAGCTTCCTGTTTCCTGTCAGTCTTGGCCAGGGCAATTTCTACCTTGTGAAGTTGCTATTCCTGGTCTGGTCAGGTTGTTCCTTTTTTTGCATAATATCTGATACCTGTTTGTTACTTCCAGCAGATCTCTTCCCTGCCGACTCCTCGTTGACTCCGGTGTTCTTGGCCTGTTCCCCGGACCTCTTCTCTGCTGAAGTGCTGGCTCCAGTCCTGCTCCGGTTCCCAGGTGTTCTTGTGCTGTTGCTTTTTACCACGTCGCCTGGGGTCGGTTTAACACTCGTGTCCGCTTCATTGGTCCCCCCGAGGTTGGTACCGGCGGTATCCCTGTATAGGGGTTAAGCGCTCCGGGGCCTCCTTTGTGGTGTTCCGGTGCTGCAACCTTGTTGCTCTCCCCTGGGGCGTGGGTTCTTGTTTTGTTGTTGTACACAATAAACCTTTTGACTCTACTGTTCTAGTCCGCCTCTCTATCAACCAGGTATCGGCATACGCAACTACGCGGTTCAGTGGGTTCACACGTAGGGTCCGTCAGTAGGACGTGACACTGGGGTTGCCACATTCCCCCCTAGTTAAATTCAGTACTGCTGGACTGAGGAAACATTTTAAAGAACAATAACAATGTTATTATTATTATTATTATTATTTATTTATATAGCGCCATTAGGTTCCATGGTGCTTTACATGAGGATGAGGGAGACAAGAACAAGTACACTAAACCTAGGCGATGAGGACGTACAGGTACAGGAGGGGCAGGGACCCTGTACACGAGGGCTCACAGTCTATGATGTTATAACATCAACAACAACAATTAAGAATTTACAAAGTCTATAAAATATCAAAAATTACAAAAACGAACAAAATAGGAAAGCAGTCTTTGCGGCGCTTAGTCTTTACACTGCTATCCAGGAATTGTCTCTTGAATTTAGTTGGTGGGAACTGCCCAAACACACTTCGTGTAGTTCATCCCTAGGCATGGCTAGAGGACACTCTGTAGATGGGCCTAGTTTTCGGCCATGCCGGCGGCTTATTTTCGAGGCCTTGGCTTGGCGCTGGACGCGCTGGCGGATCCCGGAGCAAGAGGGACATAACCTATCCACAGGGCCATACCTGGAAAGGTGCATTCCCTGGGGGCACAGATCAGAATAAGACATCCCCTATTGAGATATATGTGATATATACATCTCTAAAGAAAACCACCACCACCAGAGAACAACAAAAGCACCGACTAGCCAATACAGGACCTGTGAGTTCCCTAGGTGCAATATATCCCTATATATAAGATTAGACAGCGATATTTTGATAAAGACCACGGGACGTGGTCGAAACGTCAAGTCCTATCGCAAAAAATGTCTGTATGCACCATAAATAAATACACAACTTCACTTTGAAAAATTTTGGAGTGTGCAGTGTTCCTTAAAACTTTGTTGATATCGGGACCCAAGGGCCCCCTACACCAGCACCTCTACTATGTCCAACAGGTGTGCACGCCAATCACTATTACTTCGAGTAGACGATGACATCATCTAGGTACAACAGGACGGTTTCTAAGTTTTTATGTCCTAGGCAGCACTCAATTAACCGCTGGAACGTTCCGTTGCATTGCAGGGTCCGAATGGCATGCAGTTGAACTCGCAGAGGCCCATTGGTGTCGTAAACATGGTCTTTTCCTTGTTCACCTCTGCCACGGGAACCTGCCAATACCCACTGGTGAGATCTAAAGCGGAGAAATAGCAGACCATAGAGCAGCTAATGATTCCTCAATTCTGGGTAACGGGTATGCGTCCTTATGTGTAATGCGGTTAATCTTCCTGTAGTCAACACACATCCTCATTGTACCATCTCTTTTCTTATCGAGGACTAACAGAGCTGCCCAGGGGCTACAACTATCTCTGATCACCCCAGCCTCCTTCATCTACCACAACATACCCTTGGCATATTGTGTCACACGCATACATGGCGCTGACATTGCTGGATGCTGCTGTGTATGTTTTTGTCTTTAAGAGCTGCATGGTTGATAATTGTGAAGGTAATGGCCTCCTGTATTGTGCTCCAGAACTGCATTCACTATTAGATTCAACTGTTGATTGAGGGGTTAATGTGTGACTCACCTGAACTCCCCTCCCCCTAGCCCTTAAGTAGCCTTTCTTTCCACCAGGTGGTGCTGCTGATAGAGTTTCATTCTATGCCTGGAAGCCATGCTGTTCAGTTCTGTGTGTTTGTGTGGCTGAGGGCCCTTGGAGTTGCTGTATGCAACTTGTTCTGTGGAGGGAGGTGAGGGGGGAATAGCGCAGGGCTGGTGGAGGAGGTTAGGGAGAGGCTGGAGACCCGAACCTTCTCACCATCACAGATACCTTCGGAATCAGGGCCATTCAGGGTGCCTAGACTAGGGTCAGACTAGTCTTCACTGGTCACCCTGCCCGTAACTGCCATTCTCTTATCAGTATTCCCTACACCGTGACACATTGATAGTGAGTTGGGGGTACAGGCCGGTACCTCTCTTTAATGAGTGGATGGTCTCCAGTGGGGATATGGTGTTGTACCCCTTTTACCTGCCCAAAGTCTAGTGGGTGTTTGCTAAAGACCCGCTCATAATCTTGGACTACCCGGTAAACTCCTTGCTTTTGATTCGAAGGGGTGGAGTCAGTGCTTACATGTAGCTTCTGACACCAGTCCTCCAGCTGCCCCTCGGAGCCGTTGTGCTCCACCTGGTCGGACGGAATCAAGGGTTCCACTGCCTTTATTGAGTTATTTTTGACTGTGAACAGCTTAGCAATGGTAGCATACTGGGGTAGTTTGACCTCTTTGTCCCCACAATTCAAGATGTGTACAGGAACCCTCCCCTTGCGGACAATTACCCCCTGGTCGTCAGGATGGTTGGTCTACTATCAAAGTACACGGGTTCTACCAGGGCCTGGTAATCTTGACCCCTGAGGCCTATTGCTGCCAGACACCAAATTAACATTTCATTCTTGGAGGTATTGCAATGGGGAATGGATCACTTACTCTCACGCTGACGATTTCTCCACCAGACAGCTCAACTTGTTGCCTCTGCATTAGGGCTTTGATCTCCTTCTGCAGGACTTGTTGCTCATTTGAACTGGCAGTTTCGGCTACCTGCTGTAATAGAAAATAATCTCGCCAAGACAATTTTCTATCACATTGGTACCTAGAGTCATCATTGGATTACATTCTTGATGATCAATATCTACAATTATTAAACCTTGTGATTTTAACTCTACTCGGCCAACTTTTATGGTCACCTCTATATACCACACTTGTGGTAGAGGCTGACCATTACTGGCGATTTTTGTTAAGTCATCATCTCAGCCGTGGGTTATATCAGAGTCAGCCCAGTACTGTTTGTAAAGGATATATGGCATCATCTTCACCTGGGAGCCAGTGTCCAGTAAAGCATTCATCGGAATGCCATCAGTCATGACTGGGAGGACCAGTCATTCCCCTACATACTTGTCTCGCCAACTACGTGGGCCAGATTGCCTTATTCTTGGGGGTTGGCCATCTGCCCCAGGGGTTGCCCATTTGAAGGACAACCTCGTGCGAAGTGCCCCGCCTTGCTGCAGCGGCAGCTGATGGTTTGTCCAGTTGCATCATAGAGATCGCTGTCTCTTCCCCTGATCGGTGGGGTTCTTCTTTGCCATCACTATGGGACGTCATCTGGACTGGAGGCCAGCTGGATCTTTTCCTTTTGGGACATTACTTGCATGGTCTGCACAGTTTTTGTCAGAGCAGCCACACTTTCAGTCAACTCCTGGACCTGGAGTTTTAGATCTGCCGAGGGGTCATTCTCCAGGGCCTGTGGCGAGGGCACCTCCTCCTGGTGGCAGGTGATGGCTTGGCGCCGGAGGGGTACAGTGCTGGTCGGGGTAGATTTTTGCAGCACCTGGATGACCCGGTCTTTAAAGTGAGCAAAGTCCAGGTCTGGGTTTTGTAGGGCCATAATGCGTAGCTGTGTCCGTTGAGCATCAGTTAGGTGCCCCTCAATAAACGGCTCGGTCAACAGTCTGTCCTCATCTCGCACACTGTCAGTGTCTACCTGCTTAATGGGCTGCTGCGCATCTTGAAGGTTTAAAGCATAATCCCGTACACTGTCCTGCACCCTTTGTTTGCACCCGAAACATCTCATTTTAGTCTCTGCTGCAGTGCGGGTGTCAAAGGTGTCTTTCAGCCTGGCCAGGATTTGCCTCACAGTTCTCTTATCAGTGTCCGGCCAGGACTTTACTTCCCATTGGGCAGCAGCGGTTAGCTAGCCGATAAGAATGCTGTCTTTTTGGCTCTCAGTCAGGGGGTGCACTGCGAATAAGCCGAATAAGCTATGCAGTCTCTCCTTAAAGTCGCTCAAGGTGTGCGACTCCCCCAGTATTGAGGGAGCCAGGTCGCCCCCGGGACATATGGCATTGATAATGGCATTATGGGGCTGTGGCGGTGCCTGCCGTGGAAGTCTCGTCTAGGATAGACATATTCCTCCACCGTACTGAACTTTAGCCAGGTTCAGCGTTTCTGTTTGCTTATCAGTCTGCTGCTCCGCAGGTTGGATGAACTGAGCTTACAGGGCTTCCAGGTCAGGGCCTCCTGCTTCCCGCCGACTGACGTCAGAGCGTGGGACAGGGTTTTGCTTTGCGCCCTTTCTTGGGTTCCGCCCACAATGACATGCCCCTTTTTCCTTTCCGCGCGCCGTGTGGTAATGGCGGCAATCACATAGTTCAACACAGTCTATGGCACACAGAATCCAGGGATACACAGCTATGAAATCCTGTTTGTGATGCCAGTTGCGATGCCCACCAGGGCTGTGGGGTACATGGTAACTGGGCTGGTGGTTGCTTGGGAGGTCACGGTGGCCTCCATGGACCTTGAGCATGCAATAAAGGGGAATTTGTACAAGGGATAAGTTTGTGACGCCATCTGTGGTTATTCTGGTCAGGGTGACCAGTGCTGTTGTGGAACCACTGGGGCAGATGGCGATGCAGTCGGGATGGTTCTGCTCCCCACAGGTAGAGCGGGACCCCAGGGCAACCAGTGTAGACTACTGAAGAGATAATACATGTTGGGGTGCAGGACTGAGGGCATGGGAAATAACCAGACAACACAGGGATTGTAGTTTCCTTTACCTTTTACTTGGCAGTCAATGGTAGAGACCAGGACACTGACAGCAGGTGGTAACAGAGGTCCGGACAGCCTGGAAGCAATTGGGGATCCACCTTGGAGGCCTTCCTTCTGCGCTGTCCTCTTATGTCCCTGCTGCTTAAAGCTATGCTGTGGCATTCTTCCTGCTAGTTAGTTTCTCACCGGTATGGCAAGCAGCTAGAGACCCTTTACAGGCGTTGCTCCTCCGTGGCGTGCTGTTGTGCTGCCGGGTGTTTGGTGTGGACAGGGGAATTGCAGTCTCCTGCCCTCTGGATTTCGCAGCTGGGACTTCAGTATCCATACAACCAAGGACTCTGGCGTCCTGTCTCTAACGATCTGTGGCGAGTCTGGTCACCGCTCCACTTCCCAGGTTCTCCTCAACTTCTCATCTTTTCCCTCTTACTCATTCTCCACTGTCCTGCGACGAGCTCCAGTCCCCAGGATGTCTCACTTGTCCTGAACCCTGTTCTTAACAGAACTAACCCCGCCTCTGGACATTAATTTATAGGGAAGCTCCCAGGGGTGAACCTAGCCTCTCTGCTGCCTGAGGCAAACTACAAAACGGCGCCCCCCCCCCCAACTCAAGGATGTCGGCGCCATCACACGCACATAGAAGAACCACACAGAAGAATCCAGAACAAGGGTCATTAATCGCAATGGCGGCTTGGCACAAGCTACGGAAACACAATGATGGCGGCAGAGTTGTGGTCCTGTAGGCAGACACAGTGCTGCATCCTTATAGCACAGGAGGCAGCACTGATTGCCAATCTAATATCTCTGGCACACGCCTACAAAACTCTTGGCAGCTCCAATGTGGCGCTGCCTGGCACTGACTAGTCAGACATGTCCATCATGCCGCACTGTCCACACACCACAGGTAACGACCTGCAGTCTGAGCATCAAGAAGCCGCCACTGCACTAAGCTGGTAAAATTTCCTAACAGACCACGCCTCTTCCCGGAATACTTAGATAATCACAAGTGCTGCACATGGGGCTGTCCAGAGTTAATAGCAGGTGCCGAAGAAATGGGTTAAGGAAGGGATGTGGGAGCAGGAAGGGGGACGAGCACCACCGACCAACCACCGCCTGGGAGAAACATGGCTGGATGCCTGTATGTATCGAGGGGCGGCACTGGACCTGGTGTGTAAGTTATGGCTAATTAGTCCTGCAGCAGAGGTACAATGCATCCTGCACCAGGGACATACATAGAAATCATGGGGCCCCATAGCAGACATTCTAATTGGGCCATCCCCCCCAAAAAAAAAGAACAGAATATTTGGCTGGGTCACATATGTAAAAATCTCACAACTCTGCAGCCCTTACAAAGTAATTTTTCTCTTATTGAAGCCCCTGGGTTCCTCTTTCATTACCTCCATAAAGTATAATACCAACAAAAGTGCTCCCCAAACACTGTATGATGCCCCCCCCACAGTGAATTCCTCTGCAGGACCCTATAGTATAATCCCCCCCCACAGTCCTTCATATATTATAATGTTTCCCCATAGTCCCCCATATATTATAATGCACCATTCATAGCCCTCCATATAGTATAATGAACCCCATAGACCTTTATACACCATAAAGCACTGCCAATATACATGACAGCACCCCCATATACATGACAACACCCCCAAATACATGACAGCACCCCATAATCCTCCTATATTATAATGCAGATTGTCACTGTTTAAAAGAATGAAAGGTTACTCTTCATCTCCTTTCTCCTCGCAGCCCCTTGCACCTTCTCTCTCCTCGCACGCCCCTCTATTCGCAGCTCTCCTCCTCACATCCTCTCTCCTCGCACCCCCCTCCATTCGCAGCTCCTCTCTCTTCACAGCTCCCCTCTCACCTCCTCTCCTCTCCTCGCAGCTCCCCACTCCTTGCAGCACCTCTTTACTCGCACCCCCTCTCTCCTTGCAGCTCTTCTCTCCTTGCACTCCCTCTCTTCTTGCAGCTCCTCTCTCCTCACACTCCCTCTCTCCTCACACCCCCTCTCCTTCCAGCTCCTCTCTCCCTCCAGCTCCTTGCACCCCCTTTCTCCTTTCAGCTCCTCTCCCCTCCTCTCTCCTTGCAACTCCTAATCGCACCCCCTCTCTCCTTGCAGCTCTAATCGCACCCCCTCTCTTCTTCCAGCTCCTCTCCCCTCCTCTCTCCTTGCAGCTCCTAATCGCACCCCCTCTCTCCTTCTCACATCCCCTCTCTCCTTCCAGCTCCTCTCAACTCCTCTCTCTTTCCAGCTCCTCTCTCCTCCGCTCTTCTCCTTCTCGCATCCCCTGTCTCCTTCCAGCTCCTCTCACCTCCTTGCTCCCCGCACCCCCTCTCTCCTTCCAGCTCCTCTCCCCTCCTCTCTCCTTGCAGCTCCTAATTGCACCCCCTCTCCCCTTCCAGTTCCTCTCACCCCCTCTCTCCTTGCAGCTCCTCTCACCCCCCTCTCTCCTTCCATCTCCTCTCAACTCCTCTCTCCTTGCAGCTCCTCTCACCTCCTTGCTCCCTGCACCCCCTCTCTCCTTCCAGCTCTTCTCCCCTCCTCTCTCCTTGCAGCTCCTAATTGCACCCCCTCTCCCCTTCCAGCTCCTCTCACCCCCTCTCTCCTTGCAGCTCCTCTCACCCCCTCTCTCCTTCCAGCTCCTCTCACCTCCTCTCTCCTTCCAGCTCCTCTCTCCTTCCAGCTCCTCTCGCCCCCTCTCTCCTACCAGCTCCTCTCACCCCCTCTCTCCTTCCAGCTCCTCTCACCTCCTCTCTCCTTCCAGCTCCTCTCTCCTTCGAGCTCCTCTCGCCCCTCTCTCTACCAGCTTCTCTCACCCTCTCTCTCCTTCCAGCTCCTCTCACCACCTCTCTCCTTCAGCATCTCTCACCTCCTCTCTCCTTGCAGCTCCCTCACCCCCTCTCCTTTCTCCTTGCAGCTCCTCTCATCCCCTCCTCTCCTGGCACCCCTCACCTCCTCTTCCTTCCAGCTCCTCTCCCCTCCTCTCCTCGCAGCCTCTAATCGCACCCCTCTCTCTCCTGCCAGCTCCTCTCTCCTCTCACCTCCTTCTATTCACATCCCCTCTCTCCTTCCAGCAACTCTCTTCTCCGCTCCCCTCGCAGCTCCGGCCTCTTCCAGCATGTGTCCCGCGCTCTGCCCTGCGGAACACTCACTGATGATGTCACTGCCCTCTCCATGCAGAGCAGAGCTGCAGGGGGTGGGAGATTTGAAAGCAGAAAGCGGCCGGCGTGCTGCACTGCTTTAGTATATATCGCGGGCGGCGGTCGTGGATCCCATGGCAGTAGCTATCTGCAGGGTGCCTGCCACCTTACCGCCCCCTATATAGCGCCGCCTGAGCGAACACTTCATATTGGCTGATGGTTAATGCGGCCCTGCATGTGCTGCTACTGGTCACTCAAACTCACTGCCACCCTGTCTCCCTCTCACCTGCTGGCTACAGTCCTGTAGCTTACAATCGCTGATGTAATGTTCTCCAAGTTCTTCTCCAACAATCTGCACACAGCACTGGCTGCTCTGGGACTGGGACAGGACTGAACACATACACAGAGGTAAAGTGACTAATGAAGTGACCAATCATCTCACATCCCTTGCTGCAGGGGGTGCACACAGAGAGAGGAGACAGAGTCACAGAGCCAATTGCTGATCTTATATTATAAAGAAAGTGAAATGAAAGTGTACTGTGTACAGCCAGCCTAGGCAAGCCTCACACTCCAAGCCCTCCTCCTCCCTCTCGTCCCGATCACATACAGCTTTTGTTCTTATCTTCAGAGCACACAAACAGTGAGTGACTAACAGCAAACACTGTATCAGCACGCAGCACATTATCTGACTGACTGCAGGTCTGCCGCCCCCTGTCTTCTGACTCATCATTGCTGCTTGAGCCTTTGTACTCACACTGGCTCATGGATGATGCGGCCCTGGAAGCTCCCCTGAAACTGGGTTCAGAGCGCCACCTTCTGGCCTGGAGTGAGGAAAGTGTTAAATACTGGTGTTAACTAATGTGGGGACCCCTTCTTGCTTCCAGGCATGACATCACCCCCTGTGATGGAGGCAATGCCACTGTGGTGACCGGACTCCTGGGGTGCCACAGAGGTTTCCGGATGGTGCCATGAGGAGAGGCTTGGCCAGCCCGGTGTGGGATCCAGAATGCTTAGGGGGATCCAAGATAAGAACTGCCAGCATGGAGTCTGTGGACACAGAGGTATTAGTATAAGGCAAGGCAACAGACTTCCTATTGCAGAACACTGCAGATTGTTAACCTGGATAGAAGCAACTTCCTAGTGAGTGAACAAGTTGCCCAGGCACCTCCCATAGGGAAAGAATGTCTTTAATACACAGAGCAGGTAAGTACTGAGTATGAGTCCTAATAGGGAACAGGTGAATTGATCCTTTAAGTATGTGCAGGAAGTGGCATGTACTACCTAAGAGCATTCCCAGGAGACTTGCCAAGAGGGCGCAGGTTCCTAGCAGAGAATGAAGCAGATGGGAGCATAGATCCATGGACAGGGTAAGCAGAACCAGTGGACCTGCATGGTAGGCACTGACCTCCCTGCTTAGCAGGGACCGGCCCATGGCCGAAGGCATGACAGTACATCCCCTTATGCTTCCTCTTGTCTTCAAACCTGCCAGGAACTTTTTAAGGAGGACCCGGGCATCACTGTTCTCCTCAGGTTCCAAGATCTCTCTTCAGGAACATAACCCTTCCAGTCAACTACAAAGAGCGTCCTGCCACTTCTTGGCCAGGATGTCCTTAACTTCATAGATGTCCTTGGCACCGACAGGAGAAGAAGAATTACCTAGATCCTGGGAGTAGTGTCCAAAAATAATCAGCTTCAGCAGGGAGACATGGAAGGAGTTATGGATCCGTAAGGAGGAAAGTAGTTTCAAACGGCCGCACACCTTGCTGATTCAGCGGAGCACTTCAAAGGGGTCGAATGTAGTAAGGAGCGAACTTGTAAGAGGGGACCTGAAGATGGATGTGCCTGGAAGACAGCAATACTTTATCTTCGGGATGGAAAGGTGGCGAATGCAGACGTCTTTTGTCTGCATGGTCTATGGTTCGGACCGATGCCTGCTCCAGTGAGGTCCTGGTCTCCGTCCAGACCATCGTGAAGTCCTTGGTCAGGGACTCAGCCACAGGGTTGCTAGGAGCGAGAGACAATGGAATCGGAATCCTAGGATGCTGTTCTTAAACAATGAAAAACAGGAAGTTAGTGGAGGACTTACCGATATGGTTTTTGTAGGAAAATTCCACCCACGGTAGCAGCACGACCCATCCGCCGTGGTGTCTATTGACAAAGTGTTGCAGATTGTCGGTGAGCACTTGATTCACTCGTTCCACTTGGCCGTTAGATTGCAGGTGATAGGCCGAGGAGAAGTCCAGGGTGACATCCAACAGCTTACAGAGGGACCACCAGAATTGGTAGATGAATTGAGCCCCCTGTCAGAGACAATGTGGAGCAGAAGGCCATGAAATCAAAGAATATGCTGTGAGTTTAGGAGTGGATAGGAGAACACACAGTGGAATGAAGTGTCTTGGAAAACCAGTAAACCACAGCACAGATTACTGTACAATCGGATGATGCTGGCAGATCCATGATGAAGTTTATGGCAATGTGCTGTCAGAGAGCAGACAGAATTAGGAGCAGAAGAAGGCAACCAGCTAGCAGTTTCTTGGGTGCTTTACTGCGAGCACAGGAGGGACGGGCTGCAACAAAATCCAGAACATCTTGGCGCAAGGTGGGCCACCATTAGTGTTGAGATATCAGCTGTAATGGCTTCTTTTGACTGGCGTTGCCGGCAAGCTTAGAAGAATGACCCCAGCATAGGACTCACTTGTTGTCTCTTTCACTTACAACAGTCCTACCAGGTGGAAGCTACGACAACCTGACTGGAGCCACTGTGATCATCTTAGACAGTTCAATAATGTGCTGAGGCTCCTCCTCTAGGTCGTCAGACAGGAAGGACCTGGATCACGCGTCAGCCTTGATATTCTGCTCTGCATGATGGAAATAGAGAGAAAAATTGAACCATCAGACTTGATATTCTTCTCTGAGGGACGGAAATGGAGAGAGAAATTGAGCCGAGCAAAGAATAAGGACTAACGAGTCTGGAAGGTTGAGTCTTGAGTAGACTGGAGATACGACAGATTTTGATATCAGCGTAAATGATGACTGGATGAAATTTGCCTTCAAGCAGATATCACCATTCCTCTAAGGGCCACTTTACACACACCAACTTATCTGTCCAACTTCTGAACAACTTACTCGTTGCACTGAAATCATGGACACATTGTTCCATTTTGTGGCTGTGTACAAATGTAACAATGTGTCCATGATTAGGGATGGGCGAATCTACTCGCTAGGACTCGTTACTCGGCGAGTAGTAAGGGACTCGCAGGACTTGGTACTCTGCGAGTTTCCCAGTGATTACTCGCACGAGTCCAATGCAAATCAATATCAATCCTAGTTTTGTCAGAAACGCTGACAAAACTAGGATTGCCATTGTTTGCATTAGACTCCTGCGAGTAATCACTGGCTACTGTGCCAGTGATAGCAGGGAAACTCGCAGATAACTGCTGTTTCTTTGCGAGCCAGTCCAGCTGTCTTCTCTGTGCAGCTCCAGGGTCCTAGAGCCCGCCTGCTGCCTGATGTAGCAGTGCTGAGATTGTTCTCAGTCTGCTCATTCCCTGTGTACAGACATGAATGTCTGTGCACAGAGATGATGTAGCAGTGCTGAGATTGTTCTCAGTCTGCTCATTCCCTGTGTACAGACATGAATGTTTGTGCACAGAGATGATGTAGCAGTGCTGAGATTGTTCTCAGTCTGCTCATTCCCTGTGTACAGACATGAATGTCTGTGCACAGAGATGATGTAGCAGTGCTGAGATTGTTCTCAGTCTGCTCATTCCCTGTGTACAGACATGAATGTCTGTGCACAGAGATGATGTAGCAGAGCTGAGATTGTTCTCAGTCTGCTCATTCCCTGTGTACAGACATGAATGTCTGTGCACAGAGATGATGTAGCAGAGCTGAGATTGTTCTCAGTCTGCTTATTCCCTGTGCATAGACATCTATATTTATGCACAGGGGATGTAGCAGAGAGGACATCGCGTTTTGGACTGCGTCGGACGGAAGAGGATTTTTTTAATTAAAGATGGAGTCCCTAATGGCTTTTTTTTTTATTTCTAATAAAAAATTTTCCTTGTGTTGTGTTTTTTTTAAAACAATTTAATAGAAATTCATGGCGGTCATGTCTAATATTGGCGTGACCGCCATAAATTTCGGGCTTAGGGCCAGCTGATAATACAAAGCTGGCCCTAGCCTCTTTATTACCCAGCGTGCCATCGCTACCAGGGCCGCTGGAAGAGCGGGGTTCAGCGCCAGAGGATGGCGCTTCAATGAACGCGCCATCTTCTGGGGCGGCTGCGGGCTGCAATTTGCAGCGGGGGGTGCCCAGAAAGCTTGGGCATCCCTGCGCTGCGGATTCCAGCCCCCAGCTGCTTAGCTGTACCTGGCTAGACATAGAAATTGCGCGGAGCCCCACGCATTTTTTTTAAATTATTTCATGAATTTCAGAGTCAGAGTCTCAGAGTCAGAGTCTCAGAGTCAGAATCTCAGAATTTCATGAAATAATTAAAAAAAAAAATGCGTGGGGCTCCGCGCAATTTCTATGTCTAGCCAGGTACAGCTAAGCAGCTGGGGGCTGGAATCCGCAGCGCAGGGATGCCCAAGCTTTCTGGGCACCCCCCGCTGCAAATTGCAGCCCGCAGCCGCCCCAGAAGATGGCGCGTTCATTGAAGCGCCATCCTCTGGCGCTGAACCCCGCTCTTCCAGCGGCCCTGGTAGCGATGGCACGCTGGGTAATAAATGGGTAATAAAGAGGTTAGGGCCAGCTTTGTATTATCAGCTGGCCCTAAGCCCGAAATTTATGGCGGTCACGCCAATATTAGACATGACCGCCATGAATTTCTATTAAATTGTTTTAAAAAAAACACAACACAAGGAAAATTTTTTATTAGAAATAAAAAAAAAAGCCATTAGGGACTCCATCTTTAATTAAAAAAATCCTCTTCCGTCCGACGCAGTCCAAAACGCGATGTCCTCTCTGCTACATCCCCTGTGCATAAATATAGATGTCTATGCACAGGGAATAAGCAGACTGAGAACAATCTCAGCTCTGCTACATCATCTCTGTGCACAGACATTCATGTCTGTACACAGAGAATGAGCAGACTGAGAACAATCTCAGCTCTGCTACATCATCTCTGTGCACAGACATTCATGTCTGTACACAGGGAATGAGCAGACTGAGAACAATCTCAGCACTGCTACATCAGGCAGCAGGCAGGCTCTAGGACCCTGGAGCTGGGGCAGCCAGAACACAGAGAAGACAGGATCTTATCAGTCAGCGATTACTTACAAAGTAAACGAGCAATGCAAATAAATGACAAAACTAGGATTGCTTCAGGCTGAAGCTTCCGAGACACATCTGCGATTTGTAAATCTCACACTACTCGCTATTACTCGCTTCACCATTCATTAACATTGGACTCGCTAGACTCGCAACGAGTAGCGAGTCCTGGGCTCGGACTCGCTAGAGTCAAGCGATTCCGAGTAATTTAGGATTCGCCCATCACTATCCATGATTTCACTGCAACCAGTAAGTTGTTCAGAAGTTGGACAGATAAGTTG
The DNA here is from genome assembly GCA_033576535.1 of Allobates femoralis. Classification (NCBI taxonomy): domain Eukaryota; kingdom Metazoa; phylum Chordata; class Amphibia; order Anura; family Aromobatidae; genus Allobates; species Allobates femoralis. Next base: position 341,016,917 of record JARQOC010000002.1, on the reverse strand, counting down.
GTGTGTGTAAAGTGGCCCTTAGACTAACTTAATTGTCAGTAACTGTCTATCCCTAATTGAATAGTTATGTGCGCAGGGCAAGAATGCCTTGGAAAAGAAACCACAGGTCATCATCATCTTACCAGTAGCCAGTTTTTGTGGGAGAACTGCTTCAGCTCCGGATGAAGAAGCATCCACTTTTAAGAAAATCTGTTTATTGATCATCGGTCTGTGAAGGGCTCAAGTGGTTGAGAAGGCTTGTTTGAGGGAGGTGAAGGCTGACTCAGCCTCAGGAGTCCAATGCTTTGGTTTGGAACCTTTACAAGTCAGGGCTGTGAGTGGTCTTACCAGAGAGGAGAAGTGGGGGATGAATTTCCGATAGTAGTTTGGCAAATCCCAGAAACTGCTGAATGGCCTTGATTCCCTCTGGTTGGGGCCACTTAAGCATGGCAGAGATCTTCTCTGAATCCATCTCGAGACCTGTATCGGAAATGATATAGCCAAGAAAGCGTAAAGACTTCTGCTGAAATAGACATTTGTCAAACTTAGCGTAGAGACAATATTCCTTTTAATCTTTGAAGACCAAGACAAACCTTCTTCCTGTGTGTTGGTAAATTGGGGGAAAACACCAGGATGTCGTCCAGATACACCACCACACAAACATAGAGCAGGCCACGGAAAGAGATATAACGCAAAGAAGAGTAAAAAGTGAAATTGAAGGTATAGCAAAAAGGAGAAAAGAAGATGAGCGTGTGAAGGGCCAGAAGAGGGGGGGGGGAATGATCCCCCTCCACCGTCCGCTGCTTGAAGAAATCTACACAGGTCATTTGGGGAGGGGTAAGGCCAAGGGGTGAGATGCCCAGTACTTCCATGCTTCCTGAATGTAGCGTCTGGCAGTTGAGTCAATGGCAAGGTAATATTCGCGAGTGAAGATCAAATTAAGCTTAGCTGTGAGGTCGCTCATCGCTGGAGGAGAAGCTGCCTTCCAAGCCGCCGCTATGCAAAGTCTAGCTGCAATAAGGACATAGGTTACGATGTGTCGAGAAAGTGGCGGGAGAGCCTCCAGACCCACGTGGAGGACAGCCATCTGAAGGGTAATGGGGACTCTCGTCTCTAGAATGGACCCTATGAGGCCCTCCACGAGTGTCCAGAATTGTGAAATTCTGGGACAGAACAACCAGATATGCGCCAAGATCCCTTTGTGACCACAGAGCCTCCAGCACAAAGGTGAAGTCGCTTTGTTAAAGGTCGCAAGTTTAGTTGGGGTAATGTACCACCTAGGGATGGGCGAATCTACTCGCTAGGACTCGTTACTTGGCGAGTAGTAAGGGACTCGCAGGACTCGGTACTCTGCGAGTTTCCCAGCGATTACTCGCACAGCAACGAGTCCAATGCAAATCAATGGCAATCCTAGTTTTGTCAGAGACTTTAAAGTAATCGCTGGGAAACTCGCAAAGTAACTGCAGTTACTTTGCGAGCTGAGTGAGGCTGTCTGATCTGCTCTCCCTGTGTACAGACATGAATGTCTGTGCACAGAGATGATGTAGCAGAGCTGAGATTGTTCTCAGTCTGCTCATTCCCTGTGCATAGACATCTATATCTATGCACAGGGGATGTAGCAGAGAGGACATCGCGTTTTGGACTACGTCGGACGGAAGAGGATTTTTTTAATTAAAGATGGAGTCCCTAATGGCTTTTTTTTTTATTTCTAATAAAAAATTTTCTCTGTGTGGTGTTTTTTTTAACCCTTTATTGGAGATTCTTAGTGGCTGGGTCAAACCTGGCCTGACAATAAGAATCTCGGGCTTAATACCAGCTTGTATAACAAAGCTGGTATTAACCCCTTTATTACCCAGCGTGCCACCGCCACCAGGGCCGCTGGAAGAGCGGGGTTCAGCGCCAGAGGATGGCGCTTCAATGAACGCGCCACCTTCTGGGGCGGCTGCGGGCTGCAATTTGCAGCGGGGGGTGCCCAGAAAGCTTGGGCCTCCCTGCACTGCGGATTCCAGCCCCCAGCTGCTTAGCTGTACCTGGCTAGACATAGAAATTGTGCGGAGCCCCACGCATTTTTTTTTTAATTATTTCATGAAATTCATGAAATAATTAAAAAAGAGGGCTCGCCTATATTCTTGTGTCCGGCCAGGTACAAATATGCACCTGGGGGTTGGGGGCAGCCCGTCGCTGCCTGCTGGATCTGGCTGGTTCCAGAAATACGGTGAAGCCTACGTCATTTTTTTTCTGAAAAATCAATAAACCAATCCTAAAAAAGGGACTGCCTCTTTATTAACCCCTCGCCCATGGTCCAGGGGTTAATAAAGATGCAGTCCCTTTTATTTACATTGTTTTATGGATTTGTCAGAAAAAAATTTGACGTGGGCTTCGCCTTATTTCTGGAACCAGCCGGATCCAGCAGGCAGCGACGGGCTGCCCCCAACCCCCAGGTGCCTATTTGTACCTGGCCGGACACAAGAATATAGACGAGCCCTCTTTTTTTATTATTTCATGAATTTCATGAAATAATAAAAAAAAAATGCATGGGGCTCCGCGCAATTTCTATGTCTAGCCAGGTACAGCTAAGCAGCTGGGGGCTGGAATCCGCAGCGCAGGGAGGCCCAAGCTTTCTGGGCACCCCCCGCTGCAAATTGCAGCCCGCAGCCGCCCCAGAAGATGGCGCGTTCATTGAAGCGCCATCCTCTGGCGCTGAACCCCGCTCTTCCAGCGGCCCTGGTGGCGGTGGCACGCTGGGTAATAAAGGGGTTAATACCAGCTTTGTTATACAAGCTGGTATTAAGCCCGAGATTCTTAATGTCAGGCCAGGTTTGACCCAGCCACTAAGAATCTCCAATAAAGGGTTAAAAAAAACACCACACAGAGAAATTTTTTTATTAGAAATAATAAAAAAAAAGCCATTAGGGACTCCATCTTTAATTAAAAAAATCCTCTTCCGTCCGACGTAGTCCAAAACGCGATGTCCTCTCTGCTACATCCCCTGTGCATAGATATAGATGTCTATGCACAGGGAAAGAGCAGACTGAGAACAATCTCAGCTCTGCTACATCAGGCAGCAGGCGGGCTCTAGGACCCTGGAGCTGCACAGAGCAGACAGCTCTTACTCTGCGAGTTTCCCTGCTATCACTGGCACAGTAGGGAATCCAATGCGAGTTGATTTGCATTGGGCTGGTTACTGTGGAGTAAACGCTGGGAAACTCGCAGAGTAGCAGATAGAGCCTGAAGCTTCCGAGACACATCTGCAATTTGTAAATCGCACATTACTCGCTATTACTCGCTTCCCCATTCATTAACATTGGACTCGCTAGACTCGCAACGAGTAGCGAGTCCCAGGCTCGGACTCGCTAGAGTCAAGCGATTCCGAGTAATTTAGGACTCGCCCATCACTAGTACCACCTCAATTGCGTGTTTTTCAACTGTTCCAAGTGGTTAATGCATTTAGTTGCACCCAGCACACACCTGGCAGCTCCCCTCCACTCGTCCTCATCCGCCGTGAAGCCCAACTCTTTCTCCCAACTCTCACGGTAAGGAAAGACAGAGGGACCACCCACCTCCAAAAGACCCGCGTATAATGTGGATAACCCCTTTGATACCTTCGGGTCCGCCAGGAGGAATGCCCGCAAAGGCGAGAGCCGATAGGCTGGTCCACCCATCCCGGACCCCCATCCCCGGATATGAAGTGAGACACCTGGCAGAGATGAAAAAATGTGCGATCCAGACACGGGTGTTTCGCGATAAGCTCTTCAAACGAAAGTAAACGCTTACCATTTGTGAGATCTGCCAGAGACTCCATACCCCTGTCCCTCCACGGTGTCACGTTCAGTGTCGGGATATGGAGCTTAAGTGCCTCGAGGGGAATTGCCTCAGGAGGGAATCTGATCCATTCACTCAGGGCACGTCTCCAGGCGAGAACCAGAGCCCCAAGAGTGGCCAGGCCACATTGAAACTGTACCAGGCCAAATGACTCTGCAGCCAAGAGGCAACGTAGGGAGCCCCCCCGCACCACACAGGATTCAATTTGATACCAGCCTGCGTCTACCTCCCCAGTCCACCACCCCTTTGCCACCTCCAGTAAGGACGCTCTGTAATATGACATCATGTCCGGGACCCAGATACCCCCACGTGTCAGCTTCAGGTACATAACCCTCCGGTTAACTCGTGGTCGTTTAGTAGCCCAGATAAATCGATTGGTGAGGGTGTGGAGTCGAGCTAGAAGGCGCGAGGAGAAGAACAGCGGTACACATCTAAACAAATAAAGTAGTCTGGGGAGCCACATCATTCTGAAGGCCTGAATCCTTGCCACCCAAGAGAGTGGGAGGGTGGCTTGGGCATCCGTCGCCTTGCGCAACACTGTTAACAGAGGGTCTGTATTAAGTTTCACCATCTCTGCAATGGGACACAGAATAAATTCCAAATTACGGGATGCCCTCTGGGGACCAGCGGAAGGGGAGGGAAAGTGATAGATTATCAATGTCAGACTGCGGGACTTTGACAGGGAAAACGACAGACTTAGAGGCGTTAAGTTTATAATATGACACACCCGCAAAGACATTGAGTAATTTCAGCGCCCTCGGGAGTGATGACCGGGGATATGTGCACGAGATGGTGATATCATCTGCATACATGTTCCCTGCCTCCCACCCGAATCCCCCTGATGAGAGGATCAGCCCGGATGTACGCAGAAAGTGGTTCAATAGTAAGGGCAAATATCAGGGGAGACAGCGGGCAACCCGGTCTCGTCCCGCTTGATATCTTAAAAGGCTTCGAGAGGAACCCAGAAGAGAAAACTCTGGCGGAGGGGTTGTAATAGAGTCCGAGGATTGCCGAAAGAAAGGGACCATCAAGTCCAAATTTCCTCAGGACCTCCACGAGATAGCCCCAGTGTACCCTATCAAATGCTTTTTCGGCGTCAAGCGAGAGGAATACACTGGGGTCACTCCTTCCCTCCGCCAGTTCAATGAGGTTTATCATTTTCCTGGTCCCATCTCTGGCCTGCCTTTGAGACACAAAGCCCACCTGATCCGGACTGACCAACCGGGGAATCACCTCCGAGAGTCTTGCCGCCAGTAATTTGGCGTAGATCTTCAAGTCTGTGTTCATCGGAGAGATGTGACGATAGCTCTTCGGTAACTCCGGATCCTTCCCGGGTTTGGGAATGGTCATCACGGTAGCCTCCAAGGACTCCACAGAGATAGAGCCCTCCGATCTCCAGAAGCTGAACAACCTCAACAGATACGGGGCCAGGGTGGTTCCAAATGCCTTATAGTATTTGTTGATGAAACCATCCGGGCCAGGCGCTGAGTTACTTTTCAGCGAAGTGATGATTTTAGAGACTTCCGGGAGGGTGAAGAGTTGGTTTAGAGACTCCAGCTGTTCGGGTGAGAGAGGGAAGGTCTAGTTTTGATAGAAAATCTCGAATCAAGTCCTCCGAAGGTTGCGGGGTCTGAGGGTGATGTCTCAAGTTATAAAGTTTAGCGTAATACGAAGAGAATATTTCCACCATTTGTCTCGGGTCCCTCACCAGTTTCCCCGCCCCATCCCTCATAGATGTAATCATTGTCCAGGACGCATGCGCCACCAGCCTCCTAGCCAGAGGTCTGTCCGCTCTGTCGCCTATAGCATAATATCGTGTCTTAAGTTTACGCAGCCCTACTTCATACTGGCGCAGGAGAAGGGAACTCTTTACTGTTATTAAGCTGAGACTATGGTAGTTGATACACGGGCAAAGAGACACAATTTTCTTCATGACGAAGAAGAACTCAGCTCCAGCTGGGGAGGAGGACTACTGGATAAACCCTCAGGCCAAATTCTCCTTAATGAAATCGGACATGGCTATGGCTTGAGTCCCTATAGGAAGAAGAGGGTTGATCCTACCTCAAGGCGGAGTAGATCCAGAGTTTCAGCTTCTTACTTGTCGAATACATCTGCCAAGGACAAGTAGGCAGAAGGTAACCGGGGTAAGGCTGCAGGAGGCTGTGGGGTAGAACCAGGCCATACTAGTTTGAGGCAGTGATCATGACAAGACTGACCTCATCGAAGAACATCTCTTGATAGCCAATCCAGGACAGGTTCATGGAGATGCAACCAAGGAATTTGTAATAGAAACGGTGGAGAAAGATTCAGGAACACATAGATGGTAATTTTCTCCTTGTGCAGTGCTTTGATTTGAATCTCCACCTCTTTGGTAATTCCCAGAATGGAATCCTTCAGGGGTCTTCCGTTTCCCTAGACGATGTGCCAGGACCATTGCAGAGGAACAATTGGAATATCCAGGCCTGGACTGATAGGTGGGAGGAGTGGGAACTTTCCAGATGGGCCGCTAGTTGTGGAGTGGGCGGGGCCACAGCACATGCTTCTCTGGCCGCAGGCCAGCTTTATTCATTTAGCAGCCGCCACCCGGGGGCATAGCGGGGCCTGGGGAGCCAACTTTCATTTCAGAGTGAGTCATTGAGTGGTTCACCACCAGTGGGCACCCAGCGGCAGCGTGAGGACAAGACCTTGTTTGTGGGCGGAGAGAGCACACTCTGCTCTCCCACCAGACCCAGCCCATGAAACATAAAAGCGGTCCCTGCATGGAACCTGGCCCTGGGTCCAGCAGTCAGCAGCAGCTGGCAACTTCTCTCTCTCTTCACTCTTCCTGTCTCAGCTGCAGACCCAGGGCTGGGCTGCCAGTGCGGGACACAGACAACAAGCAAAGGCACTTTCACTTTCACCATCATCTGTTCTGTAAGTCTCAGTGGGCTGGCGCTGGGCTGTCTATAGTCTATATGGTGTGTACTATATAGACCTACACCCTTACTGTGGCTGGGCTGTGTATATAGAGTAGACTATATGGGCCTACACTCTTACTGCTGCTGGGCTGTGTATATGGCATGTACTATATGGGCCTACATTCTTACTGCTGCTGGGCTGTGTATATGTCGTGTACTATATGGGCCTACACTCTAATGGTACCTTTACACGCCGCCACAACAGGATGGCTACCAACGGCAACTTCACGTGCACGAGCACGGCCGAACGGTTACCAACGGGAACCGCACCCTCTATACACGCCGCCACAAGGTGCGCTACGCTACGCTACATCTACAGCTACATACATCGCCGGGTGTCGCAAGTAGCCGTCTGTAGCTCAGCGTACCAGCTTTACACACCGCCACCACAGAGTGATCTGGGAGCAACAAAGGCAGGACGTAAAACAAATAGGCGTGCCACAGACCTGTACGCCGCGCCCAAACCACAACCATTGGCCAACACTACGGAGTTGTGATTGGGCACGACGGAAAGGGCGGATGGCCGAGACGTGCCGTACTAGTGAGCGGAGTGTGGCACGGAATAAGCGCTTGTGACATGGCGGAGCCTGGCGAATGCATCCAAATCGATGGTAATGGGTCACGCTAGAGCGGTGGCCAGTCACATATCCCGTGTGTATGAAAGTAGCGGTCCGGGGCTATGTGTGCGTAGTACAAGTTTTTGCCTTGTCACGCACGATCAGCGCTTGTGACAGCCCCGTGTGCAGATTGAACTGAGGTGCGTTTGTGTGCCACACATTAGCGTCTTACAAAAGACAGTATGTGCGTTTTCTGTCAAAAATCTGTGACAACTGTGGCGAAGTATGTGTATGTATACAGGCTGAATGGGGTTTAATATATGTGCTGACAGATGTGAATGTAGTGGATCAGCTTCCAAGGCACCAAGTCAAAGATCTGTGTGACAGTGTATTAGCAAACACCTGACAAGAATATGTCCTGCATCAATGTGCTGTGTGCAGGGGACCCTCTGCCTACAACAAAATAAAGGATCATGTACGCACAATGGCCACAAACACTGTTGGGCAAAAGACTTTCAGAAAAACATGGCTACCCACACATATTGTGTGCACAATCCCAGCCAATAGGTGGCTATGACATCCCAGGCCCCCACCCAACCCTGCATCACATTGCCCTCCTCCACCAAGTAATCAGGCTCACACAGATTATGTTGGATCCAACAGAAAAAGGTTTAATATATTGCATGAATCTTGACCTTGTCTTGTGCAAACAAAATATACATAAAGTAAAAACATTGTAGAATTCAAGAGCAGGTGACATTAATCAGCCAAATTCAATGGATAAGCAAATCACCACACATTGCAAACTGTGCATGGAAAAAATACCAAAATAACCTAAACTAACTAACTAAATAACTACATAATGAAAACTCATGCACATAATGAAAACAAAGAGAATGGAAAAGGTCAACCAAACATTAAAGGGGTGCAGCTAACCTGCTGTCACCTTCATTGAAAACACAAAAAGCAACTCCCAGAGCCAGCCACATTATATGGCCTGGTCCTGCCAGCTCACTGCACCAGACCCATTGAAGTAGGAGCAGTAAGCTTCTCTACTGTCCCTGGCCTCCTGCCGAGTGCGGCCATGGCTCTGCGGCTGGAGTGGCACAATCACATGGGCCTCATCACGCCAAGACCCTGGACGGAGCTCCCCTGTTGTAGCGTCTGCATTATCTACATAACCTCCTGGCGTGTATGATGCCCTATCCCTACGACGCAGGAAGTTATGTAGCACACAGCAGGCCACCACTACCGCGTCAATAGACTCCGGTTTCATATGTATAGGTGTATGAAAAATCCGGAATCTATTGGCCATTATCCCAAACGCATTTTCAACTACACGGCGGGCCCGGGATAGCCGGTAGTTGAAAATGCGTCTCTCAGAAGTAAGGGCCCTCTGGGGATATGGCCGCAGTAGGTGTTCCTGAAGTGGGAATGCTTCATCCGCCACAAACGCAAAGTTGAGATGTTCGGTCGTGTGCTCATTTGAGGGTAAGTTTAGCCCACCATTCCCTAGTAGTGTTGCCAAGGAGCTTAGGGCAAACACACCCCCATCTGAGTTGCGACCGGGCATTCCAACATCCACGTAGAGGAACTCATAGTTGGCATCTACTACAGCCATGAGGATTATACTACAATACCCTTTGTAATTGTAATACAAAGAGCCAGAGTGGGCAGGTTTGGTAATCCTCACGTGCTTACCATCCAATGCCCCGCCACAGTTGGGGAAGTTCCACCGGGTTTCAAACCCTTGGCCCACTTCCAGCCATTCTGCGGCGGTTAATGGCATTTTCATGTAGGCTGGCTGCAGAGCTCTCCAGATGGCCCAACACGTTTCAGGGATCAGGCGGCTCAGCAGGGGCAGGGAGACACGTGACACGTATGTGAGGGATGTCATGGACTGCCCTGTAGCCAGGAACCGCAAAGTGATCGCCAACCGCTCAGCAGCTGATACTGATGGGCGCATTATAGTGTCCTGACGCGCTATCATTGGCCCAACACGCTCCAATAGGAAGGTGAAACAGTCCTCGGGCATACGGAGATAGTTTCGGTAATCATCAGGACAGTTAAGCTCCAGCTCCCGCAACAGCTGCATGTGGCCCCGGGTTTCCCGCCTCAGAAGCCAATCACGGGTCCACATCCGCCGCTGTCTGCGCCTCATCAACCTTTCATACCGATCCTGATACCACATTTGCTCTTCCACCAACGCAAGAGCCACGATAACATTGCGGTCATGGATATTCTGCATCCTCAATATCAGCACCTGTAGATGTGAAAGCACAACATGAGTACATAGACCAAAATGTGTGCAAGTCAGCAGGTTCAGCAACCCACACCTCTTTTCCATTACACACTATAGCCAAGAGGATGGCATCTCTTGTGTGGGCCCAAAACACAACCCTGAAGCAAGGACGGCAAACACCCAGTAGTCACCCCAAACAACATGGCACACGGCGATTGAGAGTGGCCTCCTCTACATCAACGTCAATGGGAGCTCCCAAAATTCACACATCTGCACCTAGGTGAGTTAGAAAGGGACATGTGTCACCAATAATGTTGGTCAAACAGGTCCCATAATCCATTACACAGCCCATAATGTCAATTGATTACAGTAAAAATGAGAAGAATAACGAATGTGACGTACCCCGATATGGAAGGTTGAGGAAGGCTACATGAACCAAACAACATTGCACATGACTGCGGATGGTTACCCATGGTGTAATTGGTTTTTGAAGGTGTCATTTTAAATACACATGTATGCCATGTCTGGCGCCCAACACCTCAAAGCCCTGTGTCATCCCATTCCCGTTGAACACAGTCTCCATTGGCCACAACCAGTATGCAGAAATCGATCCAGTCGACATGAGTGACACAGTTCCGTCTACAGTCATGCATCCATTCTCCTGTATGTTGTCTGCAAACAAACACAGCAATGTATCTCAACAAAAGTGTCAAGGCCCACACAAAATGCCGTATCCTAACCCACACACTACACTATATGTCGTCCCAAAAATACAAACCCCTATATCGGCCGCTACACCAGTCTCCGGCGCTCTCCAAGAACATCAACATATGCACCCCACCCTGCGCCAATTCCATGTGTGTCCACAAAAACGTACCTAATGGGTCTGGCCAGCAAGCGTAATGTTTGGCGGGATGGGCAACTTTTAAAGGGCCGCCAACCTATCACGATTCAGCGATCTCCACCAATTAGCGGAAGGCAAATCCGCACCCAGGTGCCCCTTCAGGATGTGCATTATTGTGTCCGCTGTGATTGGTGTCCCGGACTATAAAGGCAGGTCAATGGCCACTGCTCCGTGTCCAGACGTCGATGTGCATTGAGCTACTAGTGTCCTGTTTGACTTCTGTTGCTCTGACGGTAAGCCTCTTTAGCGGTTTGTAAGAAAATGTAATGAACGCAGCTGGTTCTGGCACAGGCAGCTTAGGCGATGTGTGTATGGCCATGTTTGAAGCGGCATGCAAATATTGAACACGTAATATTAAATATGTGAACCTTATTCTGTGTCGCCCAGTAGCCAGGTAGTGCCTCTACTTATATAGTGTAAGTATGTATTGCACCTTCTGCTTTTTGGCAATGGTACAAGAGCACGGTGTTATTTCTTTGGCTGGTACTTCACATCAACATTTCAGGGGTGGTAGAATTGTGGCGGACATTCCAGGGATGTTGGGTACATGTGTTAAAATGGGACTTCCACGTCTGGAGGAACACCTACATGATCATCTGGGTGCACATTACATGTAGTATGTGCAGTGTTGGCACACACCCAGCCCGCCTTTCTGATATAGTGACCCCTTACCATTGTGGACACTGGCCAGGTACTAGTTAGCACACAACGTGTTAGGTCACATGTTGCCCTCTACAGGTATGTACGCACACACCGTGTCAAGGTGTGTTGCAATAGGTACATTGGGGACAGAAATCATGTTTGAAACATCTGTAGGTGGACACCGATATCCGGGGCTTGATATTGGCAGCATACATGTGTTTGAGTTAGTAGCGGTCTGAGATTGAGAAAATGGCACACTCATGGCCAGTTTCACTCCACAAAATAGCTGCATAGATGATCACTGTAGAAAGTTAATGATTATGTGTATGATTGTGGCAAGTTTTGAAATGTCGGTATGCCTTGTGTTGTGACTGTGTTCTTTTTTTTTTAATTTTTCATCGGCAGATGCCGACGGGTACTGTGGAATTGGAATCCCAGCTTCTCACGGAGTATCAGCGGCACGAATGTTTGTGGCGCAGCTCGCTGCCCGAATTTAAAAATCGGGCAGCGAGGGCCGAGGCCTACAGGAGTCTTGTGGCTCTGGCAAATCGCTTGGAGCCAAGGGTAGGCAAGACGTGGGACCAGCAAATGGTGGCACTTAAGATCAAAAACATGAGGTCGGCGTTCATGCGGGCTCACATTCAGTACCAGCGTCGTCGCTCAGGGGCTGGAGCAGAGGAGGTACCATCACCTACCCTATGGTACTATCCCCTGTTCACCTTCATCCTGGGCGAGGTTCGCCCGCATCGAACGACCACCAACTGCCCCGTTGCTGCGTCCCATGTAGGCCCGGCTGCATCACCACCTGCGCCACAGGAGGTGGGTAATTGTGTGACAGTGGTGGGCCACAATGTTTCCTTCACATGTGTGCTTCGATAAATCCTTCACACCAAATGTGTTGGCATATTTACCTCCTTGCTGCGGCACACCTTGGGGTGTCAATCTATCTGCCCTCCTTCCATGACTTGCCAGACTTTTCTATTCTATGCTTCCAGCCGTATTGCAATGTTGCTTCTTCCACAACATCTTGGTATGTTTAGGTTAGTTATTTAAGGGTTTCAAGATAGCAGGTGGTTTGTTCTCAAACAGCCACATAGTACCATGTAGTAAATGGTGCTGTCTCACATGTGTGTTGGCTTTGTTGCCAGTGGGTTAAAGGTAATTGAGTGAGGGGTGGATTCTCACCATAAAGGAGTCCTAATGGGAAGGTGCCCAATATGTGTCATTGGCCAGCACAGCCCCCAGTATCAAGGTGTTGTGGTGACATGTCCTAATATTGGATTACGGCTACGTGACAAACAACTAATTATGTATTTAGCTGAGCTCCTGGAATGGTCGAGGTGAGTGTACAGGAGAACCACTGGTGTTGGGGTCTTGAACCTTATTTGCTTTACTGTGTTATTCCTCATTTTCCATTCTGGTAGTTGGCCTTGGTGTGTGTGGGAGTGGTATATAGAGTCCTGTTGTGAATGTATACAGTTGATATTGCCTCCACTAATGGTTTTTTTTTTTTTTTTTCCCCACCCACAGGCCCCAGAAGAGGACGGCTCCATTGCCGAGGATTCTGTTGCTGATGATGCTCAGCCCATGACATCTGGGGCTGAGCAGGAGGGCGGGGCGAGTGATGTGGGTCCAGGCCCAGGTCCCAGCTCCGGGATCCGTCGCCGCCGACGTCCTGCACCACCTGAGACGGAGCTGGCGACCTGGGCCCGACGCGTGTTGTTGGATGAACAGCGGACCCACATGGACACCGACGCCCTCTACATGAGCAACAGAATGCGAGGGATGGAGCCGCTCCAGAAGAAGATCCTTCTGAGGGTCTTCCACAATGCCGCTGATGCTGCCGATGATGGGGCCCTTCAATGGGGCTGCCACGTCCCCCCCCCCATGCAACACACCTTGTGGCCCCTTTCACCAGCTGCCCCATCTCGGCCCGTGAGAAGACCGGCCCCGCCACAGTCACCCCATCCCCCCTCAACACATCGTCGTTCAACCAGACGTTCTGGGGCAGGTCGGGGCTGCCCTCAGAGGAGGGGGGATGCGGCATTGTCAGAGCCGACAGAAGAGGAGTAATTTGGACACTAGTAGCCAATGCACAGAATTGGCAGTCTGGACTTTTTAATTTCAGGAATTGCGTTTTATATGTATATTTTGTTGATTGAGTTTTGGGCAAAATTTGTGGTTTTTTTTAATTTTTTTTCCACAAAAATTCTATTATTTGTAATTTATTTTAAATTCCAGCCTGGAATAAATTTTATTTATTAACACAATTGTGTATTCATTTCAGAATAAGGATTGTGTGGGTTTTTGGGGGTGAATGTAATTGTGGCCAATAATAGGTTTCCCCAAGCCACACAATATGGGCCAGTGCTCGCTCAGCAGGATCACCATCGGTTCATTTGGAATGTCTTAGCACATTCACAAAGGGATGTTGTGATGTGCCTCACATAGTTAGGTTATGGTGAGGTTTGGTCACCAAATATTAGTAAGGTCACATGAAGGAGCGTATAACAAAGTTAGAACAGCATTGTATTGTAAACATACATGTGTCACAGACATTTGCCATCATACAAGGAAGGCTTAGGCCAGATGGGGCTAGCCAGTCCACACTTGTGATGGTCCCAATGTGGGACAGTATAGGGATTGTAGGCCAGATGGGGCTAGCCAGTCCACACTTGTGATGGTCCCAATGTGGGACAGTATAGGGATTGTAGGCCAGATGGGGCTAGCCAGTCCACACTTGTGATGGTCCCAATGTGGGACAGTATAGGGATTGTAGGCCAGATGGGGCTAGCCAGTCCACACTTGTGATGGTCCCAATGTGGGACAGTATAGGGATTGTAGGCCAGATGGGGCTAGCCAGTCCACACTTGTGATGGTCCCAATGTGGGACAGTATAGGGGTTGTAGGCCAGATGGGGCTAGCCAGTCCACACTTGTGATGGTCCCAATGTGGGACACTATAAGAAAAGAGCCCAACGGGGGCAAAAAAAAAAAAAACAATATTTTCACTTTTGCAAGGCAACAAGCCAACGTGTGAAAATTTTAGGGTCCAACAAGGACAACTGTTTGTGGGGCCATGTTTGGCCAGGATACAATGCATCCCTCAAATTCATGGGTGTGAACCATGGTGTGGGTGTAGGTCCGCCAGCATTTGAGCCAGGCGGCCAAGGTCCTGCAGGCCACGCTGTAGAGCCGTGGTCAAACGGGCCACAAATGCCTGATGGGCCTGGATGAATTCCTCCATGGTAGGGGCACCTGTATTGGGAGTAAACACAAACTTTAGTACACAGTCGTCACTGCTGATGGTTAGTCATGACTGGCCGCAACCATCCACTTACCCTGTTCCTCCAAATCCAGTTCACCATCAGACGGGGAGGGAGATGGGGTCAAGCTCCATCCATATGAGCCCGCACGTTCACCATCTGGAAAAAGGGTGAACCAACATGGTTTACTTTGTTTAAATAAATTGTTTGGCCCCAGATGAAATTTAAGCAACAGTGTGCAGGGTGTCTGTGGCAACATAACCCACTTACCACCATAGTCACTGTGTGGGGACATGGTCACCCCCGGACTCGCCACTGAGCTGGAGACAGTGGGAGGTGGTGTTACTCCCGGGCTGGGGCTCCGTGGCCACATTATGTGGTTCAGGGGTAACAGTGGTCCTGGGCTACGGGGCAAAGACTCCTCTGGGCCGCCAGGTACTTGCTGCTCCTCGCCCTCCTGTGGGAGTTGATGTGTTCCTCCAGCAGCCAGGCAGATGGGGACAGCTGGTCACACTCCAGCGGGCTGCCAGGTGCGGACTGGTCCTCCACGTCCTCTGTCCCGGTGGGTGACGGGACGTCTGGCTCCTGAGGCCCGGGGAAGGTGTTGACCCTGGGGACAAGGGTGCCACTTGAGCCTGATGTGGTGGGGTTCTTGATGGGCCACCTGGGGGTGGGGCATGGGGCCCTTCTTCTGATGAGGATTCAGCATCTAGTTTGAAATTTGAACATAAAAGACGTAATAAGATCATGCCTACACATTGTTGTCCTACAAAGAGCTTGTGTGGGTATGTATTTGACGGCTAAGGCTGGGGTCACACACACACAGATATGTGGCCAGATATTGTTGACAGATCTCTGGTTGCAGTGAAAGCATGGACACATTGTTCCATTTTGAGGCTGTCTCCAAATGTCAACATGTGACCATGATTTGACTGCAAACAGAGATCTGCAAACAATATGTGGGCAGATATCTGTGTGTGTGACCCCAGCCTTACTTAGCATCAACCAGGTGATGCTGGATGCATACACTCATGTTGTATGCATGGACTGTGCGTGTGAGACATTTTTAGGCCTGACTGGATGAGCACAACACTGTGAAGATGTGTTTGATTGTGTAGGCCACACTGTCCCTTGTCATATGTTTCCATCATTTTTTGTGTATTGTGGGACATGCACATGTGGCGGTGTTGTGTTTTGGGGCAACAATTACTCACCACGCAGCCTGGCAATCCTGGCACGGATGTCCAGTATGCGACCTGGGCACTTGTGCTTCAAGTCAGCGATCTTTTTTTGGATCGCTTTGACTGTCCTCTGTACCCCCAGTTGGCAGAGCAGGGCCCGCTGGATCCGCCGCACGGTGCACCGATTGCGCAGCCTGGGGTGGCGGTGGTGATGGTGGCCCCAATAGTCCCGACGGTCGCAATGATCAATGAGGATGATCAGCTCCGCCATCCCCCATGTTGCGGCGCGGTGCACGGCTGCCATGACTGCTATGGTGTGTGCAGTGGCGGGGCTGGCACCTTGCAGGCAGAGTGAAAATGAAACCAACGTCATGACGTCATTACGACCGCTGTGGGGGTGACGCACCTTTATAAGTAGCCCAACACGCAGTGACTCGGCCGACACACTTATGCGGCCCCTACTGCAGAAGACCCACAGTGCAGTCCGTACAACACGGCTCTGATCTGTCTACTGGGTAATCTCCTCCGATGTGCTATGGGATTGTGTGCATCTGTGTGCGCGCTGCGCGCACTGCCAGACCCGGAACACTTCTACGGCAGCTGCTGTGCAATAAGCCAGAGCGGTACGTAACACACACTTGTGCGCTGTGTCCCGCATAATTCGTTATCATGTTGATAGGATGTGCACACTGTATGTAGATCATGGGCCATTTATGATTTTACGTTCAAGTGTGTGTCCGCGTAATTGTACTACTATCTGATCGTGCATACGGCGCGTATGTGTAGTGCTGAAGGGACAGCTCATCCAAGATGGAGGGCTGTGAGGCAAGGGCCAATCGTAACGCAGCATCTTCCACCAATGATCGCTGAAGGGGCGCGGTATCACGGAGCATGGGTGACGCCTTAGCCACATTGCAGCTACATCGCCGGGTGTCCAGAGTTCCCTTCTGTAGCTTCTTTACACGCCGATACAGCTCGCTACAATCGGCGATGTAGCCATCTGTTTATGGGCAGTGCACGGATGCAGAGGTATCTGTAGCCGGCTGTGTCGTCCCGTCTTCAGACGCCGCTACTACGGGCGATATTGGCGCAACAAGCTACTTTTGTAACCTGTAGCGGGTTGTATCCATCCTGTTGTGGCGGCGTGTAAAGGTACCATAACTGCTGCTGGGATGTGTATATGGCATGTACTATATGGGCCTACACTCGTACTGCTGTTGGGCTGTGTATATGGAGTGTACTACATGGGCCTACACTCTTACTGTGGCTGTGCTGTGTATATGGCATGTACTGTATGGGCCTACACTCTTACTGCTGCTGGGCTGTGTATATGGCATATACTATATTGGCCTACACTCTTACTGCTGCTGGGCTGTGTATATAGTGTGTACTATATGGGCCTACACTCCTATTGCTGCTGGGCTATGTATATGTCACGGGTGGCACGGATGACAGGGTGGAGGCCACGCGCAGATGATCCCAGCGGGTGGCCCACCAACCATAATGGGGGAGGATGGTCCGTCTCTTTCAGGGGCATTTACCTTCTGTGTAGATGGAGAGAGGGTGTGATGGGATCTCGCTGTTATGGGGGGACGGCTGTGGAGGTCTTGTGCTCGGTCTGGTTTTATCCACCAATATGGTGGGTCACTAGGACCCAGCAGATTCCTTCCACCTTTATAAGGAGGTTCATTACCCTTCCTCGGTGCAGGTGATAGTTCCTTGTGCACTCATTATCCTTGCTCCAGCAGACGCTGAGGTTGTGGAGGTTGCTGAGTTCTGCTGTCAGATAAGTGTTTCCTTTTCCCTAATGTCTGTCTTCCCTGGTGTTTGTCTTTAGTTGATAGTGGAGGGGTCTAGTGAACCTCTCCATCTGATCCTTAGATAAGATAGTGCTAGGATCAGAGAGGGACGAGGTTCGTGGTCGGCGACAGTTGAGGAGACTGTATAGGGACATTAGGGCAGACAGGGTCAGCTCTAGGAAGTCTAGGGGTTACCGTCTCCTTCTTGTGCCCTTAGCGTTAGGGACTCCTTATTCCCCCCCCCTCGTCGTTATCCTACGCTGGGTGTCTTCCCTACTCCCAGCGTGACAGTATATGGCATGTACTGTATGGGCCTACACTCTTACTGCTGCTGGGCTGTGTATATGGCATGTACTATATTGGCCTACACTCTTACTGCTGCTGGGCTGTGTATATAGTGTGTACTATATGGGCCTACACTCTTACTGCTGCTGGGCTATGTATATGGCATGTACTATATAGGCCTACAATTACTGCTGCTGGGCTGTGTATATGGCTTGTACTATATGGGCCTACACTATAACTGCTGCTACTGACGCTCATTCTTTTAAAAATGCAGCAAAACCCTGTCTAGGGGCAACCTTTCCTGGATTACATAGGTTTTGCTGGGAATGAAAAACGAAAGTTTAAATTAGCAAAAAACAAGATAAAAACACAACAAAAGCATGCGGGTCATTCCATGTCAAGTGATCCAAAAATGAATATTTTTTTTCCCTGACGTCCTCAGATTTTTTAAATTTTTTTTCTATATGAAGTACAACTTTAGTTAATTACAAAAAAAAAGTTTTGAATTTTTTTCTTTATCAGTTAATTTTTTACAGATTTTTAAAGTTTTAAAAAAGTGCGAATTTTGGCCTGTTATGGCTTTACATTTTCTATCATATCTCGGGCTAGAAATAAGATAGAGAAACAAAATAAACACCAATCTACTCAGAACTGTCCAGGCTTTCATCAGATATGTCACAAGAGGATCTTTGTTAATATTTTACCCATGTGATCGCAAGCGCAAAACTTTAAAACGCATTTCTGAAAAATCGGCGCGCTTTAAATATTTCAAAAACTGCCCATGTGTCTGCTTTGCTCTTAGCCACATGTGTACCAAATTTCAAGTTGGGATCGCAATAGGATCATATTTTAACATATTTTACTAGTAATAGCGTCAATGGGTCATTCCATATCAAGTGATCTAAATATGAATATTTTTTTTTACTTGACGTCTTTAGATTTTTTTTTTTTTTTCCTTTATGAAGTACTACTTTAGTTAATTACAAATTAAAAGTTTAGAATTTTTTTCTTCATCAGTTAATTTTTTATAGATTTTTAAAGTTTAAAAAAAGGGTGAATTTTGGCCTGGTATGACTTTACATTCTTTTTTATCTCAGGCTAGAAATAAGATAATGAAGTGGGAGAGGCATCATTTTACTCAGAACGGTAACAGCTTTCATTTCAGATGTTACAAGACTATGTTTCTTTATATCAAATTCAAACTATTGACGGGCAATTGTGAAAAAATGACTGATTGTGTTCTTGGTGACTTTTGAATTGACACTATAATAGTTAAATATTTTGCACTTAGGTCCAATGAATGCGTCCATGGGGTCAAGCTGGGACAGAGTCATCACAAATTAGCCTTATTTGCAGATGACCTGCTACTTTACATCTCCCAGCACCTGGTCTCCATCCCTTCGGTCTTAATGGAGTTTGAACGGTTCGGACAATTGAGCAACTTTAAAGTGAATTGCTCCAAAACCGAGGCACTCAATATTTCTTTGCCTGGAGAATTGGTTTCTCATCTATCTAAACAGTTCCCATTTAAATGGA
The DNA here is from genome assembly GCA_033576535.1 of Allobates femoralis. Lineage (NCBI taxonomy): Eukaryota > Metazoa > Chordata > Amphibia > Anura > Aromobatidae > Allobates > Allobates femoralis. The sequence continues at coordinate 340,997,748 of JARQOC010000002.1, read as the reverse complement.
AAGTAGAAGCCATTAAGTACTTGGGAGTCCTTATACCAAAAGATCTTAAACAAATATTCAATTTAAATTATCAACCCCTTTTGACTAACGCGGAATCGGCATTTACCTCCTATAGACAATTAAAGCTATCCTGGTTCGGGAGAATAAACGAAGTCAAGATGGATGTCTTGCCCCGACTCTTATATACTTTTCAGACAGTTCCTGTTCTATTGGATAGAGGCTTCCTCTCCAAAATGCAATCTATGATCCTTAGATTTGTCTGGGGGGGCAAGAGGTCCAGATTGCGAATGAATATCCTATCCTTGCCCAAGACCAGAGGAGGGGTTGGACTACCCAACATACGAGCGTACTTTGTGGCTTCCTCTCTTGTTAGAGCTCTAGATTGGCATTACCATGCGTCCTCCAAGAAATGGGTAGGGGTGGAGCAAGAGGGTTTGGGGATTCCGCTGAAACACCTGCATTGGATTTCCCCTAAAGACTCCACAGACCTAGTACCTTTGACAGACATGACCAGAAACACCTTGAAGGTATGGCACCTAGTGACGAAAACCCTCCGCTTAAACGACAGACTTAGCCCTTTGACTTCTCTTTTTTCCAACCCATCTTTCCCACCCAGATTTGACAGGCAGAGATTTTTATGTTGGCGGATTGTGGATGACACCCGAGTAGGACAGACTCTGTCCAGTGGTGGTTTGCCCCCGATGGCAGAGCTACAACTCAAAGAACCTACGAGACCTCTTAAGTGATTCAAATTTCTCCAATACAGAGCATACTTATATTCAGCTGACCACTCTTGCAGGGTAAGATTGACGCCCAACGTATTGGAGAGGTTATTCCAACTGGAGGCTCCACCGAGGCGCAAAATATCAGTTCTATACCAGGCCTTAGGGTCCATGAGAGAGCAGGGCACCCTTTACTTCCAACGTGCTTGGGAGAGGGAATTGGGGTGTAGCATTTCAGAAGCTAATTGGCAGAAATGCTTTATATTTACTCACTCACTAGCTAGCGCTTGTTCTGCACAAGAAAGAAGCTATAAGCTGCTCACTAGATGGTACTTGTGCCTGACGACACTCCGGAACATGTTCCCTGGAACCCCTGATACCTGCTGGCGCTGTGGGGAAGAGAAGGGTACAATGATACACATTTGGTGGAGTTGTAGGGAAATCCGGCGGTTCTGGTCTGAGGTTTTCAATGCATACGCCCGGATAACAGGTAAACAAGCCGAATGCTGCCTAGAATCGGCCATGTTATCCATTTTTCCAGGTCCTATTGGGCTACAGAAGAGGGATATTCTCCGCTTTTGCATCTCGGCTGCTCGTGCTGTGATCCCGAGGTTCTGGAAATCAAGCCGGGCTCCATCTCTACTTGATTGGTTCAAAGAATTGATGGACATATATCGAATAGAGGAGCTCGCAGCTGATGCGTCGGGATCTCGGAACAAATTCTTAGGGATTTGGGTTGAATGGATTCTTTTTCACGACTCTGCAGAATTTAGGAGTATCTTTTCCAGCACAGATAATATGGCTCGACCTCTGGCTGATGGGGAGCCAATGGGATGAGTACCCTTTCTCCTTCCCATACCTCACCCGTCCCCCCTCCTTTTTTTTTTTTTTTTTCTTACGTGGCTTTTCTTTCCCAGTATAACTTTTTCTAATGGTTTTTGTTTCTCTTCTCTTGTCTCTTCTTTTCTATCTCTCTTTTCTTCCCATCTGATACATTCAGTCTAGGTATTTCCTTTCTATACCTATACCTTCAGAATTCTAGTGAACATTAGACAGGTATCGGAAACTCTGAGCTGTGAGTAGATCATTAATATTTCGGCCTTCCTTTCCGGTACACCAGTCGATAGACTATTCCAACTAGGCCTCAACGGGTAATGACCCACTTACGTGGTCAACCTGTTAGAAGGGGCCAAGTGATAAAAATCATTCTGCTGGGGCTGCTTGTCCCCTTGACATCAGAACATCTCAAAACCCTGAGAAAGGTTGTATACTTGAGTGTTTGGAATTATATTTAGATTGTAGTATATATTGCACCAGAGATAAGCGCAAAAGTAAATTTGCAGCTTATCTTAAAGTTACTAATAACTTTGTGAATTCTCTTTTTGTATATTTTATATGTCTCAAGATTTTGTTAAAAGATTGAATGTATGTCTTTCATATGTTTTTTCAAAATTTAATAAAAATGAGATTAACCATAGTTAAATATTTTAAAATATGATCCCATCACGATCACAACTTGAAATTTGGTACAGATGTGGCTAAGAGCATAAAAGACACATGGGCAGTTTTGGAAAATTTTTATTAAAACGTTTTTTTCGGAAATGCGTTTCAAAATGTTGCGTTTGCATTCGCATGGGTAAAAAATTAAAATTAACAAATATACTCTTGTGACATATCTGGTGAAAGCCTGGACAGTTCTGAGTAGAATGGTGTTTATTTTGTTTCTCTATCTTATTTCTAGCCCGAGATAAAAAAATGTAAAGTCATACCAGGCCAAAATTCACCCTTTTTTTAAACTTTAAAAATCTGTAAAAAATTAACTGATGAAGAAAAAAATTCCAAACTTTTAATTTGTAATTAACTAAAGTAGTACTTCATAAAGAAAAAAAAAAAAAAAATCTAAAGACGTCAGGTAAAAAAAAATATTCATATTTAGATCACTTGATATGGAATGACCCATTGACGCTATTAATAGTAAAATATGTTAAAATATGATCCCATTGCGATCCCAACTTGAAATTTGGTACAGATGTGGTTAAGAGCAAAGCAGACACATGGGCAGTTTTTGAAATATTTAAAGCGCGCCGATTTTTCGGAAATGCGTTTTAAAGTTTTGCGCTTGCGATCACATGGGTAAAATATTAACAAAGATCCTCTTGTGACATATCTGGTGAAAGCCTGTATAGTTCTGAGTAGAATGGTGTTTATTTTGTCTCTCTATCTTATTCCTAGCCTGAGTTATGAGGAGAAACGTAAAGGCAGGCAACAGCGAAATTCACACTTTTTCCGAACTTTGAAAATCATTTAAAAAAAAAATAAATTTTTTAAAAAAATTTTCTCTTCACATTTTGCATTGTCTGACATGCTATTATCAAATAACAAAATCTCAAAAGAATTAAAAATATAGAGGTAATAATCATTGGTTCACTTGACATGGAATGACCCATGCACCAAAACCGCAGGAAAAATGCCCTGTGCGAAGATGGCCTAAGTCTAGGGTAACAACGCCTCCATGGCTAGTCACCACTGATTAAAGGGGTTATCTGGTATTTTTATTAACTAAAATGTGCCCAGACACCAGCAGGTAAGTAGTTGCCGCCTACCTGCCTGTTGTGCCTGACACCATTCACCTCTGTTCAACCCTGCCACAGCCCGCTCCTGCAGGGGACAGCACTGGTCTGTGGAAGGGGCGGGACAGGGTATCCTGCTGATTGACAGTCGGCTCCTTGCTACCTGATAGGGGGAACTGACTGTCAATCAGTGTGACGTCAGTGGAAGCTGCAAAATGGCTGACAGGAGCACTCGGTGATAGCTCAGGTCAGCTGTGAATGGTGCCGAGCACAACAGGCAAGTTGTACCTACACACAATTTTTTTTAGATACGGTAAATCCCAGATATCTTCTTTAATATCGCAGGTGCAGTTCTGCAATGTATTTTAGGCACATTCAAAAATGAATAAAGAACAAAAAGTGACTTGTTAGAAGATGACAAGACACAGTATATACACAGCTCCACTCTATAGTCCTCAACACAGTATATAGTGTGGAGCTGTGTGAATCATTTACTGTAGAATACAGTATATTATGGAGCGGTGTATGTTGTACATACACATACTTCTCCTTCCTGTAATTCTCAGCATCTGCTCTAATTTTGTGTGTATGTATATTTATACATATTATACAACACTGAAGTCACATGAGCGTATGACAGGTGCGAGGATGACATCGCACTGCCCGAACCAGCCGGCGGCTCTCCTGACCTGAAAATGTCAGTTACATAGAAGTACATAAGGCCTTCATGCTCAAATTAGGAGACCCGGAGGGAGGTGCAATCCTTACATGATTCATATGCTACACATTGCATAGTACCTCTTCTCCTGTCCTGTATACTGGGAGTAATCCTCAGTATCTGTATTATTCTGTATATATGCACTGCACAGTACCTCTTCTCCTGTCCTGTATACTGGGTGTAATTCTCAGTATCTGTATTATTCTGTATATACACACTGCACAGTACCACTTCTCCTGTCCTGTATACTGGGTATAATCCTCAGTATCTGTGTTATTCTGTATACATACACTGCACAGTACCAGTACTCCTGTCCTGTATAGTGGGGGTAATCCTCAGTGTCTGCATTATTCTGTGTATATACACTGCACAGTACCACTTCTCCTGTCCTGTATACTGGATGTAATCCTCAGTATCATATTATTCTGTATATATACACTGCACAGTACCACTACTCTTGTCCTGTACACTGGGTGTAATCCCCAGTATCTGACTTATTCTGTATATACACACTGCACAGTACCACTTCTCCTGTCCTGTATACTGGGTGTAATCCTCAGTATCATATTATTCTGTATATATACACTGCACAGTACCACTACTCCTGTCCTGTATACTGGGGGTAATCCTCAGTGTCTGTATTATTCTGTATATATATACTGCACAGTACCACATCTCCTGTCCTGTATAATGGGTGTAATCCTCAGTATCTGTATTATTCTATATATTTCCCCTCACAGTACCACGTCTCCTGTCCTGTATACTGGGTGTAATCCTCAGTATCTATATTACTCTGTATATATACACAGCACAGTACCACTTCTCCCATCCTGTATACTGGGTGTAATCCTCAGTATCTGTTTTATTCTGTATATATACACTGGACAGGGCCACTTCTCCTGTCCTGTATACTGAGTGTAATCCTCAGTATCTGTATATATACACTGCACAGTATCACTCCTCCTGTCCTGTATACTGGGTGTAATCCTCAGTATTTGTATTTTTCTGTATATATACACTGCACAGCACCACTTCTCCTGTCCTGTTGTCAGAGAGGCGGTATTAGACTTTGATTTTCAGCGTTTAAATATTGTTTAAATTGATTATCTCCAATATGGAAGTCATCACTTCTCTTCTATATAGTTGATGATTTGCCCTTCGCTTTGGATTTGAACGCTGGGACCCCACAATCCTGGGAAACGTAGCATTGAAGAGTAACATGTAAATGGAGCTGCGGTTGATTATTCCCTCCACTGCATCATTCACATGTGGCTTTTCAGATAACTCCTTTAAGAGAATGATGAGGCCATGACAACGTAAAGGCAAATTTCACTGATTGGGGCTGATGGGTGTTATAGTATGTGGGCTGGTGGGGCTTGTTTTCCAGGGCTGCTTTTTGGTCCCAGTCCAGCCCTGGAAATCCCTAACCGCCTGGCCACAGCTTGCTGGATGAAGTCTTCACCAGACCCGGAGTCCATATAGGCCGTCTCGCACCTTCCTGTAGATCACCTGTATAGATATAATTATTGGAGAGGAATCATTCTCAACTAGGGGGCCTCTCTTACCTGTACTAGGTGGAAAAGGCAGAGCATAAACCATATCGGTGAGGATTCTTAGAGAGCCTCTCCTCTTGCTGATTCCTCCTCACCTTGACATGGTCAATCTACATGGGTTCATCCTCAGAGACTGGAGCAGGACAAGGCGGGAACCGAGGTTTCGGTGAGGAAGTTACTAGACGGGGAAACCAATTCTCGAGAATCGTCTTTCTGGAGCACTCCTGGAGACGCAGCTCAATCTGAATGGCAAGGCATATGAGATCATGCAGAATCTTGGGTAGGTCCCTGACCACCAATTCATCCTTCTTTTGGATAATACTCTTCGGAAGGCTACAACTAGAGGCTCATTGGTCCACTGGAGCTCCAAAGCCAGGGTGCGGAAATGGATGGCATACTGAACAGCAAGAGAACCCTGTTTGCAAATTGAAGAGATACTCCTTGGCAGATATGGCACCGACAGACTCATCAAAAATCTTGTGAATGTGTCCAATAATTCCTGCAGATCATGGGATCATTCCGCTCCATTATGGGGTTGAACCAGGCTAAAGCCTCTCACTCCAGGTGAGAGGCTAGGAGAGCCACCTTGGCCATGTCGTTCGAATAATACTGAGGGAATAGATGAAAATGCATCAAGCATTGGTTGAGAAATACTCTGCACAACATGATGTCACCTTCATAATAAGGAGGCTTGCAGAGACAAGGACAAGGTCACATTGTGGAAACAACCATTGAATTCTGTACCGGAGTCTGAAAGACTGGAGCATGAAGAGAATGAAGCACATGGACGCATACATCCATGGACAGGGTGAGCAGAACCAGTGGATCTGCGTGGTAGGTGTGGCGCCCCGCAACGAGTGCGTCACAAGGGAGTATTGCAGCCGCAATATTCTCTTGACAAAGCAGTGCAATAGTTAACTCTGAGATCCAACCCAACATACAACACCTAGAACAGAGGACCAATCCTAGGTCCTGGTGGGTGGAGTGTTAGGGTAGTGAAGTAGAACACACAGTAATCTAGACAGTCGGAACAGAGTCTGAACAGAGTCTGGAATCTAGAGCAGAGCCTAGAACACAGAACTTGGAGAGGAGCGGGGGCTCCGCACTCCGTGCGGGCCCCTGGGCCGTCACCGGTCGGGTGTCAGCACCTGAGGCCTTAACCACCGGGAATGGGCTTATCTACACGGGTTCCCAAAAGACTCCCGTGCCCACAACTTACAGCCGGTTCACTGGTACCGAAGCTGGCAGCAGTTCACCTCTGCCACGCGAACCAGCCCCGTGGAGGAGCAGCTTTATAGGAGCACCCCACCACCAGCCAGTTTCCAGTCGTCTAACCAGCGGTGTACCCACTGAGGGACCCAAGGCTCCCCAAAGAATCCAGAACGTACATCATGGATAGGGCATTGAAGCAGCCTCCCCGTACCCGACCTGGTATTCCTGGGCGACGCTGGCAAGAGAAGCTAAGGAGGTAGAAAGGAGGTACACTGCGGATCTCTGAGGAGCACTATCACTGCTGAGTCCACCCGGTCTTCTACTCAACCACTGTAAGCCATGTACTGCCTGCTGGTTACAGTAAAGAACCGTTGCAGAGACTATCTGTGTCCGTGTCTCCTTATGAACTGTCCGTCGTTAACTAAAGGTAACCGCAGCTGCCGCACAACATCTTGAGCAGCTCCAGCCCCCGGGGATCACCGCTCAGCCTGTGGGGAGCGTAACATCTTGCTGCTGTCCATCACCCCGGGAGGTTCCGCAGCGTCGGTAGCCCTTACCGAATTACTCATAGGTGGCGTCACGAAGAAAACAAATTAAACCCCCCTTTAATCTGTTCCCGTAAGACGTCTTCATTTTGATCTGCACTACACCGGGCCCCACTACCGGCAGGCGCGGTCCACCCGTGACAAGGAAGGAGAAGAATCGCCTGTCTAAACCGGAGTCAGCCGGCCCTGGTGTGCGTCAGAAAATGGCGTCACGAACAGGATACGAGCAGGCCCGTTACCCAACGGGTATATTGTGCTTAAATTGGACTTTATTGTCTACAATTGGACTTTGTTCGTCCCTAAAAGAACTTTCCCGCCTTTACACCATTGGGTCAAGATGGCGCCCAAGATGGCGTTCCCGCCACAAGAAGCCGCCACGTGAAGCCCAGGAGTGAGTCAACTCCCCCCTCACTGTGGGAGGGCCAAAGACAAAAGGCGCCAAACTCTTTGTCCGCCCTGATTGCTCGAATCAACCATGGGGGCGGACCCCAAAGACTTTTCCCACGATTGGACTACAAAAGCCCAGAGGAAATGGGAGTGTCATACATAGACACACAGACGGAATTCTTGACCAGCTCAACCAGAACGTCTTACCGGTTGATCGGGTGTGGTTTCCCTCCAAGAAGAATGGCCAGCATGAGACTCCAAGACCTGATGCGGGAGGTCGAGGCGGAGGCCAGAGCAGCCCTCAGCCAACCAGGTCCGGATCCTGCCCTTACTATAGACGGCAGCCCCGACTTCTGGCTAGAGGCTCTACAAGACCTCCGGGTGCGGTTACTAGAGACAGTGGAATGGACGATCCGTAGCTGGAGCGCGACCCTAGGCAGACGACTACACCATGCGATGCAGCAGAGCCGACCGGGTACAGCTTCTCCAAGCCCCGACGACGTCACCAGCTTCTCGACCGCCTCACCCTCGCCTACCACCTGTCCTGCTCCGTCACCTGAGCCAATAGACTGTGTCATTCCGGTGGAGGCCGCAACTCGACCCGTTCCAGCGACCAACATCGCAACCGATTCCGTTCTTGAGCCGGAGCTCATAACACGCTCCATGGAAGAATTAGATCTCTACCAGGTTCCCACTGAGGAACCCGCGACATGTTTCACCACTACAGAGACAGTCGCCTGTTTTATCCCCGTACCGGAGGCTTCCCTTGCCATTGCCGAGGCCTACCGGGTAACCGGGATTGAAACACCTTTACCTGCGGAAACAGATGAAGAGGCAGGCAGCCTGGAAGCCCTGCAGGACGTCCCTACGGAAGGATCCGCAGCACCACCGCTCTGTTGTACAACGGAACAAGCTTTAACGTCTTTCATCAACGAGCAGCCTGATGTGGTCATCGAGGAAGAGGTCGGAGAGGATGACGACGAGACCCACAGCACCGCTGAGGATTTCGACACCGGGTTCGCTTGGGGAGACAACAAGGAACTTCCTTCCGGGCATACAGCTCGGGTACACTGGTCGGGTGCAATGCCGACACCTTCCCCTGTGCCGTTCCACCGGGTTCCGATACAGACAGCCCGCCAAGTTCAAGCTTCCCGCCAAACCACCAGCTCCATTACTCATCTTTACACCCCGAGCCGTAACGACGGAGATGTACGCCAGAGACGACGAGAGGAGTGGCAAGCCCGAGAACGCGCCAACATGGAGGCCCGTGCCGAGGCTCGCCGCCAGCCGCCGCTGCCTGATGAACTCCGCCGTGAAGGTAGAATTTCCACCTTTAACTTAAATACCGGGTGGGGGTTCGCTTGGGAGGTGGGTTTGAATGAGGAGGTGTTTGTGGGGCGCCGGGACGTTGAGTCCAACTTGCCAAGAGGACATCCCGATCGCGACCTATACCGGGGCGATATTATCACCTACGAGCGCTATGCTTGTGCAGATGGGTGGTTTGCTATCCGGGTGCGCCATCACCCTCAGAGCCAGTGACTTTAAAACTTGAACTTCATCAATGACTCTGTTCCCGTTAATCACTGACCGTGTGATCTTGTGGCTACAGCCTGGACTCTAGTTAAAGTACAGCTGACCGCCCGCCGGGTCCGCACAAAGTGATTACCTGTTTCTTTGCTTATATCACCAAAGCATTTCTTTACCTGTTTTTCTATTTTAATAAAAGTGTGTCATATATGTATAAAAATGTAAAAACCTCTGTAATGTGAGTAGTTTGACGCTTGGGGACAAGCTGATTTAACCAAGGGGGAGTGTGGCGCCCCGCAACGAGTGCGTCACAAGGGAGTATTGCAGCCGCAATATTCTCTTGACAAAGCAGTGCAATAGTTAACTCTGAGATCCAACCCAACATACAACACCTAGAACAGAGGACCAATCCTAGGTCCTGGTGGGTGGAGTGTTAGGGTAGTGAAGTAGAACACACAGTAATCTAGACAGTCGGAACAGAGTCTGAACAGAGTCTGGAATCTAGAGCAGAGCCTAGAACACAGAACTTGGAGAGGAGCGGGGGCTCCGCACTCCGTGCGGGCCCCTGGGCCGTCACTGGTCGGGTGTCAGCACCTGAGGCCTTAACCACCGGGAATGGGCTTATCTACACGGGTTCCCAAAAGACTCCCGTGCCCACAACTTACAGCCGGTTCACTGGTACCGAAGCTGGCAGCAGTTCACCTCTGCCACGCGAACCAGCCCCGTGGAGGAGCAGCTTTATAGGAGCACCCCACCACCAGCCAGTTTCCAGTCGTCTAACCAGCGGTGTACCCACTGAGGGACCCAAGGCTCCCCAAAGAATCCAGAACGTACATCATGGATAGGGCATTGAAGCAGCCTCCCCGTACCCGACCTGGTATTCCTGGGCGACGCTGGCAAGAGAAGCTAAGGAGGTAGAAAGGAGGTACACTGCGGATCTCTGAGGAGCACTATCACTGCTGAGTCCACCCGGTCTTCTACTCAACCACTGTAAGCCATGTACTGCCTGCTGGTTACAGTAAAGAACCGTTGCAGAGACTATCTGTGTCCGTGTCTCCTTATGAACTGTCCGTCGTTAACTAAAGGTAACCGCAGCTGCCGCACAACATCTTGAGCAGCTCCAGCCCCCGGGGATCACCGCTCAGCCTGTGGGGAGCGTAACATCTTGCTGCTGTCCATCACCCCGGGAGGTTCCGCAGCGTCGGTAGCCCTTACCGAATTACTCATAGGTGGCGTCACGAAGAAAACAAATTAAACCCCCCTTTAATCTGCTCCCGTAAGACGTCTTCATTTTGATCTGCACTACACCGGGCCCCACTACCGGCAGGCGCGGTCCACCCGTGACAAGGAAGGAGAAGAATCGCCTGTCTAAACCGGAGTCAGCCGGCCCTGGTGTGCGTCATAGGCACTGATCTCCCTGCATAGCAAGAAACCGGCCCCACGGCAGAGGGCATGTCAGCAGGTATGGGACCTGGACACTAGCAACATTCCTAAAGAATTAATGCATTTCCGAGGCACCTTCTCATAGGGGGAAGGTGTCTTTTACACTCTGAGTAGCTCAGCAATCAGGCTTAGGGTGCTTTCACATAACGATTTTTGCAATTCCGATGCTGTCCGAAAAAAATCGGACAGCATCGGACCGATTTTCGGATCCCATGCATCCCTATGGGGATCGGACCGAATCGGATGTGCACTAAATGCCATCCGATTTGGTCCGATACGATTCTGTCCGATTTTATTATCGGTGCTAAAATCGGAGCATGCTCCGATTTTAGCACCGAAAATAAAATCTGACAGATTCGGATCGGACCAAATCGGATGGCATTTAGTGCACATCCGATTAGGTCCGATCCCTATAACATGGGACCCTATGGAGAAGGGTCCGAGGAAACATCGGATGTCTCCTCGGACCCCGTTTTACTGTACTGAGCATGCTCAGTACAGTAAAACTGCTCCTAACTAGGAGCACAAGTGTTAAAAAAAAAAAAAAAATGTTATTCTCACCTCTCCACGAGCCCCCGCCGTCTTCCACCATCTTCTTTGAGGCTCCCGGTGGCTCTCGCAGGCTGCCGGTGTCAGCAGAGCGCTTCCTCTGCCTTATAGGACCTGCGGTGATGTCACAGTCATGTGACCGCGGGTTACCATGGTGAACCCGCGGTCACGTGACTGTGACATCACCGCAGGTCCTGAACAGCAGAGGAAGCGCTCTGCAGCCACCGGCAGCCTGCGAGAGCCACCGGGAGCCTCCAAGAAGATGGCGGAAGACGGCGGGGGCTCGTGGAGAGGTGAGAATAACATTTTTTTTCTTTCTTTTTTTCAGCCCGGAGGCGCCGATTTTATGCCGGACAGCATCGGCTCCCTCAAAATCGTAATGTGAAGGTAGCCTTAGAGACCTAATAGGGAACAGGTGTACTGTCCCTTTATATGTTTGCAGGGTGTGGTGCATGCCGCCTACTCACACTCAAGGAGACATGCCAAGAGAATGCAGAATCCTGGAGGAGAAGGAGACAAACGGATGCATGGGACTACAGGCAGGGGAAATACAGGAAGACATAGCACCAGAGTAAGCAGAAAAAGCGGAGCTGCATGATTGACGCCAGTCTCTCTGTCTAGAGGAGACTGGTTCCATGGCCGAGGCCATTACGACCTTTTAGCTGCATCTGGTGAATTTTCTTTTTAATTTATGTACTTTTTAGCTTATTATTTTGGAATATAGTGTTAAAGACTTGTAAGCGCGGGGACCCTTGACGTCATTGGCGTAACGATCGTGGTTGCAGGTGTCATGGCTGCGACGAGGCCTGCGCCGCCAGCCGCCCCCTGTACCTGCTGATCGCAGCGCTGGGTGCCCGTTTCACATGGATGTGCGTCCCCGAGGACTAGAGATGAGCAGTGTTTGATTTGAAATGTTCACCAATTTCAAATTCAAGCTGTTTTGGGCGGTGTTCGGGTCATTTGACAAATGCGAACAATTTGTTTCAAATTCGGCAGTTCGAGGTTATGTTCGATAACTCTTCGTTCAGCAAAAGCATAACTGGATTTTCACAGTAATACTGTTATTGAATGTTAATATCCATTTTCAGTGTATAGTGTGCGGGGGTGTCAGGGTTTAGATTAGTGCTGCTGGAATAATGCCGATCCCCATTTTTTTTTCTCCTAACTGCATATACAGGTGCAGGCTGTCAGCCAATCACACACACAGCTAAGTGCATTTTATGCACACAAGCAAGGGCATGTGTCATTGGCTGTGTACAGTCATGGCCAAAAGTTTTGAGAATGATACAAATATAAATTTTAACAAAGTCTACTGCTTCAGTTTTTCTAATGGCAATTTGCATATACTCCAGAATATCATAAAGAGTGATCAGCTTAACAGCAATTACTTGCTAAGTCAATATTTGCGTAGAAAATGAACTTTAACCCCCAAAACACATTTCAACATCATTGCAGTCCTGCCTTAAAAGGAGCAGCTAACATCGTTTTAGTGATTGTTCCATTAACACAGGTGTGGGTGTTGATGAGGACAGGGCTGGGAAACAATCAGTCATGATTAAGTTAGAATGACACCAATGGACACTTTAAAAGGAGGCTGGTGCTTGGTATCATTGTTTCTCTTCAGTTAACCATGGTTATCTCTAAAGAAACACGTGCAGCCATCATTGCACTGCACAAAAATGGCCTAACAGGGAAGAGTATCGCAGCTAGAAAGATTGCACCTCAGTCAACAATCTATCGCATCATCAAGAACTTCAAGGAGAGAGCTTCCATTGTTGTCAAAAAGGCTCCAGGGCGCCCAAGAAAGACCAGCAAGCACCAGGACCGTATCTTAAAACTGTTACAGCTGTGGGATTGGACTACCAGCAGTGCCGAGCTTGCTCAGGAATGGCAGCAGGCTGGTGTGAGTGCTTCTGCATGCACTGTGAGGCGGAGACTCTTTGAGCAAGGCCTGGTTTCAAGGAGGGCAGCAAAGAAGCCACTTCTCTCCAGAAAAAACATCAGGGACCGACTGATATTCTGCAAAAGGTACAGGGAGTGGACTACTGAGGACTGGGGTAAAGTCATTTTCTCTGATGAATCCCCTTTTCGATTGTTTGGGACATCTGGAAAATAGCTTATTCGGAGAAGAAGAGGTGAGCGCTACCACCAGTCTTGTCTCATGCCAACTGTAAAGCATCCTGAAACCATTCATGTGTGGGGTTGCTTCTCAGCCAAGGGAATCGGCTCACTCACAGTCTTGCCTAAAAACACAGCCATGAATAAAGAATGGTACCAGAATGTCCTCCAAGAGCAACTTCTCCCAACCGTCCAAGAGCAGTTTGGCCCCCAACAATGCCTTTTCCAGCATGATGGAGCACCTTGCCATAAAGCAAAGGTGATAACTAAATGGCTCAGGGAACAAAACATAGAGATTTTGGGTCCATGGCCTGGAAACTCCCCAGATCTTAATCCCATTGAGAACTTATGGTCAATCATCAAGAGACGGGTGGACAAACAAAAACCAACAAATTCTGGCAAAATGCAAGCATTGATTATGCAAGAATGGACTGATATCAGTCAAGATTTGGTCCAGAAGTTGATTGAGAGCATTCCAGGGAGAATTGCAGAGGTCCTGAAGAAGAAGGGTCAACACTGCAAATATTGACTTGCTGCATTAACTCATTCTAACTGTCAATATAACCTTTTGGTACTCATAATATGATTGCAATTATATTTCTGTATGTGATATAAACATCAGACAAACACAAATAAAAACCAGAGGGCAGCAGATCATGTGAAAATATAATTTTGGTGTCATTCTCAAAACTTTTGGCCATGACTGTATGTCACATGTCTTTGCCCTATAAGACCCGGCCAATTTCTCCATCACCGCCATTACCTCAGTGCTGCAGTTCTGCATCAGTAAGGCACCACTACTGCTGCTGTGGACGCTATAAAGCAGGGGTCTCAAACTCGGTTGGGTTGGTGGGCCGCACATAGAAAAACATTTATAACGGGGGGCCGCATCCCTTGTAGGACTAAAGGTACCTTTACACGCCGCGACGGCAGGCTGGATACATCCCGCTACTTCATGTGCACGAGCACGCTCAAACGGTTACAAACGGTCAACGCACCCTCTTTACACGCCGCCACAAGGTGCGCTACGCCACGCTACATCTATAGCTAGCTACATCGCCGGGTGTCTCAAGTAGCCAGCTGTAGCTCATTTACACACCGCTATAACCAGCTACTATGGGCGTACCTGGTGCAGCAGGGCCAGCACATAGGCATGCCACAATTGTGGATTACGAGCCGTCCGTACGCTGATAGGACGAAGCAATAATACCATGATTGGCCAGGCATCGCAGGAGGCTGAGTAATACAGCACGCTCGAGCGATTGTGTAGTGTGACTCGTCAGCTCCTTAAATATGCCGCCCTGTGCGGCGACAACCAATCGTCATGCAGCAGCTTCCACCAATGATCGGACATGGGGCGGTAACACGGAGCCAGGGTCACGCCTTAGCTACATTGCAGGCTGTCCCGAGTTCCCTTCCGTTGCTTCTTTACACGCCGATACAGCTCGCTACCATCCGCGTTGTAGCCATCAGTTTTCGAGCAGAGCTAGGAAACAGATGTATCTGTTGCCGGCTGTATCGTCACGTCTTCAGACGCCGCTACGACGGGCTACATTGGCGCTACAAGCTACATTTGTAGCCTGTAGCGGGATGTAACCAGCCTGCCGTCGCGGCGTGTAAAGGGCCCTTAAGTGATATTTTTAGTAATACCAGAATTTTTTGCTCAATGTAGTAAAGTACAAATCCTGATTCCTTTCTTGTAGTAATGTCCCCATCCTGTAGTAATGTCCTTTCCTACTGATGTCCCCCATCCTGATCCCTTTTTCTAGTGATGTCCACCATCCTGATCCCTTTTTCTAGTGATGTTCTCCATCGATCATGGTCCCCTTTTGTAGTGATGTCCCCACACTGATCTCCTTTTGTAGTGATGTCCCCCATCCTGATCCCCTTTTCTAGTGATGTCCCCCATCAATCATGGTCCCTTTTTGTAGTGATGTCCCCATCCTGATCCCCTTTTCTAGTGATGACCCCCTTCCTGATCTCCTTTTCTAGTGATGTCCCCCTTCCCATTCCCCTTTAGTAGTGATGTCCCCCATCTTGATCCCCTTTAGTAGTTATGTCCCCCATCCCGATCCCCTTTTATAGTGATGTCCCCCATCCTGATCTACCTTTATAGTGATGTCCCCCATCCCGATCCCCTTTTATAGTGATGTCACCCATCCTGATCTACCTTTATACTGATGTCCCCCATCCCGATCCCCTTTTATAGTAATGTCCCCCATCCCGATCCCCTTTTATAGTGATGTCACCCATCCTGATCTACCTTTATAGTGATGTCCCCCATCCCGATCCCCTTTTATAGTGATGTCACCCATCCTGATCTACTTTTATAGTGATGCCCCCCCATCCTGATCTACTTTTATAGTGATGCCCCCCCATCCTGTTTTACCTTCTTACACACCCAAATACACACTCTATCACACTCACACACAAACCCACACAAACCCCCCCCCACACACACATACTCTCAAACACACTCTCACACATCCTCATACACACTCTTACACTCACACTCATACACACACTGAAACTCGCACACACTTTCTTATATACACATTCTCACTCACACACATACACACACCTTCTCACACACACTCACACTTTTGTCACTTTAATGATGCATCGCTCCAGTGCAGGGGGCCGCCGCGGTCCCCGCTGTACTGACTTCCGGCCTCCGCTGTGCTATGACTTCCTCCAGCCTCCACTCAGACAAGCTCTGTTGCTCATCAAGATGAATGCAATCTGCCAGCCAGAGGCCTGCAGGTGACGCCATATTCCGCCGTCAGCTGCGGGCCTCTCATTGGCTGGCAGCATGCATTGATCTTGCTGAGTGGCAGAGCTTGTTAGTGCTGCGAACGGACGTCCTCACACAGCGGGGACTGCAGCGGCCCCCTGCACTGGGGCAACTCATCATTAAGTTGTCCAAGGTGCCGCGGGCCGCATAGTGAAGCCCCGGGGGCCGCATGCGGCCCTCGGGCCGCGAGTTTGAGACCCCTGCTATAAAGTGTGACTTAGGGCCACGTCACACACACAGATATCTGTGCAGATATTGTTCGCAGATCTCTGGTTGCAGTGAAATCATGGACAGATTGTCCCATTTTGCGGCTGTGTACAAATGGAACAATGAGTCCATGATTTCACTGCAACCAGAGATCTGCGAACAATATCTGCACAGATATCTGTGTGTGTGACGTGGCCCTTAGATAGATATTGAATGAATATCAAGTTAGATAGACAGATAGTTTTAGGGACTAGGGACTAGTTGGCATATCAGTCCTTTTGAGGGCTACTTCAGACAAGTAGGGAGTAAGGACTAGTTGGAATATCAGCCCTTTTGAGGGCTACTTCATAGAAGTAAGGACTAGTGCAGGGGTCTCAAACACGCGGCCCCCGGGCCACATGCGGCCCGCAATGCTTCCCACTGCGGCCCGGGGCACCATGAAAAGATGAACATGCCCCGAGCCATTGTACATGGAAGCGCCGCGGTACCCGCTTTATTGTGACTTCCGGGTACCGCTAAAACAAGTGCCTTCGCGCCTGTACATTCATGCAAGCAGGCGGCCGGCGGACCAATCAGGAGCCTCCTGTGACGTCAGCTGCAGGCATCTGATTGGTCCGCCGGCCGCCTGCTTGCATGAATGTACAGGTGCGAAGGCACTTGTCCATGGCCCGGGGCATCATTAAGGTTTGTATGAGTGAGAGTTAGAGAGAGAGTGTGTGTATGTGTGTGTGTATATGTGTGTATATGTGAGTGAGTGTGTGAGTGAGTGAGTGTGTATGTGTATATGTGTGAGTGTATGTGTGTGTATATGTGTGAGTATATTTGTGTGTATATGTGAGTGTGTATGTGTGAGTGTATGTGTGTGTGTGAATATTTCTGAGTGAGTGTATACGTGTGTGTATATGTACAGTTGTGGCCAGAAGTGTTGACACCCCTGCAATTTTGTCAGTGTCCCCTTGCTGTGTTTTACATGATTTTAGAAGGGCATGACATGCCTATATCTGTGTAATCTCCTCCTTTTACTCATCCAGCCCTTTTTTTTTCGCATTTTTATATGTACTTGTCACTTTTCCATATGTTTGTTGTGCCTTCTGAGTAGTTTGTCACGTTTTGGACACCTTAGAAGGTGTTTTCTATGTATTTTCTACGTGTTTGTATGTGTTCGTGTTTACTTGCCATTGCTTTCAATGGTGTTCGACGGTGTTCGTCAAACATTCGACAACCACACCCCCAATTCGACGTATCGAATCGAATTCGAACACTAGGGTAGTGTCTCATCTCTCCCGAGTACACACATCCATGTGACAGCGCGGCAGCACAGGGCACTATATGGCCCATGTGTCAGGAAGGGGAGCCTCCTACTTCCTAATGCTGCTCCCGTCCCTCACTTCCTCTGACCTGCCGGCTTCCAGGCCTGTGTTCCACTGTGGACCGCATACACAGGCTGGTGCTGCCTCCTCCCACTTCCTGCTTTATGCAGTGTGCAGTGGAACGCAGGCACCTCTTCCTCCTCCTAAGTCCTGAATCCACAGTTTTTGCAAGAGAAGACCGCCAGAGCAGTGAGGGAACCAGGAGAGGTATGTACAGATTTTATTTTAATAAGTGAGTGCACTATGGCCAGAGAATTATGAAGGGGGGCTTCATATATAAGGCTGAATATATAATACTGCACTATATGGAGAGATATGAAGCTGCACATAATAAGGCGCACTATATGGAAATATATAAGGCTGCATATACAGTATAATACTGCACTATATGGGAGATAAAAGGCTGCATAAATGCTAGCACAGGCTTCCAGTATTCTTTGTTTCAGATGCTGCACATCTTGTGTCTTTACAGCATAGACAATTGCCTTCAGATAAGTGATGCGGCAAACTTTTTTGTGAATGGTAAACTTAACAAAACCACCGCTATTCGTCTGACACTAATACACAGTGGATAGATCCCTTCAAGACTGTTGGAACACAAAAATTGATGGTATGGTGTGGTATATGGGATACAAAGATAGTGGGGCCATTCTTCATCAATGGAAACCTCAATGCTACTGGATATCTGAAATTCCTACATGATTCAGATATCCAGTTTCATTGAGGTTTCTATTGATGAAGAATGTGGCACCCAGTGGTACATCCACAGGAACATCTAGTGCATGGAGAGATTTCCAATCAGGTGCCCTTACACACTGACACCTTGCACCACAGGCCCTCAGGCCTGTAGTGGGAGCCCCACTTGCTGCCTTAGACAAGATCCCCTATAAATACAGGTACTGGGGGCGGAGTTAATCAGTCCGTGCAGTACGGAGCAGTACTGTGAAGACAACCTGGTAGCAGAGCCGTGCTAGGCTGGTACCAGAGTAGAACCTAGCCAGAGCAAGGAACCAAAGAGTGAGGGTCAGAGGCAAAGGCTAGAGGTAGGTTGGGGCCAGAGGAACCATACTGGTTCACCCCAGGAAGCAACCCAGACACCGAAGTCCGAGTCTGCTAAGGAGCACTTAGCCCAGCAAAAAACACTGGTTCACAGAGGAGACTCCAGTCTCCCAGACACCTGTATCAGCAACCAACACAAGAGCCAGGAACTGCAGGAGAGAGAGAGAGAGAGAGTCAGCAGCAATCCACAGAAGGTTCTTACTAACCACTATACGGGTGAGAGACAGAGGAGGCCAGGCCAGGTTTTACACAGGTCAGGGCTTGAATACAAGTAACACAGGAACAAGGAGGCCTTACAAATCACTCACTGTGGAAATCCTGAAGTGCTTTCCAACCACCTGGAGTGTACCCTGGACAGTGACAGTATAACATCAGTAAAGGTACGGAAAACTACTCCCAGTATGTGTGTCAATTCTTGCAGCCCTGATCCTGTCCAACACAGAGACTGTAGAGGCATCTCACCTGCAGAGCCACCTCCCTGTGCCAAATCCTATTCCCTTATCACTGCCCTGGGGACCCCGCTCCACCAACAGGGAGCATCACCATCAGGCTGCCCATCCATCATCCCTGGAGGTTCGCAGCAGCGCTGATGCCATCACCAAACACCGTAGGTGGCATCACAAACACTATCCTTTTATTTTTACAACCCCCTTTTTAAGCAACCACCAGAGCCACGGACCCGCGCATCAACCGCCTGTGACAGTCCCCCGTAAACAACGCCTGGGTGTGTCAAAGAATGACCCCACTATCTTTGTACCCCATATACTACACCATACCATAAATTTTTGTGTTCCAACAGTCTTGGAGGGATCTATCCACTGTGGGTTAGTTTCAGACCAATAGTGATGGTTTGTTTGTTAATTTCACCATTCACAAAAAAGTTTGCCTCATCACTCATCTGAAGGCAATTGTCTATGCTGTGGAGATACGAAATGTGCCGCATCGGAAACAATGGATACTGGAAGCCTGTGCTAGCATTTCTTCTGTGGTGTTGCTATCAGTGCGTCAAAAGAGGGAGAAGAGGGTTGCATTGACAATTCAACACAATGAGCAGCACTTTGAACACATTTTATAAGTGATCATAAACTTGTAAATAACTCATGAAAGAATAAAGTTATGTTAAAACCAAGCACACCATTATTTTTCTTATGAAATGTTCAATATGTTTGATGTATCTCTAAATATTAACTGTATTAATTGTTTGTTTTTCCACAGTCCCGGAGTACTGTATTTAACTAAGGGGGAATGTGGCACCCCAGGGATTAATGTGCTACAGTAACATCACACGGGTTCCCTCCCCACAACACACTGACTTACACTAGCACCTCTGGGCCAGGAGGGGGAGCTCAACCAGCTCCCTTATATACTCCAGGTCAAGAGGAAGAAGTTAGTTCAGTACGAGGCAGAACTGAGAGAGGGAGATTGTGGTGTAAAGAAGCTGCGACAGGCTTCTCCACAATCTGCTGCTCAATTCCAGGCCTAGCTAGGGTCTGAGGAGAGGAGAACTAAAAGGACAGAGGAACACATCTGGGAGCTTGAGTGCCATCACCACTGGCCCCAGAGGAGCGCACAGAACGGACACCGGATCTGAGACTGTGACTGACACACACAGCACAGTGAATCGAGGAGTAGTGGGGTTTCTAGACCACCACAGTACCAGAGCAAAGCAACACGGCGGGGTCAGCACTACACAGAAGACTCAAGTTGCCTAGCCAAGTGGTACCAGCAGAGAGAGAGTGAGACAGTGCCAGCAGCTCAGCTAGAAGCAGCAGGGCCACACACACACAGCGCAGCACGAGGAATCTGAGCACCCGGACAGGGTGGGAGCAACCTGGCCCCAGTACAGACTCCATGGACTATAACCTGCAACAACATCGCAGTAGAGCTTTGGAAACTACAGAAACGTGAGTGTGTGTTCCTTCACCCATCTCCACTATCCACCCCTTATCACATCCACCATAGACTATAACAATCACAGCCCCGGGGAACTCGCCTCTACCTATGGAGAGCAGTACCATCTAAGCTGCCTAACATCATCCCGGAGGTTCTGCAGCAGCAGTGGTCCCATTCCTGTCCACACACCGTGGGTGGCGTCATGACAAACTCTAACTCTCTGTAAATATCACCTTTTACTTGCCAGGGCCCGGGAAACAGTCCGGACCAGGCCCTCCGTGACATCCCCCAGAAGCAAACCCGGTCCAGTACCGAGTACCCCGTCCCAGTGGGCTCGACAACCTGGCGTCACAAACAGGATCTACCGTGCCCGGTAAAACGGGCATTGTGTGCCGTGATTAACATGAAAACAGTTTTAAAGCTGCGTCATCAGAACTATATTTTTGAGAATCCGCCATTTTACAACGCACGGTGCGCGGGAAAGAAAGGGGGCGGTACCCTGCAGAGGCGCGAATCTAGCCTCCTCCCTGGTGCTGACGACATCTGGCGGGGAAGAAGATCCCTGGTGCACCGCGGAACCTCCAAGAGACATCCGGACGGAAGCGGAAGACAGGAGGGCGAACGTTAACTAAGGGGGCACAAGACGTCGCAGCCAGATGCTCCTGGCGGCGACAGAGCGCTGGTGGAGCTGCAGCACCGGATCCAGCGATAGCACCCGGCGGTGCAGCGGCGCAATGAGCAGCACCTATCATGCCATTTCTGATGCCGTATACTCCAGGGGCAATGTGGCTGCCCCAATACTCCAGTGAGCCTAATACGCTTAATGACTTTCTCCAAAGATAAAAGCATATTATGTGATGTATCCCCTCACTGAAGCCCAGCATGTAGGAATGATTATGGGACAATTAACGGGCAATGCACGGTGGAGTTGGCGTCCTGGCTGGACACGGATAAGGACACTGTAGAGCATCTAGTAGCTGGACTAAAACCAACGTTTGAATGTACTGCTGATACCCGGGCTAAGATGAGGTTCTTTTCATGCCACCAGAAGCCTAAAGAGAGTGCCAGAGACTATGCCTTAAATCTGCAGGAAGCACTCAAAGCCGTTAGACTAGCAGAACCTACTTTAGCCCCGGGAGCTGATAAAATGCTACTTGACCAATTCATAGAGGGCATCCTATCCCCTTCCCACCGAGGGCAGCTGAGTATGATACTTCTTCAGAATCCTAACATGACATTTGCTGAGTTGAAGGACAGAGCCATTCGTCTGCAGCAGCTAGAAGAGCCCTGGGAATTAACATCTATACCGGAGCCTGCAGCAGCACCTCAGCAACCGGCAGCGCCAGCGACATCTGCAATGTCAGCAACTGCTGCTGAAACTGGGGAACCAATCTCCAATGCGGCCCTCAATCAAAAGCTAGATGCCCTGACAGACACCGTCATCTCAATGGCTAAAGTCATCAAGGAGCTGCGAGAATCCAAGCCTGCACCCAAGATCGAGTTGGCGACCAGCAGAGAGGATGTCCCGTGGATGAGGCCAAGAAGATATCAAGCGACAAGAGGACGACCCAGCGATCACTATCAACCGGATGGACAGCCCATTTGCCGCCGTTGCCAGAAACCAGGTCACCTTGCCTGAGAGTGTGCTTTAAACAACGATTCCATGGGCAGGCGGGCCGCTCCCCAGGTATGAACGCTACAGGTCCTTCAGCCTGGTTTGACAGATTCGTGGGAGGACAGCAGATGATCCCTATCATGTTGGATGGCATTCCCTTCAGTGCCTTGTTGGATACCGGGTCCCAGGTAACATCAATCCCACATGTTCTATATAAAAGGTACCAGGCTGATTCAGACATTACTAGTGCACCAACTGACTTTACAATGGACATATGGGCTAGTAATGGACAATTAATACCGCAGGTTGGGTTCAGAGAAATGACCATTCAGATTGGGAAGGTAGAATTGCAGAACCAGGGTATTATAATCGTAGATGTTAACCGGCGAGAACGAGAGCCAGTGACGCTGCTAGGAATGAATGTAATTGAGAAATGTTTCTCCGAATTAATAAGTGTTTTGCAACAAATCGCCGAGACTGCCGAAACCGGACAACAGAGACTTCTGCACAAAGAGATCAAAGCCCTGATGTTGAAGCAACAGGTAGAAATCTCCGGAGGTGAGATCGGCAGTGTTCGAGTAAATGATCCAATACCCATTGTAATACCTCCCAAAACTGAAATGTTGGTCTGGTGTAGAGCCGCAATAGGCATTAAAGGGCGAGACTATCAAGCCCTGGTAGAACCCGTGTACTCAGACAGTAGACCTACTATACTCACAGCTAGAGGAGTGGTTGAGGTACACCGGGGAAGAGTGCCATTACGCCTATTAAACTGTGGAGAGGATGAGATCACATTACCAAAGTATAGCTACCATGGCTAAGTTGTACACAGTTGATAACAATAACATCACAGCCGTCGAGCCCTTGGACCCGTCAAGTCAGGCGGATGACAATGGCTCAGCGGAAAAGCTGGAGGATTGGTGCCAAAAGCTACATGTAGGTACCAGTTCTACACCTCCCCGTCACAAGCATGGAGTATACCGGGTAGTGAAGGAATATGAGCAAATATTCAGCCAACACCCGGTAGACTTTGGGCAAATTAAAGGAGTAGAGAACACTATATCCACAGGTAACCATCAGCCTATAAAAGAGAGGTATAGACCATTACCACCTGCTCACTACCAAACCACCAAAGACATGCTCAAAGAAATGAAATTAGCAGGGGTAATAAGAGACAGTTGTAGCCCCTGGGCAGCAACTCTAGTGTTAGTTAAAAAGAAGGACGGGACCATGAGAATGTGCGTAGATTACCGGCAGATTAACCGCATCACACATAAGGACGCATACCATTACCTAGGATTGAGGAGTCATTAGCTGCATTAAAATCTGCTAACTACTTTTCAACCCTTGATCTGACCAGTGGGTACTGGCAGGTTCCTGTGGCCGAGGCCGACAAGGAGAAGACAGCGTTTACTACGCCGATGGGCCTCTGAGAGTTCAATTGTATGCTGTTCGGACTCTGCAACGTACCTGGGACCTTTCAACGCCTGATGGAGAGCTGCCTAGGACATAAGAACTTTGAAACTGTCCTCCTGCACCTAGATGACGTCATAGTCTACTCCAAGACGTATGAGCAACATCTACAAGACCTGGCAAAAGTGTTCGAAGCCTTATCCGGATACGGCATGAAAATCAAGCCATCCAAATGCCACCTTCTCAAACCAAAGGTACAGTACCTGGGACATGTCGTGAGTTCAGAGGGAGTAGCACCGGATCCTGATAAAGTCACAGTGATAAGGGATTGGCCAAGACCTACAAACGTGAAAGAAGTGAGGCAATTCCTGGGCCTGGTAGGCTATTATAGAAGATTTATCAGAGGATTCACGAAGCTAGTGGCTCCCCTGCAAGCATCCTGGTAGGACAGTCAAGAAAGTCTGCAACCCATAATCCTCCTTTCCAGTGGAGTGAAGAGAAAGAAGACTCCTTCAACAAGCTGAAAAGTGCACTGACGGGAGAAGAGATCCTGGCATACCCGGATTACCATCAACCATTCATTCTATACACGGATGCCAGCAACGTGGGACTGGGAGCAGTATTGTCACAGAAGCAAGGAGGCAAAGAGAGAGTTATTGCCTTTGCAAGTAGGAAGCTCCGGCCTACAGAAAGAAATCCCGAGAACTACAGCTCCTTCAAGTTAGAGCTACTGGCAGTAGTTTTGGCTGTAAAGGAACGTTTTAAGCACTACTTGGCCACTGCAGAATTCACCATCTACACAGATAACAATTCATTGACTCACCTGGATACAGCAAAGTTAGGTGCATTAGAGCAGCGATGGATAGCCCGGTTGTCTAACTACAATTTTGTCATCAAATATAAGGCAGGCCGAAAGAACGGGAACGCAGATGCCTTATCCCGGATGCCACACCTGAAAGACGTGGAAGAGGAACTGGAAGAGCTTGGAAGAAATTGAACTACCGGCCTTTCATCGTTCAAAGGAAGCCCAGTATCAACCCGGCATCTACCAAAGAGAACTAAAGGCAAATCTCAACCGTTAAGACACCATGGATAGGCTGACACCCAAGATACTGATCCAGCTGTGAAGCTAGTGAAAGAACTGCTTACACAACCAGGTGCATACCCTAATCAGAATTCCCCAGCTGAGACCCAATAGCTCTGGAAGGAAAGAGGCAAGTTGTGCAGAAGGCATACCAATCCCAAAACACATGAACTGGTCTGGCAGATAATCGTGCCCAAGCGAGACATCAGAATGGTCTTAGAAGCCTACCACGATGGTGCAAGTCATTTCGGATGGAAGAAGTTGGAAGCAATCCTGAGAGAGAGATTCTATTGGGTTGGCATGAGAAGATCCATTGAACATTGGTGTAGAAGATGTGCCGCACGCAACCTCAGCAGGAAAGATGCACAGAAAGCTCCACTTCAGCCCATAATAACCAAGCAGCCACTTGAGCTAGTCGCGTTAGACCATGTCAAGTTGACACCAAGCCGGTCAGGCTATGTCTATGTCTTAACCATCGTGAACCATTACTCACACTTCTTAGTAGTGGTACCCGTCAAAGATCTAACAGCGAAGACGGCAGCAAAAGCATTCCAGACACATTTTTGTAGACCGCATGGTTACCCAGAACAAGTCCTTGCAGACCAAGGCCCAGCTTTTGAATCAGAGATATTCAAGGAATTCTGCAATATGTACGGTTGTAAGAAAATCCGCACAACAACGTACCATCCCCAAAGAAATGGTTTATGCGAGAAGATAAATCATATCATATTGTAATCGACCTATTGAAGACATTACCAGAGTCTGAAAGAAATCAGTGGCCAGATAAATTACCCAATTTGGTAGACTTATACAACCATGTTCCAGTGAGTTCTACAAACTGCACTCCAGCCTACCTTATGCGTGCAAGACCCGGTAAGCTAACAATTGGTTTAGAAATGGGAATTGTAAAACCAGACACAGAAGTGGAAGACTCAGATTGGGATACCCTACGTCAACAGCAGTATCGACAAGTACAAGAATGCGTAGAGAGAAACCTACAACAAGCTAGAGCAAGACAAGAGAAAACTTTTAACCAACATGCTCGAGATACGCCATTACAACCAGGTGAGCAAGTTCTCAAGAGAAAGAAACGCTATAACAAATTGGATAATCAGTGGGAAACCGTCCCGTACACAGTCTTACCATCTAACCTAGACAATGCTAAAACCTGTTTGATAAGCAAAGATGAAGGAATAACTTCAGCAATTGTATCCCGAGATCAGCTCAAATTGTGTCCTGAAACCCTGAAGACACCTGAAGTAACAGAACCCGTACAGGTCCAAGCTATCCAAGAGAAAGGAAAAGAAGATGAAGTATTCCATACGGTACTAGGAGATTTCCCAAAAACATGGCCAAATTACTACGAGCAGTTGTAGTACCAATGATTGCATTCCCTCCAATGGTGGAACCAAAACCAGAATCCGTGTTACCAGAAGAAGACCCAACACTTGAAGAACTGGAAGTAGAACCCGTAGAGGAAGAACAAATTCCTGGTCCTTGTGAACTTGCCAGTCCTGCAGTCATATCCCCATCTGCTACAGTACCAAGCACTACACGTAGGTACATGCCCACTAACACCAGTAGTCCACATGCAAGTAGTATACCCGTTTTACGCAGGTCAGAGCGTAGTACCCAAGGTCAGTTACCAGCTAGGTACAAAGATTAGAATGTCATTAACTGAAAGATGTAAATATGTTTGTTTGAATATAAATTCAACCCGGTAGACCGTGTCCAAGAGGGTGGAGGAACTGGATTGACCCCCATGCACATTAAGTTAGGGAAAGCAAGTGCCTGGGGGTGGTGTAGCGAGTCCAGGCCTCTTAAGCAGAAACACCCGTGGACAAATGTACATAGTTAGTGCAACGTTAAAAAGCCCAGTACCTACAGAGACTATCCTGTATGAACTTTGAACTTTTCTCATTTTACTTATGGACCATATATACCACGGACTGGTTGTGGTAAGAACTCTCTTGTATATATTTATCAGCCCGGAGGCAATGGCCTAAGCCCCTGGAAAGACTGCTTTTTTAATTTTTGGACTCTTTCAAATTTAGAGATTTTTGTACTTTTTACTTTTAAGTCTCTGTAAATATTAACTGTATTAATTGTTTGTTTACTTGTTTTTCCACAGTCCCGGAGTACTGTATTTAACTAAGGGGGAATGTGGCACCCCAGGGGTTAATGTGCCACAGTAACATCACACGGGTTCCCTCCCCACAACACACTGACTTACACTAGCACCTCTGGGCCAGGAGGGGGAGCTCAACCAGCTCTCTTATATACTCCAGGTCAAGAGGAAGTAGTTAGTTCAGTAGAGAGAGGGAGATTGTGGTGTAAAGAAGCTGCGACAGGCTTCTCCACAATCTGCTGCTCCAGGCCTAGCTAGTGTCTGAGGAGAGGAGAACTAAAAGGACAGAGGAACACATCTGGGAGCTTGAGTGCCATCACCACTGGCCCCAGAGGAGCGCACAGAACGGACACCATATCTGAGACTGTGACTGACACACACAGCACAGTGAATCGAGGAGTAGTGGGGTTTCTAGACCACCACAGTACCAGAGCAAAGCAACACGGCGGGGTCAGCACTACACAGAAGACTCAAGTTGCCTAGCCAAGTGGTACCAGCAGAGAGAGAGAGTGAGACAGTGCCAGCAGCTCAGCTAGAAGCAGCAGGGCCACACACACACAGCGCAGCACGAGGAAGCTGAGGACCCGGATAGGGTGGGAGCAACCTGGCCCCAGTACAGACTCCGTGGACTATAACCTGCAACAACATCGCAGTAGAGCTTTGGAAACTACAGAAACGTGAGTGTGTGTACCTTCACCTGTCTCCACTATCCACCCCTTATCACATCCACCATAGACTATAACAATCACAGCCCCGGGGAACTCGCCTCTACCTACGGAGAGCAGTACCATCTAAGCTGCCTAACATCATCCCCGGAGGTTCTGCAGCAGCGGTGGTCCCATTCCTGACCACACACTGTGGGTGGCATCACGACAAACTCTAACTCCCTTGTAAATATCACCCTTTTACTTGCCAGGGCCCGGGAAACGGTCCGGACCAGGCCCTCCGTGACATCCCCCAGTAGCAAACCCGGTACGGTACCGAGTACCCTGTCCCAGTGGGCTCGACAAGTACACTTTGCATCACACATGTGTGACTGGTGCCCTATGGAAACCTCATTCTATGTGCTTATAAAATACCACCAATCACCCCCTCCATGACACTGCTGAGAGCATTGGTATATTGCACCTGTGTTGTCTCTTCCTTTATCCTTCGGGCCTGCTGTATCCTGCTAAGTGCATTTGGTATTAGAATGTAGGCTGCTTAGGGTGAGATTTTTTTAATCAATGTCCTTTTTGTGTTTATTATTATTTGTGCTACTGTGAGCAGCCTCCATGGCTTAAATTTTATGCCCGCAACGTTTCTGGACTTGTCTCCCATCAAGGACATAATTGGTCAAGAATTGCAAAATATGCTGCCAGCCACAGATTTTCATGATTTGCATACCCCAGTACAATAATTGTGGCAGAATATTCCTGAGATAACCATTAATATATAGTGTGCTAAAGCAAGTAAGTGCTTGTATTTCTACATGTATCATGCAAACTTAATTCAGAATAAATAAAAAAGTTTTCAAAATATTGTTTCCATTATTCTAAGGTAAAAAATGTTTGTACCGTTTTAGCCATTAGATAGAAAAATATTGGAATCTGAGAGTCCTCAGTGGTTGATACCTTTTAATGGCTAACTGGAAAGATGGTAAGCATAGCAAGCTCGTGACACTATGGCCCCTTCGTCAGGCTGATAATGACAGAGATTCTGAAGACACATACATATATACATAAGCAGGGTTAGATGTTGTAGTAAATACGACAGGTGACGTAAAGCAAAGTCAGGCCAGGGAGGGGGAGAGGAGCTGGGAAAGTAAAGTCAAAATTCTAAGATAAGAGGAACCAATTGTATTATTGTTCTATGGACTGTGGAGACCTGAAGATTCCTCAGTGAGTGTCAAAAGCAATAAATCAGTGCGAGACAGTTCACATAAGTGTCAAAGGTTCATTGTCCTCTAACTTGAGTCTGTTGGAGATGTGAGACATTTAATCCTGTTTTGAATGTGTCAAAGGTTGTTATCAATTTATATTCCCAAATTCTTCTCTCTTTCTGAGATTTGAAGTTACTTTTTAAAATGAGCAGACTAATATCGGTTTCACTGTGGTCAGGGCTGCAAAAATGCTTTGCTACAGGTAGATCCATATGCTTTTCTTTTATTGAGTGGCGATGAGAATTCATTCTTAACCCCTTCATAACCCGGGAATTTTTCGTTTTTCATTTTCGTTTTTTGCTCCCCTGCTTCCAAGAGCCATAACGTTTTTGTTTTTCCGTCAATATAGACATATGACAGCTTGTTTTCTGCAAGACGAGTTGTACTTTCATATGCAATAATTTATTTTACCATATAGTGTACAGGGAAATTGCAAAAAAATTCTAAATGCAGTGAAATTTAAAAAAAAGTGCAATAACACGTTTGTTTTTTGGGTATTTTAGTTGGGTATTTTTACCACTATATGGTAAAACTGACATGACGGGGTGATGCCTCGGATCGGTACGAGTTCGTAGACACCCAACATGTATACCTTTTTAATATCTAGGTGGTGAAAAAAATTCAGAAGTTTAAAAAAAAAAAAAAAAATTTAATTTTTGCGCCATGTTCTGCGACCCGTAGCGCCCTCATTTTTCAGGATCTGGGGCTGTATGATGGCTTATTTTTTGCGTCTTGAGCTAACATTTCTAATGATACCATTTTTTGGGGGATCTACAGTTTTGATCGCCCGTTATTACATTTTATAGGCATGTTGCGGCGACCAAATAAACAGAATTTTGGCGTTTGGACCATTTTTTTACATTACAGAGTTTACGGCTCTCATTAACAGATTTAATACGATGATAGATCGGGCGATTCTGAACACGGCGATACCAAACATGTGTTTTTTTTTTTAATACTTTTTTTGTGATTGGGAGAAAAGCGGGATGATTTGAACTTTTATATATATATATATATATTTTTTTTTTTTTTCACAGGTTTTTAAAAACTTTATTTTTTTATTCATTCTTATTTATATACTGCCTTAAGAGGCACCTTGCTGCACAGTCCAACCGCTTCTGGGAAATACAGATGACCTGCAGCTCATCTGTATCTCTAAGAATCGCGGACCTGTTGTGGTTGGCAGCGCCTGCCAACCACAACATTGAACTGCTCTGTGACAGCATCCAGGGTCTAGTCAGGACCCCGGGCTGTCACGTGAGTGCTGGAGATCCCGCAGTACTATCGCAGGATCTCCGGAGCAGGCAGGGAACAGCGCGTTCACCGCCGTGGCCGCCTTGGATCCGCTGTCAGTGATTGACAGCGTGATCCAAGGGGTTAACAGCGCCGATCGGATCTGATCGATGCTGTTACCCTGACATCTCAGCTGATGAGATCAGCTGAGATGTCAGAGTTTTGATGTGAGCGCCGCGCCGGAGCTCACATCAAACACCCCTTAACGGCCCATGACGTCCTCCTACGTCATAGGTCGGGAAGGGGTTAAATATAGAGTATAGGGAGGGCACCACTAATTATATGGAGTAATGGTAGGGATCTCTAGACTAGCAACAACACATAAAGCAACATTTTAAAAGGAGAGTCTTAGGACCACTTTACACACACCAACTTATCTGTCCAACTTCTGAACAACTTACTGGTTGCAGTGAAATCATGGACACATTGCTCCATTTTGTGGCTGTGTACAAATGTAACAATGTGTCCATGATTTCACTACAACCAGTAAGTTGTTCAGAAGTTGGACAGATAAGTTGCTGTGTGTAAAGTGGCCATTAAGAAAGTGATACAACCTTCAATAATTTCAGTATTTTATCACAAAAGTTTATCAAATAACAAGCAACACAAGAAAAGTCACAAAAACATTTAAAACCAATAAAAATAGCCTAGAATCAGCAATAACTCTCCACTTGGACAAAAATGATCCAAGGGAGACCTCTCTGCTAATTGCAGACAATGGAAACCAGTCACAGTGTGTTATCCAGTAATTATTATTGGTACCATACTATCCAAATAAAGGTAACAGCTATTTGAATAATGCAGGAAGGGCATTAGATCATAGGGATATATATACTTTGTCTCTCTTGGGAGAAAATTATATAGAACACTCCAGAAAAAATATTTATCAATTACACAGCAAATACGGCATATATATAAGTGACATTCCTATGACCTAAAGATGTTATGAGGCAGGAATAAGTTAAATCTTATATGCAGGGCCGTATTTGGAGTTCCTGCCGCCCTAGGCACTTTCAGCGGTCACCCCCCTCCCCAGATCAGTCACACTAAGCATAAGTGCACACAGCATTTTATTTTTCAGGCAGATCCGCTCAGTATCCGCCTGAAAAAAGCAAAATGCTAAAAGGAATGAACTCATGCACAGCAATGTAAAAACGGATTGCTGTTGGTGTGTTCAGTCTTTTGAGTTTTTCCTTTTAAATGTGTGTCGTATGTTTTATCTGAATTCCAGCACTCAGGGGGTTCACAGACATCAGTGCCGTAGCCTTCAGATAGTAGTGAAGACCTCCATACACCTGAGACTAAAGTTGGCTAAACCTGTGAAGAAAGTCTAATGTGTA
Organism: Allobates femoralis; assembly: GCA_033576535.1. NCBI lineage: Eukaryota > Metazoa > Chordata > Amphibia > Anura > Aromobatidae > Allobates > Allobates femoralis. The sequence goes on along the minus strand of JARQOC010000002.1, from coordinate 340,966,287 downwards.
TGGGGGCACAAAGTGATGATTGGTCGAGGAAATAAGGATCCAGCATGTCCGATTACAGGCTGTAGATACTTTTGTCCTCTAAAGGTATCTTTACACGCCGCTACAGAAGGTTAGAAACAACCGGGTGTCTCACGTGCACGAGCACGTAGCAACGGTTACAAACGGTACCCGATACCGCCTGTACACGCCGCTACAAGGTGCTCTACAGAAGGTTTAATCTATCCCTGGAGGCACCGCCGGGTGACACAAGTTACCTTCTGCAGAGCACCTTACCTCATTTACATGCCGCTACAGAAGGTAATATGGGAGGACCTGGTGCAGCAGGGAAAACACATAGGCGTGCCAGAATTGTGGATTACGAGACGCTCGCACGATGATTGGACAAAACAATAGCATCATGATTGGCCAGCCAGCGCAGGAAGGATGGCTAATACATGACGCTAGAGCAAATGTGTAGTGTGACTGGTCAGCTCCTTAAATATGCCGCCCTATGCAGCGACAACCAATCGTAACGCAGGAGCTTCCACCAATGATCGCTGAAGGGGGGTGGTTTCCTGGAGGCTGTGTCACGCCCCAGGGAGTTAACTAGGTGGCGAAAAAACCTTACCCTACCTTATTTAGACGCCGCTACCATCTGGTTGAAATCAACCTGTTTTAGAGCACTGCTCTGAAACAGGTGCCGCAAGTGACGGGTGGCAACAACCTACTTTACACGCCGCTACCTCGGGTTGATTTGACGGTGCAAGATACATTTGTCTCCGAAACCCGGTTGTTTTCAACCTACTGTAGCGGCGTGTAAAGGGACCTTAAGTGATAACCTGCAGCTAGAGACGTCAGAGGTCCCTTTCACATCAGTGGTTGTGTTCAGACCTGGCCGACTTGCGGTACTTTTGCAGCAAGCCCCCATTCATTCTCTATGGGGCGTGTGGCAATTGCGATTTTGCCGCAATCCGCCAAATCCAGCAGTTGAGGTCGCAAAAAAAAAAAAACGTGGTTAGCAGCAGTATTTTTTGCTCTGAACCGCACTTGCCACACCTGAACGCAAGCCCTATAGACAAGACATGGCGCTTGCCGGATCAGTGCCGCAAGTCGGCCGTTAGGTGGCAGATCTAGCGCCATCTGCCGGATCGGCTGGTAACATCAACAAACCGCTGATGTGAAAGGGGCATAACAGCAGCTTCCATTCAGTATACAGGAACACTGGGAAGAATGAGTGCTTCTGTATATGGGAGAGCCGAGCAAGACCACTGCTGTCTTTAGTCAATTGTTTGGCTGACATTCAGCTGTATTTTCAGTCAAGCACATTTGCCCTATAATGTTTTAGGATCAAGTCTGTTACGTTAGAGATTACAGGCAATGGAATAAAGCGATGTTTGGGTGAGCGCTCACCCCAGCGCTCACCCAAACATCGCTTTATTCCATTGCCTGCACATCCATCTCCCTATGGGGAGATCGGTGGAGCAGCTCCGGAGGAGAAGACAAATCTAACAGAGGAGAGGAAAACACGTGACGGATCACGTGCAATTACACAGGCGGACACCGAGGAAAAAGGGAAAGAAATCCACACCGTCCAGAGAGAGACCCCGTGCACTCACTACGTGAGCCCCCCTGTTGTGCGGACAGCACAACAGGAAAAGGTGAGTGTAACGGTGACTTAACAGAGGGTGGATATAAAACATAAAGCAGTGTGGCGCAACCAATTTCTATATCTCATTACGTTAGAGATTACAACATCCACATGACTACATCACCAGAACCACTGGCAATACAATAATACCTCACCAGAACCACTGACAGTATATCACCAGAACCATTGTCAATACAGTAATACATCACCACCAAAACCAATCAATACATCACAAGAACCCCCATTAATACAATAATACATCATCATTATAACCCCTGTCAGTACATCACCAGAATCACCGGCAATACAATAATACATAATCAGAACCACCATCAATACATCACCAGAACAGTACGTTCCCTATATAAATGTGTATGCAGATTAAATATCCCATACTGCTCATCTTCCTTCCACATGTCCCATACTGCTCATCCTCCTCCCATATGTCCTATACTGTTCAACCCCCATATGTCCCATGCAGATCCTCCTCCATCCATATGTTCCATGCATCTCATCCACACCCCCATTCCCCTGAATCCCATGTTCCTTATCTTCCCCCCATACGTCTCATGCAGCTCATCCTTCCCCCATCCCCCCTCCCATGTTCCATGCAGCCTCTCCCCTCCCATGTTCCATACAGCCTCTCCCCACCGATATTCCACATAGCCTCTCCCCTCCCATATTCCACACAGCCTCTCCCCTCCCATGTTCCATACAGCCCCTCCCCTCCCATATTCCACACAGCCTCTCCCCTCCCATGTTCCACACAGCCTCTCCCCTCCCATGTTCCACACAGCCTCTCCCCAATCCATGTAGCTTCCCCCTCCACGTTCTATATAGCTTCTCCCCCCACATTCCATGGAGCTTCTCCTCCCATCCATCCATGTACCTTCTCCCTCATCCATCCATCCATCTTCTGCCCCCTTTTCCATGCTGCCCCCCCCAGCCATCCTTCCTGTTCTGCCCCCTTTTCCAAGCCGCCCCATCCATCCCATTTTGCCTCCTTTTCCAGGCCGCCCCATCCAACCATCCCATTCTGCCCCCTTTTCCAGGCTGCCCCCTCATCCATCCATCCATCCCGTTCTGCCCCCTTTTCCAGGCCGCACCATCCATTAATCCCATTCTGCCCCTTCTTTTATGTCGTCCGATCCATCCATCCCATTCTGCTCCCTCTTCTAGGTCACCCCATTCATCCATCCCATCTGCCCCCTCTTCAGGCCACCCCATCCATCCCATTCTGTCCCCTCTTCCAGGCAGCCCATTCATCCATCCCATTCTGCCCCCTCATGCAAGCTGCCCCATCCATCCCATTGTGCCCCCCCTAGGCTGCTATCTTTTGCTGTGATCCCCCTCACCCATCCAGCATGATTGTGATCCTCCACCACCATCCAGCATGTTTGTGAGCCCCCTCCCCCATCTAGCACGTTTGTGATTCTCCTAACCCATCTAGCATGTTTGTGATCCCCCTCCTTCACCACCATGTTTGTGGTCCCATCCCTCATCTAGCACGTTTGTGATCCCCCTCCCCCATCTAGTATGTTTGTGATCCCCTCCTCCACCACCATGTTTGTGGTCCCCTCCCCCATCCAGCATGTTTTTGATCCCTCTCCCAACCACCATGTTTGTGATCCCTCTCCTCCATCACCATGTTTGTAAGGACATGACTCCATGCCTGATCCCGGAAGCTTCTTCCTCTGCGGCTTACCGGCACAAGGCAGCTTCTTCCATCTGCGGCTCCTGGTCTCCCGCTCACCGGCACCAGGCACCCAAACACCAGACAGCTTCTTCCTCTGCAGATCCCGGTCTCCGGCACCAGGCACCCGGCAGCTTCTTCCTCTGCGGCTCCCAGTCTCCAGCACCAGGCACCCGGTAGCTTCTTCCTCTGTGGCTCCCGTTTCCCGCTCACCAGCACCCAGCAGCTTCTTCCTCTGTGGCTCCCGGTCTCCTGCTCGCCGGCACCAGGCATGTATAGGATCCCCGTCCCCCACACCATCTAGCATGTTTGTGATCCCTGTCCCCCACCACCATCCAGCATGTTTGTGATCCCCCTCCCCCACCACCATCCAGCATGTTTGTGATCTCCCTCCCCCATCTAGCACGTTTGTGATTCCCCTCCCCATCTAGCATGTTTGTGATCCCCCTCCCCACCACCATGTTTGTGGTCCCTTCCCCCATCAGCATGTTTGTGATCCCCATCTCCCATCTAGCATGTTTGTGATCCCCCCCCATCTAGCATGTTTGTGATCCCCTCCCCCATCTAGCATGTTTGTGATCCCACTCCCCCACCACCATGTTTGTGGTCCCCTCCCTCATCTAGCACGTTTGTGATCCCCCTCCCCCATCTAGTATGTTTGTGATCCCCTTCCCCACCACCATGTTTGTGGTCCCTCCCCCATCCAGCATGTTTTTAATCCCTCTCCCAACCACCATGTTTGTGATCCCTCTCCCCCATCACCATGTTTGTGATCCCTCTCCCCCATCACCATGTTTGTGATCCCTCTCCCCCACCACCATGTTTGTGATCAATCTCCCCCACCACCACCATGCAGAATACTCACCTCACCTTCTCTTGCTGTCTCCTGCATTGTTATCCTGGCCTCCTATCTCCTCTGCTGCAGTGTAATGAGATGATCTCATCTCACTGCAGGGAGCCGCGGGCTGCAGTTTCTCTGATGACTCACGTAGCCGGGTTCTCAAGTCTCAGGCGCTGGCTACGGTCACGGTTCGGTGCCTGAGGCTTTATGGGCCCAGTGGTCAAATGCATGGTTAAATAAAGAAGGAAAGTTTGTTTCGTGACGCCACCTGTAGGTGTCCGGTGTTGACACCAGTGCTGTCAGACCTCCGGGGTGTTGTGCGGCAGCTTAGATGGAACCGCTCCCTACAGGGTTAGCTGGGGGTCCCCGGGGCAGTTATTAACGATGAAGGGAATAGGGTAACGCGGTCCGTGTGGTGTAAGGGAAAGGAGGGACACGCACACATACAGTCTTTCAGGTACCTTTACTGGTGTCGACTGGTACACTCGACCGGAGATGAGATGAAACACTTCGGGATTTTCCACAGCAAGCAGGGAGGTAGGCTTCCTAATATCCGTAGTTCTGCTGGAGTCTGGCAGGCATGAAACCTGACCAAACCGTTACTGCACTTACTTATGTGACTCTTCACACCCGGATCTGCTGCACTGAGGGTACTCTAAGGAGATTCCTGTCTGGCCTAGACTCCAGGCTCTCATTTGTTGGTGCTTCGGGTGTCCGGGAAGCTAAACCCCCTATTTGTAGTGCTGGTTTCTTTACAGGAACGGTGCTGTATTCCTGTAAACTCGGACCCAGTGACCGGACCTCTGTTAGGGTGAGTCGGGATGACTCCTCTGCCCCTTCTTGTACTGGTTACTCTCCTTGTTCCTGTGACCCCTATTCTAAGGGTCTACCACTTTCCAGTGTCTCTGATATGGCCTAGCGTGGCTCTAATATCAGGTCAGCTCTCCTAGCTGTTTATATTCTCTAGTGACTGCACACTCTGGTGTTTCTCCCTCCAGGACCCATATTTATAGGGGGAACTGGCTTAAGGCAACCAGTGGAGCTCCCCCTACAGGTCTGGGTTGAAAGGTGTTGCTTGTTAGTGGGGTCTGCTTGCTGTGTACTTTTCCATCCATGTCCCAAGACATCCTGTGGTGCCCTAACCAGGGTGCCACATTCCCCCTTAGTTAATCTCAGTTCTCCCGGATTGAGCAAAAGTTTTCGTTTACAATTTCAAACATTTTATATATATTTAATAACCGGTATTTACAGAGTCTCAAATTGAAAATATACAAAAAGCACTGACAAAGAAGGAAAAATATGAAAAATATGAAAAAGCAGTCCTTACGGCACTAGTCCATCTGCCGCAGGCTGGGAAAAAGGGAAGAAAAAGCAGTTTTTGTCACACTAGTCCTGTGACCATTGTCCGGGTTCAAGTAACTGGGGAAAAGGGTAAAGTCCAGCAGTAAAGTCTCTGATGGCTTAAAACTAGTGATGAGTGAGTACTAAAATGCTCGGGTGCTCGAAGCTCGGGCCCAGAATCCCGAGATACTCGTGTACTCGGCCCGAGTACCGAGCCCAATGTTATCCTATGGGAGACCCGAGTATTTTTATGAAATGACTGCCGGCAGCATGTAGAAACCCTAAAAATGTCACAAAAGTCTTAGAAGAGTGGTCAAATGACATGGCAACACCATGGGGAAGACCCCTGGAAGCATTTCTCACTCAAAAGTCACAGCTGTGAACAATCTTGTCCGAGTTTCACGCCAATTTTACGAAGTCACCAGAAAACCTTCCAAAATGACACCAAAATGAATATTCAGGATAGAAATGTTAAAGGCTCATACCCAATAGTGAGATACAGCTGGTGTATGTTACTTTTTGTGATTACATGAAAGATTTTACGTGAAAACATTGTGCGGCACTCCGATGTCCCTGAGAAGAGACGTACATGAAGCCCTGTCTTGACATATTGTGCCCATTTTGAGGAACTGGGTCTTTGTAGTATTTTCCTTTGCCAGGGCAGTCCAAAATTGGGAGGTTCACCAATGCCCCTGGATAGAGACGTGCATGAGGGCCTTTAAACCTGAAGTGCCCATTGTAAGGAAGTGGGTGTATTGTAGTATAGCCCTTTGACAGGGCAGCCAAAAATTGGGAGGCTCCATATTGTCCCTGGATAGAGACATGCATAAGGGCCTGTAAACCTGAAGTGGGTGTATTGTAGTATAGCCCTTTGGCCAGGGCAGCCAAAAATTGGGAGGCTCCACATTGTCCCTGGATAGAGACGTGCAGGAGGGCCTGTAAACCTGAAGTGGGTGTATTGTAGTATAGCCCTTTGGCAGGGCAGCCAAAAATTGGGAGGCTCCACATTGTCCCTGGATAGAGACGTGCAGGAGGGCCTGTAAACCTGAAGTGGGTGTATTGTAGTATAGCCCTTTGGCCAGGGCAGCCAAAAATTGGGAGGCTCCACATTGTCCCTGGATAGAGACGTGCAGGAGGGCCTGTAAACCTGAAGTGGGTGTATTGTGTTATAGCCCTTGGCAGGCAGCCAAAAATTGGGAGGCTCCACATTTCCCTGGATAGAGACGTGCAGGAGGGCCTGTAAACCTGAAGTGGGTGTATTGTAGTATAGCCCTTTGGCCAGGGCAGCCAAAAATTGGGAGGCTCCACATTGTCCCTGGATAGAGATGTGCAGGAGGGCCTGTAAACCTGAAGTGGGTGTATTGTAGTATAGTCCTTTGGCCAGGGCAGCCAAAAATTGGGAGGCTCCACATTGTCCCTGGATAGAGACGTGCATGAGGGCCTCAAAACATTTTTCCCATTGAAAAGGAGCGGGTATCCTGTCGTTGTAATGCCCATTCAAAAAGAATGGGCGTAAAAATTTACCGCTGGGGGTATACCTGAAACAACAGCCTAACTATTGTAACGTCATCATGGTGGCACATGAGGAGAAGGAGGAGCAGTCCAGCGATTAGCCAAGGAAGAGGAAGATGACGTGGTGGATGATCCAGTAGCTGACCCAACCTGGCAGGAGGATATGCAGAGCGAGGACAGCAGTGCACAGGGGGAGGGAGGCGTGGCATCCCAACAGGCAGTACGAAGCAGGGTCGGGGCCGCAGGCAGAAGGCAGGCAACCGTTCCCCGGAACAACAACACGACACAAGGTGCCTATGCAAATGTTAGGTCTTCCCGAGTCTGGCAGTCTTTTTAAGTTGGCTCCAGATGACTCTAAAAAGGCCATTTGCAACACCTGCCATGCCAGCAGCAGCAGGGGTACGAAAACTAGCAGCCTGACCACCACCAGCATGATCAGGCACATGTCAGCCAAGCACCCGACTTTGTGGGAAGTACAACAGAGTCGAGGAGCGGTGCTTGCTGATGTCACTGCTACGTCTTTGCGTGTTGTGCGTGCGAGCCAATCCCCTATACATGCTGCCCGCGAACAAGCCTCCGGCCCTGCACCTGAAGTTGCCCACGCACAAATAACCCCGCCATCAAGCACGTCCTTGTCCCAGCGCAGGGTTCAATTATCCATTCAGCAAACCTTTGAACGCAGGCGCAAATACGCTGCCAACGCCCCACATGCCACAGTCCTGAATTATCACATTTCGCGACTCATAGCGCTAGAAATGTTGCCTTTCCGGCTGGTGGAGACGGAAGCATTCCGCGACCTGATGGCGGCTGCTGTCCACGTTACTCAGTCCCCAGCCGCCACATTTCTCCAGGTGCCGTCTCCGCATTGCATAACCACGTGTCCAACAGCATCACACGTGCCCTGAACAACGCTGTTTCAGCAAAGTCCACCTAACCACAGACACGTGGACAAGTGCTTGTGGGCAAGGCCGCTCCATCTCCTTGACAAAACACTGGGTTAATATTGTGGAGGCTGGGACACAGTCTGAGCGAGGGACGGAACACGTCCTTCCCACAGCAAGGATAGCAGGCCCTACCTCTGTCAGGGTTTCACCAACACTCTACAGCTCCGGAATGTCATGCTCTTCAGCCTCCTCCTCCTCCTCCTGCGCATCCTCATCCACTGTACCCTCTACACCAGTCCCAAGCTGGAAGCACTGCAGCACTGCCTCTGCGAAGCAGCAAGAGGCTGTGCTGAAGCTAGTCTGCATAGGTGACAAACCCCACAATGCAGAAGAGGTGTGGACAGCTCTGAAACAGCAGGCAGATCACTAGCTCACACCTCTGAACCTAAAGCCAGGAAAGGTCGTGTGTGACAATGTCCGGAACCTGGTGGCAGCTTTGAGGCGAGGCCAGCTGACGCATGTTCCATGCGTGGGCCATGTGCTCAACCTGGTGGTTCAGAGGTTTCTAAAGTCATACCCAGAGCTGTGTGAACAGCTGGTAAAAGTTCGCCGTCTGTCTGCACATTTTCGCAAGTCACCTGCTGCTTCAGCCGGCCTTGCCGGCTTTCAGCACCGTTTGCGTCTTCCGGCCCACAGACTGGTGTGTGATGTCCCCACGCGTTGGAATTCAACTCTGCACATGTTGGTCAGGATATGTGAGCAGAAGAGGGCAGTTGTGGACTACCTGCATCACCTAAGCCATCGGGAAATGGGTCAAACTCCACACATAACACCTGAGGAGTGGAGATGGATGTCCGACCTATGTACCGTCCTCCAAAACTTTGAGGACTCCACTAAGATGGTGAGCGGCGATGACGCCATTATTAGCATCACCATACCACTACTCTGCCTTCTAAAACGGTCTCTACTGAAAAACAAAGAGGATGCATTGCAGGCAGAGCGCATGACTTGGAGCAAGAAACAGTAGTGGGTGTGGGTGAAAACACACAGCCCAGCCTCATCTCATCACAACGTGCAGTGGAGGACTATGACGAGGAGGAGGAGGATGAAGACATGGAGCAACTCTCTGGCCAAATTGAGGATATGACATGCACACCAGTCATACCCTCGATTCTGCGTGGCTGGCCAGAGGACAGTGGAGAAGAGGAGGAGGAGGACAGCATGTTCAGTCATCGTGTTGGTCTGGATACTGAAGTGATGGCTGTTAAGAGTCTGGCGCACATGGCTGACTTTATGGTAAGCTGCCTGGCTCGTGACCCTCGCGTTCACAACATCTTGGCCACAATCAGTACTGGTTGGCAACACTGTTAGACCCACGCTACAAGGAGAACTTTATGTCTCTCATTCCTGAGGCGGAGAGGTCAGCCAAAATGCAGCATTTCCAGAAGGCCATAGTCACGGAAGTAGGCAAATCATTCCCCTCACAAAACGCTAGCGGCATAGGTCAGGAATCGGTGGACAACCAAGGCGTACGGCCGAGAGGGGCACAAGTCCAATCCGCCAGAGGTAGGGGAACAGTCTTTACGATGTGGGACAGTTTTCTCAGCCCCTCCCGTACCACAACCCCTGAGGTGCGGGGTAGTGCCACCAGAAATGCTAAGTTTGGCCAGATGCTGAAGGAGTACCTTACAGATCGAACAACTGTACTCCGACATTCCTCGGTGCCTTACAATTATTGGGTCTCCAAGCTGGACACGTGGCATGAATTGGCTCTCTACGCTTTGGAAGTCCTGGCCTGCCCTGCCGCTAGCGTTTTGTCAGAGCGTGTTTTTAGTGCGCAGGTGGAATCATTACTGATAAACGCACCCGCCTGTCAACTGAAAATGCTGACAGGCTGACTCTGATCAAAATGAACAAGGGTTGGATTGGGCCAGACTTAACCACACACCACAACAAATGACAACGGAATTTAAATTTTGTTATGGGAATTTGCCATGTACCTCCACTCACCCATGGGTACACACTTCTGGACTTCCGAGTGTCCAAGTGTGGGATCAGTAATGTCCGTGGATGTGTACTCGGCCTGGTGGTAGGAAGGAGGATCAGGTTGGGAAAAGTGCGGTGCAGTATCACGGCTACTGACATTTGACCGTGTGGAAGACAGGGTGTTTGTGGAGGTGCCAATCTGACTTGAAGCATTATCCGCTATCCAAGTAACAACCTGTTGACACTGGTGTTGGTTCAAGAGCGGTGTACTGCAGCGGGCCCCAAGAATTTGGAACAGGACGTGTGAGCGAGTAGTTGTGCCCCTTTCTTGTTACGAAATTAGTGCTTGCACATGACCTCGGCCTCTGCCTGCACCCCATCACGTTCACTTCCTTGTTCCTTGCCAACGCCCTTGCGCATTTTGCTTGTATACAGCGACAACAGTCTGGTGACTGTAATGGTCACAGGAGAGTAGGATTTTAGTCTCTAACCTGTATCAAGGTAGTAAGTACACCAGTCTGGTGAATGTAATGGTCACAGGAGAGAAGGATTTTAGTCCCTAACCTGTACAAGGTAGTAAGTACACCAGTCTGGTGACTGTGATAGTCACAGGAGAGTAGGATTTTAGTCCCTAACCTGTATCAAGGTAGTATGTACACCAGTCTGGTGACTGTAATGGTCACAGAAGATTAGGATTTTAGTCCCTAACCTGTATTAAGGTAGTAAGTACACCAGTCTGGTGACTGTAATGGTCACAGGAGATTAGGATTTTAGTCCCTAACCTGTATTAAGGTAGTAAGTACACCAGTCTGGTGACTGTAATGGTCACAGGAGATTAGGATTTTAGTCCCTAACCTGTATCAAGGTAGTAAGTACACCAGTCTGGTGAATGTAATGGTCACAGGAGATTAGGATTTTAGTCCCTAACCTGTATTAAGGTAGTAAGTACACCAGTCTGGTGACTGTAATGGTCACAGGAGATTAGGATTTTAGTCCCTAACCTGTATTAAGGTAGTAAGTACACCAGTCTGGTGACTGTAATGGTCACAGGAGATTAGGATTTTAGTCCCTAACCTGTATCAAGGTAGTAAGTACACCAGTCTGGTGAATGTAATGGTCACAGGAGATTAGGATTTTAGTCCCTAACCTGTATTAAGGTAGTAAGTACACCAGTCTGGTGACTGTAATGGTCACAGGAGAGTAGGATTTTAGTCCCTAACCTGTATTAAGGTAGTAAGTACACCAGTCTGGTGACTGTAATGGTCACAGGAGATTTGGATTTTAGTCCCTAACCTGGATCAAGGTAGTAAGTTCAACAGTCTGGTGACTGTTATGGTCACAGAAAAGCTTGGATTCTGATCTGTATCACCCTGCTTATATCCTCCTAGGTTAGTCCTGAGAAGGACTGTTGTGGTCAGCAGCAGTTTACAGCCCTGCTCCGGATCTACCTATGAGGGCCGCAAATCTGTCCCTAAGCAGCAGCAGACACTCTCCCTACACTCACTGTCTGGATGCCTGTGTGCAGAGCACTGCGCGGCCGGGTCTTATAAAGGCTCGGTCATGCTGTGCAGGCCGGCCAATCACTGCAATGCCACAACTAACAGGGCTGTGGCATTGCAGTGGTCTGCCAGCCAATCCCTGCATGTGGGCTGGCTCTCAAAAGAGCGCCAACATGCAGAGATGACGACCACGAGCACAGCACGAGTATCGCGAGATTACTCGGTGCTCGCCGAGTAGCCCGAGTACAGTGATACTCGTGCGAGTACCGAGTAGTGGCGAGCATGCTCGCTCATCACTACTTAAAACACATTTACGGGTACACACTTTAAACTTTACACAGTTCTCTATGGGTGTCTCTGCTTAGGACCTTCTTCTCTACCCCAGGCACTTTCTATTCCCAACTTAATATACTTGGGACTGTGCCCAGTTCCTCCAAACTTCTGTTCACTACTTTTTACATTTGCAGACTAAGGTCACTTATTTACATTTATTCAGGTTGATACTATACTATTTCTTCTCTGTATCTTAATGGTAACTGTCCAAAGGTACTACATGTAGATCTGCGCAGTATTGGAGTGTCTATGTCTGCTGCTGGTGTAGTGTGTGCACTTTCTCTTCCTCTATTGGATCTATGTGATTCTGGAATGCCGTAGTAGGCATGTAATCTTTCTAATGGACTGACAGGTTCACCGATTATAGGAATCTCTGGTTCCGGTATAACAGGCTGCATTTCTTGCAATTGAACAGGTTCTTCTGGTCTCATTGGTTCTGGTTCTTCTTGAGTGGGTTGAATTGGTACTTGGTCTTCTACAGGTTGATAGAACGAAATAACTGGTATAAGGAATGCACCATTGCATTGAGGCCAGTCGGCTGGTAAATCTCCAATTTCAGTACAAATGAATTTTCCTTTTGGTTCTTCAACTGCTACTGAGGGGTAAACTGTTTGTTGAGGTTTCAAGTTTTCAGGGCATTTCTTTAAATGATCTCTGGATACGGTTGCAGTTGTTCTTCCTTGATCTCTGCTGATTACACAGGTTTTGGAGTTGTCATAATTAGATGGCATTACTGTGTATGGCTCTGATTCCCAATTGTCATCTAGTTTGTTTGTCCTTTTTCTTTAGAGTACTAGTTCACCTGGTGTTAAGGGTTCTGCTGAGGCGTGTTTATTGAGGTCATGCTCTTGTTTGCTTCTGCTTTGACTTAAGTTTCTTTCAACACTCTCTTGTACTTTTCTGTATTGTTCTTGACGATGATTATTCCAATCTTCCTCTGGAGAAACTTGACTTGGTTGAACTGTTCCCATCTCTAATGGCCCCTTTACACGCAGCTACAGGTAACAGGTTGTCCACAGGTAACTTACTGGTTGCAGTGAAATCATGGAGACATAGTTCCATTTGTACACAGCAACAAGATAGAACCATGTCTCCATGATTTCACTGCAACCAGCAAGTTACCTGTGGACAACTTGTTATCTGTAGCTGCGTGTAAAGTGGCCATAAGTCAATTGGAAGTTTTCCTGGTCTTGCTTGCATTAAATAAGCTGGTTCGTAGCTGGTAGAACTAACAGGTATGTGGTTGTAGATATCCACAAGGTCAGGTAACTTTTCTGGCCATTGATTTCTTTCATCGAGCGGTAAGGTTTTCAGCATGTCGATGACGATGTTGTTCATCCTTTCACATAGACCGTTTGTCTTTGGATGATACGGTGTGGTCCTTATCTTCTTACACCCATACAATCCTAAGAATGCGTGAAACAGTTCTAACTCGAATGCTGGTCCTTGATCAGTTAACACTTGATCTGGATATCCATGCGGGCGACAAAAGTAACTCTGGAATGCCTTAGCTGCTACTTCTGCGGTTACGTCCTTTACTGGTACTACTACGAGGAATCTTGAGTAGTGATCAACCATCGTGAGGGCGTAGGTGTAACCTGTTCTGCTTGGGGTTAACTTCACATGGTCAAGAGCAACTATTTCAAGAGGTCTCTTTGTAATTATTGGCTGCAACAGAGCTTTTTGACTTTGCTGGTCTCTTCCTCTAAGGTGACACGGTCCACAGTTCTTGCACCATCTCTCAATTGAACCTCTCATGCCGACCCAGTAGAAACAGTCTTTTAACAGCATCTCTAGTTTCTTCCAACCAAAGTGTCCTGCGTCATCGTGGTAAGCTTCCAGGACCATTTTGACATCTGTCTTTGGAACTACTATCTGCCAGATAAGTTCATGTGTCCTGGTGTTCAGGTAACGACTGCATAATATACCTTGGTAGACGAATAACTTTCCTTTTTCTTTCCATTTTGCGTCTTGTGAAGCTTCTGAATCCAGACTGGAGTGTTCTTGGGTTATCAGCTCTTTGATCAAGCTAACATCTGGATCATTGGCTTGAGTCTCCTTCCAGTCGTGGTGAGGTATCGGGTTCATGGTTTTCTCTTTACGCCTTTGGCTTGCCTGATGACATGAGGCTGTACCTGTGCAGTGAAATGCTGGCAATTCTATTTCTTCCAGTTCATCGATTTCTTCTCCTTCTTCTGGAAGGTTAGGCATTCTGTAAAGGACATCTGCATTGCCATTCTTGTGACCTGCCCGGTACTTGACAGTGCAGTCGTAGTTTGACAATCTTGCCATCCAAAGTTGCTCCAGGGCTCCCTGCTTTGCAGTCTCTAAGTGAGTTAGAGGGTTGTTGTCAGTGAAAGCTGTGAACGGGGAGGATGCCAGGTAGTGCTTGAAACGTTCTGTTATTGCCCAGACCAGGGCTAGGAACTCCAACTTGAAAGAGCTGTAATTTTCAGGGTTCCTCTCTGTTGGACGGAGCTTTCTGCTGGCATAGGCTACTACCTTCTCCTTGCCTTGCTGTTTCTGCGCCAGGACTGCTCCTAAGCCTTCATTGCTTGCATCCGTGTACAAGAGAAAGGTAGATTTTAATCAGGGTAGGTCAGGATCTCTTCTCCAGTTAAGGCATCTTTCAATTTCTGGAAAGACTGTTCTTGTTCTGTTCCCCACCGGAACGGAGGACCTCTGATTTTGCCTTTCTTGGATTGACCTACCAGGAGATCTTGCATGGGCGCTGCTATCTTCGTATAGCCCTTGATAAATTTTCTGTAGTACCCGACCAGTCCTAAGAATTGACGTACCTCTTTGGAGGTGGTTGGTGTTGGCCAGTTCTTGATGATTGTAACCTTGTCCGGGTCAGGTGCTACGCCTTCTGCACTGACCACATATCCCAGGTATTGGACCTTAGGTTTCAGCAAGTGACACTTTGACGGCTTCAACTTCATACCATACTTGGACAACGACTCAAACACTTCACTCAGGTGTTGTAGGTAATCTTCATAGGTCTGTGAGTATACTATTACATCGTCCATGTACAGCAGTACAGTCTCGAAGTTTCTGTGGCCTAGGCAACACTCCATCAGCCTCTGGAATGTTCCTGGTGCGTTGCATAACCCGAATGGCATACTGTTGAACTCGCATAACCCCATTGGCGTCGTGAAGGCTGTCTTCTCATGATCTTCTTCTGCAACGGTGACCTGCCAGTACCCACTAGTAAGATCTAATGTGGAGAAGTAATTGGCAGACTTAAGTGTAACTAGTGACTCTTCTATGCATGGTAACGGGTATGCATCTTTGTGTGTTATTCTGTTGATC
Organism: Allobates femoralis; assembly: GCA_033576535.1. Lineage (NCBI taxonomy): Eukaryota > Metazoa > Chordata > Amphibia > Anura > Aromobatidae > Allobates > Allobates femoralis. The sequence continues at coordinate 340,951,259 of JARQOC010000002.1, read as the reverse complement.
TGCCTATAATCTACGCACATCCTCATACTACCATCTTTCTTTTTTTTTTTTTTTTAACTTTAATTTTTATTAAAATTTTTAACATGCTTTAAGCAGAACATCAATATAATGTTACATAAGTCTCTTTCAAAAGTAAGCTAACAAAGAACACTAGTTGTATATTGGCAATCTATGTGTACGTTCAAATTACAACGAGATTCAACCGCTACTTAGGTACATCAGACCAATTATAGCAATAAACTTTTCAACTTTTCAACATCTGTGTCCCATTGCCTATAGTTTCCACACTTTCCAATTCTGTTTTTCCAACTCTAACCAACTTCAATTTAAGATATTATAAGAAAAACCAAAGTAAAAGAATAAAGAAAACCTGTAAATGTCCACCTTATCACCTAATCATTACACTTTAAGTTACCTAGAGTACCTCCCAAATCCTCCAATGCATACCATTCTGTTTGTTTGTAGGGTATCATGAACCTTGCTATTTCAGTAATCGAGGAAGTTTTCAAAATATATGGTCTCCATTTATTAAAGAATTTTTTTGTCATCTTTGAAGGGTTCCTAAGTGTTTCAATGGATTCGAGGTCTAATGTTTTTCTGAGGGTGTTATGCATCATGTCCATTGAGGGTACGAAGTCTTTAATCCAATGCTGTAATAGTAGTCTCTTTGCTATTAGGGAGATTGTATGAAACAACACATGTAACCGTTTATCACCAGTTATCCCGTTTGGGTAATGAAACAACCACATCAATGGATCCTTTTTGTTTTCCTCGGGATAAAGTCCCGATGCTAAGTCTCCCACTTCCTTCCAGAAGTCTTGCGTTTTTGTACAGGACCAGATCCCATGTTCTAGGTCAGTCATGGAGGTCTTACATTTAGGACAATGGGTCCAACGTTCTCTATTGGTCGATGATGGTGGGATGTTAAATCTCTTAATAGTGCCGCGTAACAATCTATATTGGGAATCTCTCCATTTTTCATTTATGATTGATTTCCTGACTGATCCCCACCCTTCTTATAGCTTTGGGATTAGGTCTGGGTCATCTATGTGTTTTCTCCATAGGGAGAATAATTTATGGGTAATAAGTGGTCTAAGGGAATTTTGGAGTTTACTGTATATGGAAGATATAGATATATCCGTCAGAGGTAATTTTACCAGGTCATCCCATTCCTTCCCGTCTATTTCACCCGAAACGTCCTGTAATCGTGACATAAGATGATGTTTAATTTGCAAATATTGCAACCAGTGAGAGACAGGGAGATTAAATTTATTTAGGGTTTCCGTTCCAGTCAGCCATCTCCTTTCCCCCAGAGCCCCCACCCCTCTCTCTTTCCACAGACGGAATAGTGAATTTTCCACCCCCTGTGGAAAAGTTGGGCTGGCCCAGGGATTCAAGTTTTTAGAGATTCTCCATGATAGGTTCATTTTTTTCCTAACCGCCTTCCAAGTTATTACCGTGTCTCTATAAATAGATGTATTCTTTATCTTACGGAGGTAATTCAGACATTGAGGCGTGTAACATTGCAGATAATTCCCAGGGGTACGCGTGTTCACTCTCTAATTCTAGATCCGAGAACTTAGTTGTTTTGTTGATCCAGTCTAATACGTTTCTCATGACACACGCTAGGTTATACCCTCTGATGTCTGGGACTTTCAATCCACCTTCCTCCCTTGACTGCATCAAAGTCGTTAGTTTTATTCTAGCTCTCTTGCCTCCCCATAGGAATTTGGAAAATGCTTGGTTAATTCTTTTAATATCGGTGTATTTTAGTAGCATAGGTATTGTCTGGAGCGGGTACAGCAGTCTCGCAAAGCTTACCATTTTAATGAGATGGCAACGGCCCAGCAGTGATAGCGGTAGATTCTTCCAGTTTTCCAATTCTTTAGTTATTTTTTCTATTATTGGAAGAAAGTTTAGTTTATAAATGAGATCTGGTGATCTAGCTATATGGACTCCAAGGTATTTTAAACTATTTTTTGCTACAGGGATCCCACAAAACAGGTCTCTCGATCCGATATGAGGACCACCCCTAAGAAAAAGAATTTCACATTTGTCTCTATTTAATTTAAATCCTGAGAGTTTACCTATTTTTCCTATGTCTTCCAGTATTGGCCTAAGATCTCTCTGAGGGTATTGCAAGTATAGAATAATATCGTCGGCAAAGAGGGATATTTTTACCCTCTTTCTCGCCCACCCTGAGGCCTCCATATTTGTTCCGACCAGCCAGATATAATGCTAATGGTTCGATCGCTAAATTGAAGAGGAGAGGCGACAACGGGCATCCCTGTCTTGTCCCTTTCTCTAGTTTAAATGTGTCCGAGAAAATTGGAATGCTTATACAGGCTTTCGGGTTATTATAAAGGGAGCTCAGAAACTGGCGAAAAGGGCCCTCCAACCCAATAGAATTAAGGATCCAATCCAGCCATGACCATCTCACATTATCAAATGCTTTCTCAGCGTCTAGGGTGATCATGGCTGGATCTCCCCCCTCATGTCCGTTCTATGTCTCTCGACATCAATAAGGAGCATTGCTTTTCTAATGTTTGTGACCGTCGATCCCATCTTTCTTTTTAACCAGGACCAGTGGTGCTGTCCAGGGACTGCAACTATCTCTAATGACCCCTGCATTCTTCATGTCCTGTAGCATCTCTTTGTGCTGGTGGTATAGGCCTGTATCTTTCTTTGATGGGTGGATGGTCACCTGTGGGTATATGATGTTGTACCCCCTTTAATTCTCCAAAAATCAAGTGGATGTTTACTAAACACCTGTTCATACTCTCAAACTACCCGATAGACTCCATTCTTCTGGTGAGAAGGTGTGTTGTCAGTTCTTACGCTGAGCTCCTGACACCATTTCTCTAGCTGACCTTTGGAGTGAGGGGGTTCGTCTGTCACTGTCTGTGAAAATGATTTAACTTCATGTATTGCATTCTTATCAACATGGTACAGTTTTGCAACAGTGGAATACCTTGGCAGTTTCACTTCATCATCACCATAATTCAGTAAATGTATAGGGACTCTTCCTTTTCTTACATTATCCACCCCCCTGGCTGTCAGGAGTGTAGGACTACTGTCAGACATCACGGGCTCCACTACTGCCTGGTAGTCCTGCCCTCTGAGGCCTACTGCTGCCCGACACCAGATCATCATTTCACTTCTTGGTGGTACTACAATTGGAATTGGATCTGTCACCCGTACACTGCCAATTTCACCATTTGACATTTTTACCTGCTGTTGATACACCAGAGCTCGGATCTCCCTCTGAAGAGCTCTTCTCTCTCTTGGCTTAGCGGTATCTGCACTCTGTTGGAGCAAAACCAACACTTCATCTAGGCATTTAACCATCACATTGGTACCCAGTATCACATGTGGATCCCGCTCATATGGTTTGTCCTGAACCACTATGATGCCCTGGTTCTTCAACTGAACCCTTCCCTCCTTTACTGTAGCCTCCCATTGCCCCTCTATTGTAACTAGCAACCCATTGGTTGCCTCAATGTTCAAGTCATGGTTTGGGGGTTCTAGTTTAACGTCGGACCAGAACCGTTTGTAAAGGTTACTCGGGATGGTCGTCACCTGGGACCCAGTGTCTATCAATGCAGTGGTAGCGGTGCCGTCGATGATGATGGACAAGTACGGATGGTCTCCCACGTACTTGCGCTCCCAATTGGTCGGGCCTGGACTGTGTACTCCTGGGGTTAGCCCTCCTCTCCCAGGGGCTGCTTGTTTAAAGGACAGGAACGGTAGACATGTCCTTCTTTGCCACACTTGCGACAGATGGGATGTCCGTCGGCGCTGTAGCGATCTGTGGGTCTCCCTCTCAGTGGCGTTGTCCTCTTCTTCATCCACAGAATGTCGTCGGGGCTGTCAGCGAGCTGGATCTTGTCTGATGGCCTTGCTTCTGTCTTGGGTCTTCTTGCACCTCGGAGCCTCGCCACCTCTTTGGTCAGCTGCTGCACATCTATCAGGGACCAAGTGTCTTTCGGTCCACGTCGCTGCCCCAATGAGTATCAAAAAACACTGGATTCCCTGAGGAAGGAGCTGGGTGTTGGCTCCGAAACGCGTTGGAAAATAAAACTGAAGATACCTTGTTTCAAAGCACTCCAGAGTTTTTTGATACTCATTGGAGCAGCGGCGCGGACCGAAAGACACTTGGTCCCTGATAGAGTTTCACCCCCACGTTGTGGAAGTGTGGTCCCGGCTGCGGCTGCTGTGTTTGAGCGATTAAGCTGGTTGTGGGCTTCACGGCTGAATCAGGTGAGCAGTTTTCATACTGTATGGGATTTGATTCCTATTGAGGATAAGACCCTATGCGCATTCTCATTTTATAGATAGCTGCTGCACATCGGCGCACAGTTTGTCAAACCGGTCAGGTGTCACAGTCTGTGCGTTGGATTGTACTGCGGGGGATGGAGATGCTTCCGGCATGGAAGGGGTCTTAGTCCACTGCGGCTGCGGGGTTAAATCTGGTACTGCAGGGAGCTGCTGTCCCCGAATTGTTAAGTCTTTGAATGTAGCGGACTCTGCATCAGGGTTTTGCCGGGCCTACCAGAGTGCTTGCTTTCTATCATCAGGTAGTCTGAGGTCAATATCAAACTGTTCGATCAGTGTTTTGTTTTCATCACGAACGCCACCGGGATCGGCCTGTTTTAACAGTCTCAGTGCCTCTTGCAGGCGCAGTGAATAGTCCAGGACACTCTCCTGTGCCCCTTGTTTACAATGATAAAACAACAGTCTTAACTCAGATTTAGTGTGATGATCAAAACACCCGCTTTAGCTTTACGAATATCTGCTCAACAGACTCCTGGTCTTCCACAGACCAGTTTCGGGTTTCCAGCTCTGCTGCATCTGTTAACTGTCCCATTACTACTGACGCTCTCTGCTTATCTATCATCGCGTACATGTCCAGCACGGTGCATATCTTTCTCTGGAACGCATCTAGGGTGCCGGGTTTGCCGGTGTACTTTGGTAACCAGGCTGCATTCGGGACGTACGGCAGAGATATTGGTATTATCGGGGCTACCGGTGCGGGTGGCGGTGGCAGCATGGTGCCGGCGGGTGGTGGAACGACCGGGGGCTGTACGTTCTGGGGCCCCGGTGGAGCAACCGGTGGATTTACTTGTGGGGCTACCGTGTTGCTGGGGTCCGGATTACTCATCCTCGCTCCCCCTTAGTTAATCGCGGCCAGTCTCTTTCAAACCAACGGAAGTTGTCCGCTCGGCGGTGAGGAGTGAGGCACCACGGGAGTTTCTGGTTCCTGCTGCGTTAGGCAGAACTCGTCAGAGCGTGGGGCGGGGCCTATCTTCGCGCCCTTTGCACAGTAATGCCCTTCTTTTTCCCGCTCTCTGCGCAGCAATGGCGCTTCAAATTTACAGTTCAACAATCACAGTCATTAAATGGCACACAATACCCATTGGGAAACGGGTCTGTTCAAATCCTTTTCGCAGACGCCAAATTTGACTCACCGTAGCCGGGTTCTCAAGTCTCAGGCGCTGGCTGCGGTCACGGTTCGGTGCCTGAGGCTTTATGGGCCCAGTGGTCAAATGCATGGTTAAATAAAGAAGTAAAGTTTGTTTCGTGACGCCACCTGTAGGTGTCTGGTGTTGACACCGGTGCTGCACAGACCTCCGGGGCGATGTGCGGCAGCTTAGATGGAACCGCTCATTACAGGGCGAGCGGGGGGTCCCCGGGGCAGTTACTGACGTTGAAGGGAATGTGTAAGGGAAAGGAGGGACACGCACACATACAGTCTTTTAGGTACCTTTACTAGTGTCGACTGGTACACTCGACCAGAGATGAGATGAAACACTTCGGGATTTTCCACAGCAAGCAGGGAGGTAGGCTTCCTAATATCCGTAGTTCTGCTGGAGTATGGCAGGCATGAAACCCGACCAAACCGTTACTGCACTTGCTTGTGTGACTCTTCACACCCAGATCTGCTGCACTGAGGGCACTCTAAGGGATTCCTGTCTGGCCTAGACTCCGGGCTCTCATTTGTTGGTGCTTCGGGTGTCCGGGGAGCTAAACCCCCAATTTGTAGTGCTGGTTTCTTTACAGGAACGGTGCTGTATTCCTGTAAACTCGGACCCAGTGACCAGACCTCTGTTAGGGTGAGTCGGGATGACTCCTCTGCCCCTTCTTGTACTGGTTACTCTCCTTGTTCCTGTGACCCCTATTCTAAGGGTCTACCACTTTCCAGGTGTCTCTGATATGGGCCTAGCGTGGCTCCAATATCAGGTCAGCTCTCCTAGCTGTTTACATTCTCTAGTGACTGCACACTCTGGTGTTTCTGCCTACAGTACCCTTATTTATAGGGGGAACTGGCTTAAGGCAACCAGTGGAGCTCCCCCTACAGGTCTGGGTTGAAAGGTGTTGCTTGTTAGTGGAGTCTGCTTGCTGTGTACTTTTCCATCCATGTCCCAAGAGATCCTGTGATGCCCTAGCCAGGGTGCCACATCTGACACAGGGAGGGAGCTGACTGGCCATTCCTGACACCGGAAATGAAGCTGCTGGGAATCCCGGAGTCAGTCAGCTCCCTCCCTGTGTGTCCGCACCGTACCACAGAGCAAGTATTAATGTATATGTGTGCCCCCCACTGGCCACTGCACATTCCCCCCCCCCCTCCTAAAAGACATCAGATATCCTACATTGTCTAACGGAGGGGAGGATAAAAAAAAAAGTTTAAAAAAAATTGAAAAACCTCCCTGTCTTGATGCCGCTACCTACAGGCTGGTGCCCTAGGCACATGCCTACCAGTGCCTAAGAGCAAATACGGCCCTGCTTATATAACCTGCTGGTCTGATTGAGGCGTAGATTTCCATGAGAGTATTGTAAACCCAGACATAGGCAATATCTAAAATATAACTAAGCATAAACAGCATATTTATAAATGATATTCCTATGATCCAAGGATGTTATAAAGCAGGAATAAAATAGATCTTATATAACCTGCTGGTCTGATTCAAACTGATTTCCATTAGAGTGGTATTAACCCAGACATAGGCAATATCTAAATATAACCAAGGAGTGACCCCTCAATATAGATTTCCTCCAGGATAGTATATAGGGTGTATATAGGATGTATTAAATTACCCCCCATGTACTAATGGTGGTGATAGCAAGTTAATCCCCATCCATAGTAGCCCATATTAGAGATATACTTCTAGCTGTACTGTGACATCCCCGCAAACCCCTCCGAGCCCAATACCCGAGTACCCCAGGGCCTGGGGCTCGACATATATTTCTGGCGTCACTAACAGGATCTTGTGCCCGGTGTTACCGGATACTGTGTGCCTTGGACTTTTGAACTGCATTGAAACTAACTTTTCCTGCCTTTGCTTGGCGCCAAAAATAGGTTCCGCCATCACTACAAGATGGCGCCGAAGACATGTACTAAACACCATGTGTAGGCCCGGGGGTGTGCCTCAGCCCCTAGAAGAAGGAGGGCCAAGACGGAGGTGCCAAAAAATTTGGCCACCCCGATTGACATCAATCGGAGCGGCCCACAGGAAGTGCTCTGGCAGTGGCTGCCAATAAAGAGACAAACCGGAAGAGAAGAACAGAACGAGCAAGGATCCTTTGTACCAGGCAGCATGGCGGCACCCCGTTGGAGAGATATCGTGCGCCAGAGCCGCACAAGGAGACCCGGGAGCGGCGTCCCTCTTAACACTAGAAGGGGATGCCGACTACTGAAGAGATGCTTTTGGACGGCTCTGCCAGGACATGGAGGAAGCCCTGGAGTGGGTATACCGCCGGTGGAGCACGGAGAGGGCCTGTGAACTGATGACAATGAGAGAAGGCCGAGAAGCGCGTGACGTAGCAGTAGCAGTACAAGCAGTCGTGGAATACCGAGCCTCCTTACCACCCGTCCAGCCACCCGTACAGACCCGGGACGCAGGGACCCAGACCGGAGGCCTTGTAGAACCACCGTCCCATACCCGTGGCTATCTCCGGATAGAGCCAGCGCGGCCATGCTCAGCAGAATTGGACGTGATCATGGAGGCTGAAGAGGTGGGAGGTGACACAGACTCAGAGGATCTGGAGGACATACAAGGAGCTTCAGGAAGAAGTACCACAGAGGCTGCATGGTGGTCCGCATGGCAGCGGCAGCGGCAAGGTACCCCCATCATTGTGAGCAGAGCAGAGACCAGAGCGTCGCCCAGACTCCCAACTGGAAACTCACCACCACCAGAATACCAGTCGTCCTTGAACCAGCGAGACCAACTAGTTAGACAGAAAAGAAGAGAAGAGTGGTTCCAGAAAGATATCCCACCAACAATAGACTCCCATTGCAGAGACTTGAACTGTATATAACCCCCTTTTTCAGCCATCTTTCCCATTTATTTTTCTCCTTTTTGCATCCTTGAATAATGAGCAGTGCCCCTGTGTGTTTTGAACCATGAAGACACACAGACATTTGTTTGGAACTTTGCCCCTGAGTTTATAATGTGTGATATATATGCAGAGGTCCAGCGGTGATAACTCACACTGGACTGTGCTGGACAATATGTTACCGCCAGACCCGCACAGTTAGTACCGGTCCCCGTTGGGCCGAGGTAGACTCAAAAGTTTATTATGTTTTATGCAGATAGTAACAACCAGAGAGTAATATCTTAGCCAACAGGTGACCTGAGGACCGTGGGGTCTATAATAACTACTGAAATGTGTGTGTAATGTCATAAGAAAATGTGCCACCTAGAAATAGGAAGAAACTGAAGTATGCTTAAATGTATATAGTTTACCCGTTGATATTGTTACTGAAAATAAAAAAATGCTTTTCACTCCCCGGTTAACACATGCAAATACTCAAGGACGAGTATGTTTCATCAGGGGGGTATGTGGCGCCCCTCATGGTCAGGCTTCAACGTGGGATAATGCACTCGTAAAAGAGGTGTAACTTTCCCCAACTGTAGGTGGATGCTAGGCTGGTGGGTGGGACCCATTCCTGCACTCCCACATTAGAATAGAAGTGGGAGGTTACTCCTGGGAGGGAGATATATTCACCTCTAGGGGGAGTAGAGGGTCAGAACAGAGGAGAAGGGAGTTGGAGAGGAGTCGAGGAGGAGTGTGGAGCGAGGCGGAAGGTTTACCCGGACAGCTCTATGCTGATCCGGAGAAAAGTTGAAAGGGGATCCTTAGGGGATCCTGATAGAGGGTACCTGACGCGTGAGTCTGGGCCCAAGAGAGAAAGGGGAACCCTAGCGTTGAGCGACCATACTCCAGGGAATTCCCCAGTCCACCACGGGAATGCCGGACCTGAAGAAACAGCCAGAGTCTACCTCTGAAGTTGTCAACCGGCTGCTGCGGTCTGTTCACCGGCTGCGGCACCCTGCCAGACGGAGCGGTCTGCCTGCTTCCTCACCACGAGGGAGGGAAGCCCCAAGTACACCTTCAAGGAGCCATTGGGTAAAGACTCATCATAGGTGAGGAAGAAAGGACACGGGTTCATCAACTAAGGCATACCACGGGTACCACCATACCACCTGGCATCCACTTGCAGCCACCCGTAGAGCTACCTGTTTCTTTAACAACTGTTGCTGAACTGTGGACTTGTATGCCGATGACTGTTTACAGTAAAGTACCCGGGAGAGTGACTTTGCCTTTGTGTCTTTGTGCTGCAGAATTCAACCTGTTTGCTTACAGGAACGCTGCCCCTGAGGATTAGCTCCACCTGTAGGGAGTTTTGCCATCCTTGCCGTGATACCATTGCCCTCCGGAGGACTGTGGCGGCGCTGGTGACCCAGCACCAGGTACTACAGATGGCATCACGTGACAATAACTCTTATCCTCTGTACATAACCCCCTTATTCAAGTGTCACCCAAGCCACGGGCTCAGGCACCGCCACCCGTGACATCCCCACTAAACCCCTCCTAGCCTGATACTCAAGTAACCCAGGGCCTGGGGTTCGACAGTACCATAGTCAATAATTATAATGATAAAATCTAATTATAGATATAGTACCAGTCAGGACCGTTTTTTTCAGAGTTTGAACAGTATAATGGCAGGAGGTGTGGCGCTCCCCACGCGTTACGCTGCCTGCGCCTGGCAGCTTCGTCAGGGGAATGTCCCTTGGATCATTTTTTCCAAGTGGAGAGTTATAGCTGATTCTAAGCTATTTTTATTGGTTTAAAATGTTTTTGTGACTTTTCTTGTGTTGCTTGTTATTTAATAAACTTTTGTGATAAAATACTGAAATTATTGAAGGTTGTATCGCTTTCTTAAGAATTTGAGAATTCATTCTTGTTCAGAATTTTTGTCCGGTCTCCCCTACGTATATTCCACCTGTTGGACATTTGGTACATATAATTAAATACACCACATTGCTTGTAATGCAATGGAAGTTACCTGGGATCTTAAAAGGCCATTAAAAGGTATCCACCGGATCTCTTTAACATGTTCTTTATTCACAAAATATGAGGGTACATAGTGCCGGGAGAGGTCAGCAGGGTGGACAACGGCTCAGTTTCGTGTGTATAGCGCTTCTGCAAGACTGGACCCGCAGAAGCGCAATATGCGCAAAATGGAGTCATTGTCCACCCTGCTGACCCCTCCCTACACTAGGTACCTGTGGCACCCTGGCACTTGTTGGGCACCACAGAAATCCTTAGGGCATGAATGGAGTTAACAGCAAAGCAATACTCACAAAACACCTAACAACATTACAACACCTTAGTACACCTGGTTTCACCCCGAGCCTCTAGGAGGAGCTCCACTGGTCACTTTGAGCAGTTCCCCCTATAAATAGGGTCTTGGAGGGAGAAACTTCAGAGTGTGTGCAGTCGCTACAAGAGCTGCCAGCCTGTGTGAAACCTCCATCCTATGAGGGACACACTAGTCCCAATCAGCCAGCTAGCAAGCGAGGAAATCCCTGCAACTGGGATAAGAGGAAGAAGGAGAACACCTCTCAGGAAAACAGAGTTATTCTGACTCTTTCCTTAATAACCGGTTACTGGAACCGAAGCTGTGAGAGCTACCAGCCATCACAGAGAACCAGCTTACAACCACAGGGAGTCTAGCCCCCTGATCCACCTGAAGCACCTACCAGCGAGAGCCCAGGGAGGAAGGTAGAATTATCATCACCCTTTTACAGTGCCCTCAGTGCTGATAACCAGGTGAAGAAAGTTCCACAACCGGTCTGGGCAGGATTCCACATCCACCTGACCGAACTACAAGTAGAGAGAGAGAAGGAAGCCTACTACAACTGCTTGCTGTGAACGTCCAAGAGTGCTGACTTCACTAACCCGGTCTGGCGTACCTGAAAACCATCAGTAAAGGTACTTAAAAAAGACTTTGGCGTGTCTGTGTCTGACTCCTCGCCTAACAGCAGCACTACCGCAGCTGCCTCACAACATCTTGCGCAGCTCCTGGCTCCGGGACTCCCGCTCATCCTGTGGGGAGTGTCCCATTTTGCTGCCTAACATCCCCGGAGACCTAGCAGCGCTGGTAAAGTTACCAGAACACCCGCAGGTGGCGTCACGAAGACAAACTACCCCTACTTTTCAGCCATCCCCCCTATTGATCTGGACCACCGGGCCCCGCAGCCGCAGGCGCGGTTCCGTGACAAGAGGAGAGTCAACGCCTGCGACGCGAACACCCCGGTCACGGTGAGTCATACCCTCATATTTTGTGAATAAAGAGTACGTCGAGGACATCCGGTGAGTGCCGTCTTTTATCTCATTTAAATCATGCTTCTTGCTGACTGAGCAACACTGATCCCTGGAACACTGTGTATCCGGCTGTTCTGCCTAAGCTTGTAGCGCTGGTGCCTTGCTCCCTCATGCAAAAAACATTAAAAGGTATCAACCACTGAGGACTCTCAGACTCCGACATGTTTCCATTATTCATCATTTTCATATAGTTAACAAGTCTATCCAGCCTGTGATTTCCATAATTCCATGATTTATACATTTTGATGTTGTAATTTTCATGTTGAAGAACTCAAAGATTTTTGGTATTATTAACAGTTTGATCAGCTTAAACACTGTCTAATTGGTCTGTTAAAAATACACATAAAAAGGGCTTCAATGTCACAACAGTCTCAGAAATAAACTTGTTGTGTTACCCATAGTGATGTGCATTTCTCAAGGTCCAAGTCACCGCACAAGTCAGTTTACATTATACATAAAGCAAAGCTTCCTCTTCCAAAGCTGTGAAGAACAATTAGACACCTAAAGCAACATTTTTGCAATAATGGCCAAAGATGGAAAAACCCTCCTTACGTGGAAGTTGATACTTAAAGGACCTTTCAACATGTTAAACTTGCCACATAATGGAATACTGGCTGCAAATCTGAATTAAAATGCAGTTTTCAGATTTGAATCTCTTCTCTATTACAGAGATATTAACTTGTAAAGTTTTTATTCTAATTTTGCAATACCCAAAAGGGTGATAGCATAGAGTTGTCTTTGGTGGTGTATACTTTTTCCCATATATGACATTGACCAATCATAAGCAGGAGGAGTTAAGCAGGGAAAAAAAGAACACACCCACAGAAATGCTTAGAACAAGAGACATGTAATGACATGTAATATTCCTGTTCTCCACACTCATCTCTGCATCTACGGTGTAGAATACAGTAAAGCTGTGTGTTATTACAAACACCTGTTGCAGCTTTTATCTGAGGGAGATTAGTGAGAAGAGCAGAGCTGTGTTTCATTAAATGTCTAGCACAGAGAACCCTGGGCCTAACATAATGTGGGGTTGTATTTTTTCCCTTAAATCACACCTTCTACTTATGATTGGTCAACATTATGCACAGCAAAAAGTACATGCCCCAGAGATGAATCTTTGCTGCTTCAGGAGTAGCATAATTTATATTCAGAACTTTACAAGTCAATATCTCCATATTGTAGATGACAAATTAAAAGAAAATTAATTTTGCTCTGAAGACATTATTTCATAATATTGCTAGTTTAACCCCTTAGGGTACCTTTACACTCCGCTACGACAGGATGGATACAACCCGCTACTTCACGTGCACGAGCACGCCCAAACGGTTACAAACGGGAAACGCACCACCTTTACACGCCGCCACAAGGTGCGCTACGCTACGTTACATCTATAGCTTGCTACATCGCCGGGTGTCTCAAGTAGCCATCTGTAGCGTACCTTACCTCATTTACACACCGCTACAACAAGCTAATATGGGCGGACCTGGTGCAGCAGGGACAGCACATAGGCGTGCCACCATTGTGGATTACGAGACGTCCGTACGCTGATAGGACAACGCAAGAACATCATGATTGGCCAGGCATCGCAGGAGGCTGTTTAATACATGACGCTCGAGCAATTGTGTAGTGTGACTGGTCAGCTCCTTAAATATGCCTCCCTATGCAGTGACAACCAATCGTAACGCAGGAGCTTCCACCAATGATCGCTGAAGGGGGGGGTATCCCGGAGGCTGTGTCACGCCCCAGCTACATACCAGGTACATTGCCTGGTGTTGACACATCCCTTCTGTAGCCTCTTTACACGCCGATACAGCTCGCTACAATCGGCTTTGTAGCCATCTGTTTTCGAGCAGTGCTCGGAAACAGATGTATCTGTTGCCGGCTGTCACGTCCCGTCTTCACACGCCGCTACTACGGGCTATATTGACGCTACAAGCTACATTTGTAGCCTGTAGCGGGTTGTATCCATCCTGTCGTAGCGGAGTGTAAAGGTACCTTTAGTGACAGAGCTAATTTCTACCCTACTGACCAGACCGTTGTTTGTAATTCTGACCAGTGTCCCTTTATGAGGTAATAACTCTGGAACGCTTCAACGGATCCTAGCGATTCTGATTTTTTTTGTGACACATTGGGTTCATGTTAGTGGTAAATTTAGGTCGATAATTTTGCTTTTATTTGTGAAAATATAAAAAAATTGGCTAAAATTTTGAAAATGTCGCAATTTTCAAATTTTGAATTTTTATTCAGTTAAACCAGAGAGTTATGTGACACAAAATAGTTAATAAATAACATTTCCCACATGTCTACTTCACATCAGAACAATTTTGGAAAAAAACATTTTTTTGTTAGGAAGTTATAAGGGTTCAAAGTTCAACAGCAATTTCTCATTTTTTCAGTACAATTTACAAAACCATTTTTTTAGTGACCACATCACATATGAAGTCCCTTTTTGAGGGGTGAACAATGACAGAAAACACTCAAAAGTGACACCATTCCAAAAACTGCACCCCTCAAGCTAATCAACACTACATTCAGGATGATTATTAACTCTTCAGGTGCTTCACAGAAACTAAAGCAAAGTGGAAACAAAAAATGGGCATTTTAATTTTTCCAACAAAAATGTTCTTTTAGCCTCAATTTTTAAATTTTCACATGGGCAACAGGATAAAATGCAGCCAGTCCAGCCAGGTTCAGCAGGTAGCTACGGGCTGCCACCAACCTCTACTGCCTAGTTTTACCTGGCTGGAAACCAAAAATATAGGGAAACCCTTTATTTTTAATTATTTCATGAAGTAATTAAAAAAAAAAATGGTGTGGGCTTCGCCATCTTTTTGGGTCAGCCAGGTACAACTTGGCAGCTGGAGGCTGGAATCCTCAGCATAGGAGCTTTCTGGCCTCCCCCCCCCCCCTGCTGCGAATTGCAGTCCGCAGCCCCCCTAGAAAATGGCTCATTCACAGATGCGCCATTTTCTGGTGCTGTATCCAGCTCTTCCAGCTGCCGTGTAGCGGTGGCAGACTGAGTAATAAGGGGTTAATGCCAGATTTTTGGCAGCTTGCACTAAGCCTGAGATTCTTAATGTCTGGCCAATATTAGATTGGGCCATTAGGAATCCCTAGTACATTGTAAAGAAGACACAAGAAAGAGAAAAATATTTTTATTAGAAAAAAAACACAGACACTATTTAGATCCCATCTTTATTATTCTTTGGCATCCGACGTAGTCCAGTGGGAAGGTCCGACGTAGTCCAGTGGGAAGGTTCCGATGTAGTCCAGTTGGAGGTCCCTTGATGATTTTCAGTCTTTTACAGCATATCGGGGCGTCCCCCATATGCTATAAAAGCTGGCATTCTTCCAGGAGAATGACAGGTCATCACCTCAGTAGGGTGATGGTAGGTCATGAGCCTTGGTTCGCAAAGCATCAATTGTGATCCCATGATGGGATCACAATTAACCCTTTGTGAACCAAGGATCCTGACCCGCCATGACTTCACTGAGATCATGAGCTGTCAGTCTATGCGCAGACAGAGCTATCTCTGCACAGACTGACAGCTCATGATCTTAGTGAGGTCATGGCAGGTCAGGATCCTTGGTTCACAAAGGGTCAATTGTGATCCCATCATGGGATCACAATTGACCCCTGTGTAACCAAGGATCCTGACCTGCCATGACTTCACTGAGATCATGAGCTGTCAGTCTATGTGCAGACAGAGCAGTCTCTGCATAGACTGATAGATGAAGAAGAAAACTAAAGATGACATCACTGGTGAGTATGTGTATTACCTATACTCGCACACTATATACAGAGTTCCTGTGTATGTCATCAATAATCACTGTATTACCTGTACACTGACACTATATACAGAGCTCCCGTGTAAAATGTCACCAGTGATCACTGTATTACATCTACACTAGACACTATATGCAGAGCCTATGTGTATAATGTCAGTAGTGATCTCTGCATTACCTGTACACTGACACCACACACAGAACATATGTGTATGTCACTGGTGATTACTGTATTACCTCTACACTAGACACTATATACCAAGCTCCTGTGTATAATGTCACTGATAACATTGTGTTATCTGTACACTGACCCAGTATGCATAATTTTTTTTTAATCTTCTTTATTGTAGTATTATTGGTGTGGGAGTATTTGTCCTTTGTGGCATTATTCGGTCACTATGTGGTGGCATTATGTCTTCTGGTCACAGTCTGGCGGTATTTCTCTCTTTTATGGGGTATTTTTAGTCTTGGTATAGTGGATTGTGGTTGGTCATTTGTTTTTTTTCTGATATCAATAAGGGGAAAATTCTTTATTTCCAATCGATATTAAATACTTGGATGTTTAAACCCTCCCTGTCCTGTGACTGTTATACAGTAGCAGAGATGCACTTACAGAGGTTGTCCAGAGAAAGCAAGTAATGATCTCTTCTAAGGCCACGTGCACACGTTGAGTATTTGAGATTTTTACCTAAGTATTTGTAGCCAAAACCAGGAGTGGGTGGACAATGTAGGAAAATTACCTCTGATTGTTCCACTCCTGGTTTTGTCCTACATATACAGAGTTAAAAATTTCACCAGATACTCCGTGTGTGCACATGGTCTAAGGATAAGTGATAAGTTTATTGGTGGGATCCGACTGCTGAATGTCCAACTTCTATCCCCATTATGAGTCCAAAAAAAAAAAATACAAAAATATCCAGCACCGAGTCCTGAGATATAGTTCCTTAAAAATTATCTTTATTATATTTGAACATTTAAACACATTAAAAACATCACCCTTAAAGATGGTCCTTAGTCACAGGTTTGTTTTCTCCCTATTAGACTGTAGCTAATGTACAGCTCGGCCACTGATCCGTTCATTCCCTCAGTGGCTGTGAGCACTGTGTGTCTTTTTCTGGATGCTCCAATGATGATGATGGAGTCGCGGTCACATCATTACCGGCCAGTTGCATTTTATAATGGAGAGAAAAGGGCCACATTCTTCTGACGGTGCGGTTTCCACTGGTTGGATGCCACCAATCAATAAGTTATCACCTTCTGGACCTGTAGATCACTGATAACTTGTTTTCACCAAAGAATGCCTTTAATGCAAACTACAGTAATTGTTCATCGCAGTTATGGTGAGCGCACAGTGATGTGCAGGAGCCATCACTATAATGGGTATAACGGCTACCACATGTTTACATATAGCTGAATGGTGGGTGGGCCTCTGGAGTCAATTTCCCTGGTGGGCCCCAGATACTCCAGTCTGGCACTGCTCTTAACCTCCTGAAACCTGCATCCAGGACTCAGACACAGTTTACCCTGTCGCTATTTCTCATGGTGGTTTACATTTCTCCCATACCCCGAGACCTGGAACAGATATGGTGGTGAAGTTGGCTTACTCCTGTCCCCACAATGTACTTTCCAGGTCATCCCCCCGGCTCCATCACTGTCATTCCATTCTTTTGAGGTCTGCACCATTAGACTCTTCCACCCTCTCCTCTTCAGAGTAGCGGTGGTATACCACCCCCAGGTTCACCCACCCAGTTCCTTAACCATTTTTCCACATGGCTGCTGCACTTCATGTCCTCAGAATTACCAACCCTTATTCTGGGAGACTTCAACATCCCCATAAACAGCCCCACCTTCCCATCAGCATCCCAGATCCTATCTCTAACCACTTCTCTTGGACTCTCTCAGCTGTCAACCTCTGAGACACACAAGGATGGTAACACCCTTGACCTGATCTTTACCCAGCTGTGTCAACCTCCTCCTTAGACAACTCACCTCTTCCTCTCTCTCACCACAATATTCTCTCCTTCATGGTCACAAATTCTTGCCCACCCCAGCCTATCACAAATTCAGAAATCTTCAGGCCATGAACCCTCATACACTCACAGGCTATCTCATCTCATCAGTATCCCCAATCTCCTTCTCCCGTCCCGATTAGGCTGTGAATAACTACAATGACACTCGCAGAAGCACCCTGGACCAAGTAGGCCCCTCACTCTCAGAACCTCCAATTACAGAGCTAAACAGCTCTGCTCGCATCACAAACTCAATTCCTTTAGCAATGCTCTAGGAGTGCTGAATGCTTATGGATGAAAACCTGCCCACCAGAAAACTTTATCCACTATAAGTTTATGTTAAAAACCTTTAACTCTGCCCTTCAACTCGCCAAACAGACCTACTTCACAACCCTGATCTCCTCACTATCCAACAATCCAAAAAAGTCTTTGACACCTTTCACTCTCTCCTCAGCCCTAAAGTGCAGGCCATGATCACTGACCTATGTGCTGATGATCTGGCTTCTTACTTCGCAGAGAAAATAGAAAACATCCGTCAGGAAATCAATCCGGCCAGCAAGCCCTGTTACTCCTATCCCTGCCCACATCTCCTCTGGCTCACTCTCCACATTTGACCCAGTCACAGAAGAAGAAGTCTCCAGGCTCTCTTCCTCTCGTCCTACTACATGCATCACTGACCCCATTTCCTCACCCTACTCCAGTCTCTCTCTCTAGTCTTCACCACTCACCTAACCAAAATCTTCAATCTCTCCCTCTATTCTGGCATCTTCACCTCCTCCTTCAAACACTCTATCATTACTCCATTATTAAAAAAAAACTTTTCTTAACCCATCCTGCACAAATAACTACAGACCAATCACCAATCTCCCAACTTTTGGAGCGCCTGGTCTACACCCGTCTCACCTGCTACCTTTCTACTCACTCTCTTGTAGATCCGCTCCAGTCTGCTTTCTGTCCCCTAAATTCTACAGAAACTACCCTCACCAAAATGACCAATGACCTTCTGATAGCAAAATGTAACAGAGACCACTCTGTGATTATCCTTCTTGATCTCTCTGCAGCTTTTGACACAGTTGACCACCATCTCCTTCTCTCTATGCTGCACTCCATCGGCATAAAGGATACCACTCTCTCCTGGTTCTCATCCTATCTTTCTGACCGCTCCTTCAATATATTGTTCACTGGCTCCACTTCCTCTCCCTTCCCCTCACTATTGGGGTCCCTCACGTTCAGTCCTTGGCCCTCATCTCTTCTCTATCTACACAGCCACGATTGCACAGACCATCAGCAAATTTGGCTTTCACTACCATCTTTATGCTCATGACACACAACTATAATCGCTAATAATTGCTACTCCCCCACCACTAGGCTTTCCCCTCTCCAGTCCATCCATAATGCAGCAGCCAGGGTCACCTATCTGGCTAACTGTTATTAAGATGCTTCCACTCTGTGCCAGTCATAACATTGGCTGCCCGTACATTATAGGATCCAATTCAAATTGCTTGTTCTCACCCACAAAACACTGTACAGTGCAGCAGCTCCCTACCTCTCTCTACCCTCATCTCTGTCTATCATTCCACCTGTTCTCTACTCTCTGGAAGAAACTTTAGACTAACTTCTGCATTAATCCGAACCTCGCCTTCCTGACTCCAAGACTTCTCCCGAGTCTGCACCAATTCTCTGGAATGCTTTACTCCAAGAAATTAGGTCTACCCACAACTTACATAGTTTTAGGCGCTCCCTAAAAACACATCTCTTTAGGGCAGTCTATAATGCCCCCTAGTCAAAGTCACTCAGACATAGCCTATTCACTCCACCAGACACAAAATGCTTTACAAAGAATGGTTGGTGGCCACTCATGCAGCTCTTATCTATTACCCACTTCTTTAAGTTGGCTGCACTTTCATTATAAATAAGCCCCTGTACTCTGTGTTATTATATTGATGTCTGGACTACATGTGACGGCTCTCTTTATCATTTACCTTTTGTAACTCCACTATTTCCTCATAGATTGTAAGCTTGCAAGCAGGGACCTCACTCCTCATGGCTTATGACATTTTTATTACTATGTTTTGTCTCAAACTGTCTGTATATGTCCCCTCTGAATTATAAAGTGCTGCGGAATATGTTGGCGCTACATAAATAAAATTATTATTATTATTATGAAAAAATAATCACTAGGATCCATTGAAATGTTCTGGAGAAGTAACCTCATAAAGTGACATTGGTCAGAATTGAAAAAAATGGCCTGGTCATTTAGGTGAAAACCATGCTCTGAGATAAAGGGGCTAATGTACTTTATGCTTTTCCAGGTCCATATGGTAAAGTTTAGTTTGACAGGTATTGGTTATTACATTTTTATCTTTATTACCTATTATACTTCCAGTTTCCAGCAGCAAAATGTGACTAAAACTGTGAAACCTTCATACAAGAGAAAGATATCCACTGATACACAAAATTACCACCTCCAAAATGAAAAAATAGAAACTAAGCTCTTACATATCAACCCCGTAAATATGCCATTTTCTGTTTTTGCACAATGTTTTTTTTTCCCATTTGCATAACCATATAAGGATTTATGTTTTGTGGGAAGAGATGCAGTTTTAATTGGCACCATTCATTTTACCATTGAATAAATTGTAAAGCTTGGTATCTACGATCAGGACACGCTGTGTTCTGAACGTAGCATGTATTCTCTTGCAGAGACACTAGCGCTCATGCCTATGATCAGGGTTTTGCATCCAGTGTATTTTCACTGTGCTTTACCGCTGAAAACACCCCCACCTCCAAAAGTATAAATTCACATGCTGCGGCTTTGAAAGTCATGCCACAAGTCAGTTTATGCTGCAGAAAAAAAGCACAGTGGGAACAGGATTTCTATAAATCCATCCATTGTGCAATACACTGTGCACTGTACAATGCAGCGTTTTGGATGTCATGAAGATATGCTGCATCCAAAACACTGCTAATCCTGATCGTTGGCACTCACCCTGAAAGAGGGAAAAGAAATTCAAGTGTGGTGTATTGCACAAGACAAAATTCCAAAATTCTCTTTGGGGATTTTATTTGTACAGATTTTAACCCCATAACGACGGCCTAACGTCCAGAGACGTCTGAAAAAGAGGGTACTTATGCCTGGCTGACGTCTGCAGACGTCAGCCAGGGAAAGTGCTCTAGCGCCCCCCAGTGGTCAAAAATCTCCGGGGTTTCAGCTACCGGGGGTAGCTGAGACCCCCAAGATTATGAATCGGGCCGGTTTTTACCGGTACCCGCCATGTGATCACGGTTATACACCGTTTACCGGTGTATAACCGTGATCACATAAATATACAGCGAACCGCCGGTAAAAACAATGATTTCTCTGTCATGCCACAGGGTCAAACCCGTGGCATGAAGAGAAAACATCCCCCCCCCCCCAGTACCGGTACACAGCCCCCGGTACCGGTACTCAGCCCCCTCCCCTCCTCCTAAAATGGCGCCGCAGCGCGTCAGAAACTAATGCCCGACATCTTCCTCCCATCTGACAGCTCAGATGGGAGGGAGATGATCCGTACTCCCCCGCTCTGCCCCCCTTCCCGGTCACTCGGCCCCCACACCACGGTCATACCCCCCCCCATCCTCTACATGTCCCCTGTGGCCCTGCAGCAGCTGCGGCTCCTTCCAGCCCCCGCCGCCATCATCTGATCTCCCTCCCATCTGACAGCTCAGATGGAGGGAGATTATAAGTATTCCCCCGCTCTGCCCCCCTGCCCCGTCAGAACCCCCCCCACCCCCGGAGGTCTCCTGATACTCAGCATCATCCCGGTGCGGCTCCCGCTGCTTCTTCCGGCCTCTTCATCTTTCTGTCTGCCGGCATGCGCAGACAGAACAGAGACTGCTCTGCTTGCGCATAGCGACAGGGCATGATCTCAGTGAGGTCATGTCAGGTCACCATCCTTGGTTCCCACAGGGGTCAATTGTGATCCCATCATGAGATCACAATTGACCCTTTGTGAACCAAGGATCCTGACCTGCCATGACCTCACTGCGATCATGAGCTGTCAGTCTATGCAGAGACTGCTCTGTCTGCGATTAGACTGACAGCTCATGATCGCAGTGAGGTCATGGCAGGTCAGGATCCTTGGTTCACAAAGGGTCAATTGTAATCCCATCATGAGATCACAATTAACCCTTTGTGAACCAAGGATCCTGACCTGCCATGACCTCACTGCGATCATGAGCTGTCAGTCTATGCAGAGACTACTCTGTCTGCGATTAGACTGACAGGTCATGATCGCAGTGAGGTCATGGCAGGTCAGGATCCTTGGTTCACAAAGGGTTAATTGTGATCTCATGATGGATCACAATTAACCCTTTGTGAACCAAGGATCCTGACCTGCCATGACCTCACTGAGGTCATGACCTGTCATTCTCCTGGAAGAATGCCAGCTTTTATAGCATATGGGGGACACCCCCATATGCTGTAAAAGTCTGGAAATGATAGAGGGACCTCCCACTGGACTACGTCGGACCTTCCTACTGGACTACGTCGGACCTTCCTACTGGACTACGTCGGATGCCAAAGAATAATAAAGATGGGGTCTAAGTAGTGTCTGTGTTTTTATTCTATTAAAAATATTTTTTTCTGTCTTGTGTCTTCTTTACAATTTACTAGGGATTCTTAATGGCCCGGTCTAATATTGGCCAGACATTAAGAATCTCGGGCTTAGTGCCAGCTGCAAAAAAGCTGGCATTAACCCCTTATTACCCTGTCTGCCACCGCTACATGGCAGCTGGAAGAGCTGGATACAGCACCAGAAAATGGCGCTTCTATGAATGCGCCATTTTCTGGGGCGGCTGTGGGCTGCAATTCGCAGCGGGGGGGGCCCAGAAAGCTTGGGCCTCCCTACGCTGAGGATTCCAGCCCCCAGCTGCCTAGTTGTACCTGGCTGGCATAAAAACATGGCGAAGCTCACGCCGTTTTTTTTAAAAAATTATTTCATGAAATAATAAAAAAAAAAAGTGCTTCCCTATATTTTTGGTTTCCAGCCAGGTAAAACTAGGCAGAAGGGGTTGGTGGCAGTCCGTAGCTGCCTGCTGTACCTGGCTGGACCAAAAGTGTGGCGAAGCCCCACGTCATTTTTAAAAAAAATTTAATAAAGAAATACTAGAACAAAAAAATGCAGCAGAGGAGATGACCAGGACACGGTGTCTCCGGATCTTGTGCACATGCTCTAAGGCTGCTTTCACATCAGCGGCTTTTGCCGATTGCGGCAAATGCGGTGAAAAAAAACGCATCTGCCGCGATTACCGCATAACCGCTGCACTTGCGGCACAGTTGTGGCAAGCCCCATGCAATGTCTATGGGGCTTGCGGTAAGTGTACGGCAGGTGCGGCAAGTGCGGTTTTGGCACTTGTGGCAGGTGCAGCCACGAAAAAAAACACGGTCTGCTGCTTTTTTTTGCGGCCGCATCTGCTGCAAGTGCTGATACCGCACCTGCCGCACCTGCCGCAAGCCCGCATAGACATTCTATGGGGCTTGCAGCAACTGTGCCGCAAGTGCAGCAGTTATGCGGTAATCGCGGCAGATGCATTTTTTTCATCGCATCTGCCATGAACGGCAAAAACCGCTGATGTGAAAGTACCCTAAAAGTGAGAGATTGTGTGAAAAAAAGAAAATGTTCAATATGACGTTATCAAATTCTGTGAAGTAGCTGTAGGTTCTAAATGCTCACTATACCACTAGGTATAATCCGTGAGGCGTCTAGTTTCCAAAATGGGGTCCCTTGTGTGGGAGCTCCAATGTTTAGGCACACAGGGGCTCTCCATACGTGACATGGTGTCCACTAACTATTGGAGCTAATTTTCCATTCAAATTGCTAGCGGACACCATGTCGCATATGGAGAGCCCCCTGTGTGCCTAAACATTGGAGCACCCCCACAAGTGACCCCATTTTGGAAACTAGACCCCCCAAGGAACATATCTAGATGCATAATGAGCACTTTCAAGCCCCAGATGCTTCACAAATTGATCCATAAAAATGAAAAAAGAAACTTTTTGTGGAAAAGAAAGTACTTTTTCATTTTTACGGATCAGTTTGTGAAGCACCTGGGGTTCAAAGTGCTCACTATGCATCTAGATAAGTTCCTTGGGGCGTATAGTTTACAAAATGGGGTCACTTGTGGGGAGCCCCAATGTTTAGACACACAGGGGCTCTCCATACGTGACATGGTGTCCGCTAACAATTGGAATTGTGAGTTGATACTATGTCGTGTATGGCGATCCCCTGTGTGCCTAAACATTGAAGCTCCCCGACAAGAGACCCCATTTTGGAAACTAGACACCCCAAACAATTTATTTAGATGCATAGGGAGCACTTTGTACCCCCAGGTGCTTCACAAATTGATCCATAAAAATGAAAAAGTACTTTTTTTCACAAAAATCTTCTTTTTTTTCCTTTTACGGACTAATCTGTGAAGCACCTGGGGTATCAAAGTGCTCACTATGCATCTAGATATGTTCCTTGGGGGGGTCTAGTTTCCAAAATGGGGTCACTTGTGGGGGAGCGCCAATGTTTAGGCACACAGGGGCTCCCCATATGCGACATGGTGTCCGCTAACAATTTGAATGGAAAATTAGCTCCAATAGTTAGCGGACACCATGTCGCGTATGGAGAGCCCCTGTGTGCCTAAACATTGGAGCTCCCCCACAAGTGACCCCATTTAAGAAACTAGACATCCCATGGAATGTATTTAGATGCATAGTGAGCACTTTGAACCCCCAGGTGCTTCACAAATTGATCTGTAAAAATGAAAAAGTACTTTCTTTTCCACAAAAATTTTCTTTTTTCATTTTTATGGTTTCATTTGTGAAGCACCTGGGGTTCAAAATGCTCATCACCCATTTAGATAAGTTCCTTGGGTGGTCTAGTTTCCAAAATGGGGTCACTTGTGAGGGAGCTTCCAATGTTTAGGCACACAGGGGCTCTCCATACACAACATGGTCTCCGCTAACAATTGGAGCTAATTTTCCATTCAAATTTTAGCGGAACCATGTGCGTATGGAGAGCCCCCGTGTGCCTAAACATTGGAGCTCCCCCACAAGTGACCCCATTTTGGAAACTAGACACACCCAAGAATTTTTTAGATGCATAGTGAGCCTTGAAACCCCAGGTGCTTCACAAATTGATTCGTAAAATGAAAACAGTACTTTTTTTTTCACAAAAACTTTCTTTTGTTTCATTTTTATGTTTCATTTGAGCACAGGGTAAAATGCATCCTAAAATTTGGTTGGCAATTTTCCTGGGGTACAACCATGATAGCCACACAGTGGTCATAAACCACTGGTCTCCGCTAACAATTGGAGCTAATTTTCCATTCAAATTATTAGCGGACACCATGTTGCATATGGAGAGCCCCCGTGTGCCTAAACATTGGAGCTCCCCCACAAGTGACCCCATTTTGGAAACTAGACACCCCAAGGAATTTATTTAGATGCATAGTGAGCACTTTAAACCCTCTGGTGCTTCACAAATTGATCCGTACAAATGAAAAAGTACTTTTTTTTTTCACAAAAACTTTCTTTTGTCTTCAATTTTTTAATTTTCACATGAGCAACAGGATAAAATGCATCCTAAAATTTGTTGGCCAATTTCTCCTGAGTACACCGATACCTCATATGTGGTCATAAACCACTGTTTGGGAGCACGGCAGGACTCGAAAGGGAAGGAGCGCCATTTGACTTTTTGAATGGAAAATTAGCTCCAAAAATCAAATTGCGCTCCCTTCCTTCTGAGCCCTGCTGTGCGCCCAAACAGTGGTTTATGACCACATATAGGTATCGGTGTACTCAGGAGAAATTGCCCAACAAATTTTAGGATGCATTTTATCCTGTTGCCCATGTGAAAATTAAAAAATTGAGGCTAAAAGAACATTGTGTCCATTTTTTGTTTCCACTTTGCTTTAGTTCCTGTAAAGCACCTGAAGGGTTAATAATCTTCTTGAATGTAGTTTTGAGTAGCTTGAGGGGTGCAGTTTTTGGAATGGTGTCACTTTTGGGTGTTTTCTGTCATGTACACCCCTCAAAGGGACTTCAAAGGTGATGTGGTCACTAAAAAAATGGTTTTGTAAATTTTGCTGGAAAAATGAGAAATTACTGATGAACTTTGAACCCTTATAACGTCCTAACCGAAAAAAAAAATTGTTCCCAAATTGCGCTGACGTAAAGTAGACATGTGGGAAATGTTATTTATTAACTATTTTGTGTCACATAACGCTCTGGTTTAACAGAATAAAAATTCAAAATTTGAAAATTGTGAAATTTTCAAATTTTTGCCAATTTTTTAATATTTTCACAAATAAACGCAAAAATGATCGACCTAAATTTACTACCAACATGAAGCCCAATATGTCACGAAAAAACAATCTCAGAATCGCTCGGATCCAATGAAGCGTTCCAGAGATATTACCTCATAAAGGGACACTGGCCAGAATTACAAAAAACGGTCTGGTCATTAAGGTGGAAATTGGCTCAGTCACTAAGGGGTTAAAGAGCCAGATTAAATTGTTCAGACAAACAAAAGTTGAGTCCTTTGTTGAGGACCGACATCATGTCCGTGTCCAAAAAATGTTTGTGTAAATGTACTTCAGCACTCAATCCAAAGAATTTAAAGAAAATTTAAGTAAAAAAAAAGGGTCTGTTTATTAATCAATTTTCACACAAGGTAAAAAGCATAGATCAAGTCAATCCTGATGTTTCAGCTTTACATACTGGCCTTTATCAAAGTTTACCTATGACAAAATATTACATAGAAACAATCACTGCTATTGATCCAATAAAATAGAAATGCTATATAACATAAATGCATGAAAATGGACTCAACAGATAATAAAATCTTCATGAGTGGCTAACATAGTAATGGCTACATTTAAAGGTACAATATATCATCATGTTTACATGATCATAATACAAATATCAGTAGTAATCCAAATATTGTCTTTCATATTAGATTACCTATGCAAAATAGATCTGTGTCACGTTGCTGTGCGAATATGGATAGTGTCAACGAGTGACGGTGAATCTGGAGGAAAATAATGTGATGAGGGCAGTACTTGTGGCGGGCTGTGGGATAGACAATTTTCCATTACGATTATAAGACGTGAGGTGAGGTCTAAGGGGCCTGTCACACTTTGCCACCTCACCGGAGATGTCGGCGGCGACTGGCGGGAGCGCACACGCTTTTGGCGCCCCGCCAGCGTCCCCGACCCCCGTTTACACGGGGAGACACCTCCGGCGATGCACCGGCGAGCTGACAGGTGGCTTCGCCGCCGGGGTGTCTTAAAGCCCCAGTGGCGATGCAGTACAATGGCAGCCTATGGCTCCCATCGCTTGTCAGGTCGCCGGCGGCCGTTTACATGGGGCGATGTGTATGCATCACACCAGATCGGCCGCCTGGTTTCAGAGCACTGCTCTGAAACCAGGCGACCAGTAAAAGGCGTCGCCATCAAGTGATGCAGGGGCGATATTGGTGCCGATAGGCCACACCCCTGCATCGCCTAATAAATTGGCGGTACCCAGTGGCGTAACTTCAGGCCCTGGGGCCCCAATGCGAAAGCTCCAACGGGGCCCCTAATTATTGCAAATCTTTAATAATATTAGTCTTTTTCTATGGACCAAAGGGACTTTTGGGGCCCCCTAGGCTGCAGGGCCCGGGTGCGATCGCAACCCCTGCACTTGTTGTAGTTACGCCCTGGCGGTACCGTCACCATGTGTGACGGTACCCTAAAGGTTATAGAAAGATAAGGCAAAGAGGACCAGAAGAACCAGAGGTAAAGGATTAATGCCAATGAAAAACAGAGTCAGAGAACAATGATTAGCAGTAGTTGTTTTACTAAGCAAGGAGGTTGAATCAAACAAAGCAAAGCATGTAAAAGGAACTACACCAGTACCTTGAATCCAAATCTGTAAAATATACAAGGAGATACATGGGAACACAAACCCCACCATATAAAGTAATAAATGAAGACACGGTCAAATGATCAATGGTTGAAAAGTGGCCGTGAGGCTTTACATAGGGTTATACTTTAAACATCCAAACTCAAGATCATAATAAAATCTCTCAAAAATAAATCCGATGGGAATACATGCATCACCAGTCAATAAACTTAATACCATGTTCCATAAATGCCCTATTTACTGGGTGAATTTTCCACAAGCAAAGCTCACAACGAAGTCCTATTGAACACAAATTCCAAACTGGGAGGGTGGGTGACTTCCACAGGTCTTCAGAGAGCTAAATAACTAAATTACTCAGCACAGGTATTTATAAATTGCAATTGGCGCTCAAAGCCTCAGCAACCCATCAAGAGGCAAGCCACGCCCAGCGGTCCAGGTGGCGCTCACAGCACACTGGACCTGTAACTCAATTAGCTAAGTTGTAGCACCATAGCAACCACTTGAGGAAATATTCCAGCTAAGGCTACCTTCACATTACGATTTTAAGGGAGCTGATGCAGTCGATAAAATTGGACAGCATAGGCTCCCTTCTGATGTCTGCAATCGGATGCCAAATAGGCATCCAATTCCGGCAGAAAATCGCTGCTACGGGCTGAAAAAAAAATGTATATGCTCACCTGTCCCCGAGGCTCCTGCCGTCTCCCGCAGGCTCCCGGTATCCTCCCGGTGTCTCCAGAGGTCTTCTTCTTCTGAAAAGGACCTGCCGTGATGTCACAATCAGTGACCGCCTGTTAACATGGTGTTGTTCAGAAGAAGAAGACCTCTGGAGAACCGGGAGGACACTGGGAGCCTGTGGGAGACGGCGGGGGCCTCAGGGACAGGGGAGCATACATTGTTTTGGTTTTTTTTAACCCCTGCTTTCCCAGTAGGAGCAGTTTTACTGTACTGAGCATGCTCAGTACAGTAAAATCGGGTCCGAGGACACATCAGATGTTTCCTCGGACCCTGCTCCCTAGGGCCCCATGTTAAAACATAGGACCAAATCGGATGTGCACTAAATGCCATCCAATTTGGCCCGATCTGATTTTGTCCGATTTTATTTTCGGTGCAAAAATTGGAGCATGCTCGATTTTGCACCGATATAAAAATCGGACAGAATCGGATGGCATTCAGTGCACATCCGATTGGGGTCTGATGCCCATAGGGCTGCATGGGGTCAAAATCGGTCCGATGCTGTCCGATTTTTATCGGACAGCATCGGAAATGAAAAATCTGTAGTGTGAAACCAGCCTAACAGCTGCAGCAGCTGTATATAAACATTTAAAGCAAAACAAATCGAAATATATGCCAAATTTGTATAGGCAGAATAAAGCCCATTAAAGTCGTAGAGACTCCGCTAATCTCTCCGTGGGTCACCAAGACTAATAGTAATCAGCAGCTGATAAGTTGAACAGAAATCCGTCTGTGTGAAGCAATTTTATAACCAGATCAATTAAACATAATCTCACATGATAGACAATTATCAAGTCTAAATAAGTGAAAATTAACTATTTCTATGCAAATATTAGAATCTTGAGAGTCCTCAGTGGTTGATACCTTTTAATAGCTAACTGAAAAGATGGTAAGAAAAACCAAAGCAAACTTTTGAGACACTTCATCAGGCTACTAATGACACAAATTCTGAATGTATCCTATCTAATAATTCCCCTAAGCCAGCTTCCATCACTATGTAAAGTTTATGACGTCACATCCGACTGAAGCTGGCTTTGGTATGTTTCACCCTAACTAATATGGCCGCCGCTTTGTCGGTAGTGGGGACTTTCAATGCCCCACTACCGATTCTAAAGTGCTGCTCTGCCCCTCCACGCAATTCTAACGTGCTGCTCTGCCCCTCCACGCTGATATTATACTTACCACCCGTCCGGACACCCGATCACAGCCGCCTCCATCTTCCTGCATCTTCCTCCGTCCTCCGTCTTCCACCCGCTATCTTCCATGTCGCCGCCCCGTACATAGCGAAACCAAGATGGTGGCCAGAAAATCTCGCGAGAGTTCCCGGCCGCCATCTTGGTTTCGCCCTGTCCACAGTGGCGACATGCAAGATGGCGGCCGGGAAGTCTCGCCTTCCCGGACGCCATCTTTAATGTCGCTGCCCCGGACATGGTGAAACCAAGATGTCAGCTGGGAAGTATCGCGAGTGGCGACATGCAAGATGGAGCTGGCGATGGAAGTAAGTATGTCACCGCCACTCTGCCCCCCCCCGGCCTCCGCTGATCCGCTGACCACTCTGCTCCCCCGGCCTACGCTGACCACTCTGCCCTCCCCGACCTCCGCTGACCACTCTGCCCCCCCTGGCCTCCGCTGACCACTCTGCCCCCCCCGGCCTACGCTGACCACTCTGCCCCCCGGCCTACGCTGACCACTCTGCCCCCCCCCGACCTCCGCTGACCACTCTGCCCCCCAGGCTCCGCTGACCACTCTGCCTCCCCGGCCTCCGCTGACCACTCTGCCCCCAGCCTATGCTGACCACTCTGCCCCCCTGGCCTCCACTGACCACTCTGCCCCCCGGCCTCCGCTGACCACTCTGCCCCCCGGCCTATGCTAACCACTCTGCCCCCCCCGCTGACCACTCTGCCCCCCCGACCTCCGCTGACCACTCTGCCCCGGCCTCCGCTGACCACTCTGCCCCCCGGCCTACGCTGACCAGTCTGCCCCCCGCCCTCCGCTGACCACTCTGCCCGCCCCGCCCTCCGCTGACCACTCTACCCCCCCTCTGGCCTCCGCTGACCACTCTGCCCCCAGCCTACGCTCACCACTCTGCCCCCCCGCTGACCACTTTAGCCCCTCCCGACCTCCGCTGACCACTCTGCCCTCTGGCCTCTGCTGACCACTCTGCCCCCCGTCCTCTGCTGACCACTCTGCCCTCCATCCTCCACTGACCACTCTGCCCCCCCAGCCTCGGCTGACCACTCTGCCCCTTCGGCCTCCGCTGACCACTCTGCCCCCCGGCCTCCACTGACCACTCTGCCCCCCACCCTCCGCTGACCACTCTGCCCCCCCGGCCTCTGCTGACCACTCTGCCCCCCATCCTTCGCTGACCACTCTTTTCTCCGTCCTCCACTGACCACTCTGCCCCCCCCGGCCTCGGCTGACCACTCTGCCCCCCCGGCCTCCGCTGACCACTCTGCCCCCCCGGCCTACGCTGACCACTCTGCCCCCCCAGGCCTCCACTGACCACTCTGCCCCCACGGCCTCTGCTGACCACTTTGCCCCCCCCGGCCTCTGCTGACCACTTTGCCCCCCAGCCTACGCTGACCACTCTGCCCGCCCTGGACTCCGCTGACCACTCTGCCCCCCCTGGCCTCCGCTAACCACTCTGCCGCCCCCTACCCGGCCTACGCTGACCACTCTGCCCCCCCGGCCTCCGCTGACCACTCTGCCCCCCCCGGCCTCCGCTAACCACTCTGCCCCCCGGCCTCCGCTGACCACTCTGCCCCCCTCCGGCCTACGCTGACCACTCTGCCCCCCCGGCCTACGCTGACCACTCTGCCCCCCAGCCTACGCTGAGCACTCTGCCCCCCCCGCTGACCACTCTGCCCCCCCCGGCCTCCGCTGACCACTCTGCCTCAGCTCGGCCTTCGCTGACCACTCTGCCCCCCCGTCCTCCGCTGACCACTCTGCCCTCCGTCCTCCACTGACCACTCTGCCCTCCGTCCTCCGCTGACCACTCTGCCCTCCGTCCTCCGCTGACCACTGAGCCACCGTACAGTGCTGACCACTGAGCCACCGTACAGTGCTGACCACTGAGCCACCATACAGTGCTGACCACTGAGCCACCGTACAGTGCCAACCACTGAGCCACCGTACAGTGCTGACCACTGAGCCACCGTACAGTGCTGACCACTGAGCCACCATACAGTGCTGACTACTGAGCCACCGTACAGTGCTGTCCACTGAGCCACTGTACAGTGCTGACCACTGAGCCACCATATACACTGCTAACCACTGAGCCACCATACTGTGCTAACGACTGAGCCACCGTACAGTGCTAACCACTAAGCCATTGTACAGTGCTAACCACTGAGCCACCGTACAGTGCTAACCACCTCCTGCACGCACCCGGCCGCTCTTCCTCGGCCCCCTCCTGCCTGCACATGGCCGCTGTTCCACAGCCCCGTTCTGCCCGCTGTTCCCCGACCCCCTCCTGCCCGCACCCGGCCACTGTCCCCCAGCCCCCTCCTGACCGCACCCACCTGCTGTCTCCTCCTGGACTCCGACACCGCTGCACACTGGCACCGCTGCACATCGGTACTGCTGTATGTATTCTATCTATTATAATAAAAGCCCTAAGCCAACTTCCGTCACTATGTAACGGTACTGCTACGTCACATCCGTGACAGAAGTTGGCTGTACACCCGTCGCGGGTCATGCAAGATGGCCGACCTTTGGCGGTAGCGGGGCTTTCAAAGCCCCACTACCGCCATCGGAGGCCTCTGTTGTGCCTCACAATCTCCATTGACACACCATCACACTCCTCACACCCCCCCCCCCTCTCTTTCTGCACCTCCCCACACACGCGATCTCCTGGCCACTTCACATACCCCCCCCCTCTCTGTACAGTCTCACACTCATACCCCACACTCATACCTCCATGTACTCTCACGCCGACATCTATACTCACCGACACCCGTCCGCTAACACACCGCCGACATCCGATCGTCTCCTGCACGCCACCGACGACATCTGATCTTCTCCGCCGACATCCCATCTTTTTCTCCGAGACGCCGACGCCATGTTGGATCTGCCCCGTCTGGCAACATCCATCCTCGACGATGATTTCTCGCGAGACAACCCGCCCGCCATGTTGGATCTCGCAAGATCCAAGATGGCGGCCGGGAAGTCTCGCGACACCTCCCGCCTGCCATGTTGGATCACACCACATCCAAGATGGCGTTCTGGAAGTCTAGCGAGACTTTCCGGATGCCATCTTGGATGTGGCGCAATCCAACCCTCCCGATGCGATAGCATCGGGCCTTAATCTAGTACACATATAATAGTGTCTAGCCTGTTATGATGTCTATTTGTTTTAAAGGTTGCTTGTAGATCTCTTCAACTGCAGTAAGGAGCCTTTGGATCCCTGCTGTACTATCAAGGTCTGAATGTCTACCAGTGTGATACCTAGTGTGAAATAATTGGAGCATCTGAAAAAGAAAGGAAAGCAGGGTAACAATACCATGAGAATGAGTCTGTTTAACTCTGTTAGTAATATCAATAAACCTCTATAAGCCTCACAAATATTCACTGTAATTATACTATATTACCTGCACTCTTAGATGGTTAGATATGGGAGATGAGGAAAGGACAAAGTCCTGCAAACATACATGAAAATGAGAGCAAGTATTAAGGTACCGTCACACACAGCAATTTTGCTAGCAATTTCACTGGCAATTTGCTGGTTGCAGTGAAATCATGGACACATTGTTCTATTTTGTTGCCGTGTACAAATGGAATAATGTGTCCATGATTTCACTGCAACCAGCAAATTGCCAGTGAAATTGCTAGCAAAATTGCCGCGTGTGACAGTACCTTTAGAGATAGAAGAATAAGATTCTAACCAAGTAAGAGGTAAGTACTGCAGGAATTACCTTCTATGTGGTCACTTGTGGAGTGCTCCAAGGTATGTGCACTGACGAGTGCCTTGCACCGGTATTGTAGCCTGTGGGACGGTCCCATGATGACGGACTTCCGTTTCCTGTCAGTGGAACGCAGGAAGTCAGTCATTGGACCGCAAGTGTGTCTGTATGTCTGTGGCTATGTGCAGGTGTGATAGAGGCAAGCACATTACCTAATACCGTTGGGCAGGAAGGAAGTACGGTGTCAGAGTTGTTTAAATGTGATCGGTCGATGTCAGTAACGGTCTCTGTAAGAGAATAGACAAATAATTAATCAAGGGGTAATTAACATAGCTGGCAACAGTATATATGTAGTATTACATACAAACATATGATATACAGTGAATTAAACACTGATTAAAGCATTAAAAAAGACAAAGAAGCACACATTTAGTTCCAGGTTTCTATGAACAGTCTGACAAATAATTTTAATAAAAGTAATTTTCATATGAATTGATCCATAGAAATTGATTAACAGTAAACAGGAACAACCAACACAAATTCTACATGTAGAAATTTAATGGAACATAGCTATTACAGTGTACTCTACATTCCCTACTGTATACATAGGCCAGGGTCACATCGGCGTTTTTTGTTTAAAATCCTGATCCGGTTTTGAGCTTTAAAAAAGCTCAAAACCGGACCAGGAAAGGCTCCTGATAGAAGCCTATGCAAAACACCGGATGGCTTCACAAGCCATCCGGTGGCCGGATCCGGCACTGCTGCCTGCGTTTAAAATCATGCAGGCAGCAGTTTTCGCAGCGTTTACCGGGACCGCACTGCGTTCACCGGATGGCTCAGGATGTGTAATCCTGAGCCATCCGGTAACTGCAGAGTTTGTGGTTCCCGATCGGCAACGTTAATAAAGATTTAATTTGAGTACCGAAATGACTGTTAGAGGTCTGTAGGGGGGCTTAGACCCTCCTACAGACCGGGCGGCCACTTCTATAGTGTGTTCTTCTATATTTTTACCTATGGCACGGGCTGATCTGAGCTCCGTGCATGTGATCCAAATATCCCCCCTCCCCTATCACTATACTGGGGTGCATAGACCCCTGTATTACAAATAAGCTGTATTGGTGTGTAGTATCGGTTAAATATGTACATATGCATTGTAAGTATATACTTACAATCTTTTGTAGGCAGAGTGAAGGAAATCCATGGGCGGGGCTGTGTGCAGCAGCCTCCGCCCGCTCCTTCTTGATGCCCGCCCCCTCTGGCCGTAATCCAGTCTTGCGAGGGCGGGCACGTCGTTAAAGGGGCGTGGCTAACCGCGGCACATAGTTAGCCACGCCCCTTTAACGACGTGCCCGCCCTCAAAAGACTGGATTACGGCCAGAGGGGGCGGGCATCAAGAAGGAGCGGGCGGAGGCTGCTGCACACAGCCCCGCCCATGGATTTCCTTCACTCTGCCTACGAAAGATTGTAAGTATATACTTACAATGCATATGTACATATTTAACCGATACTACACATCAATACAGCTTATTTGTAATACAGGGGTCTATGCACCCCAGTATAGTGATAGGGGGAGGGGGGATATTTGGATCACATGCACGGAGTCAGATCAGCCCGTGCCATAGGTAAATATATAGAAGAACACACTATAGAAGTGGCCGCCCGGTCTGTAGGGGGGTCTAAGCCCCCCTACAGACCTCTAACAGTCATTTCGGTACTCAAATTAAATCTTTATTAACTTTGCCGATCGGGAACCACAAACTCTGCAGTTACCGGATGGCTCAGGATTACACATCCTGAGCCATCCGGTGAACGGTATTATGCACACATTTTTGAGAAAAAATGTGTGGGACCGGCATTGCATTCACCGCATCCGGATCCGGATGCGGTGAATGCAATTCATGTTTGCAATGTGACCCTAGCCATAGTCAGACCCTGAGCCCATATTCTCTATTCAACCCCAAAGGCTCCAGGGTTTGGAGCTGATGAATCCAACAGGATTTATGACGCTCTGCTCACGCAGGTAGCCACAGATTTCCCTAATGCACAGCTGGGTTTCCACAGCAGGTACCTACTACATGCAACACCTTCCACCCGACACAGTAGGGGGAGCTACACTCACCAACTTTAGGTGAGTTGCCCTATAAATACTGCTGCTGGGAGAGGAGTTAGTTAGAGTGTGTAGACGCTAGGAGAGCTGCGAAGACGTCCTGGCGATCGGTGCTGCGGTTAGGCCCAAACCAGTGGCCCTTCTGCCATCCAGCAAGCCTAGGAGTGGGGACAGAAGGCAAGGAGCAGAGCCAAGGGAGTGAGGAACCGATGGAGGTTCACCCAAGATGTACCGGACTTCAGGGATCTGCACCTGTTGGATTACTTCAAGACTACAGAAAACCCTGTCATACCGTGGAGACTTCAGTCACCCGATCCCCCTGTCTTCCCAAAGAAAGGGATAATACAAAAAGATGGAAGCGTGGTGTATGTTTGGGCGCTGAGGTAAGGAAGATCTCTGATGCTGGCTTCTTTTCCGGACTTTATTAAAATAATTGCAGTTATAATTATTCAAGCTTAAGGCTCTCAAAACCCACGATGCATTTCGACGTGCACACACGTCTTTCTCAAGTGAATGAGAACCCTTCAATTCCTCCTA
This sequence comes from Allobates femoralis, assembly GCA_033576535.1. NCBI lineage: Eukaryota > Metazoa > Chordata > Amphibia > Anura > Aromobatidae > Allobates > Allobates femoralis. Next base: position 340,915,580 of record JARQOC010000002.1, on the reverse strand, counting down.
TCTTATATTCCCACCCCTCAGTTATCATTGGTTCCTATTTTTAACTCAATAGTTACCACAATACCAGGTTATCCACCTCACTATAACATGCATAATTTAAAATATATAACATTATAACCCATCATTACAATTCATTCCATCAACAAACATTATATAAATATAAAATAACCAATTTCCATACACTACCATTAAAAAATATTATTAATAAAACAGGAATAGTTCTTAAACGATATAGTACATCAATATGGACACTAGGTGGGGATATATACTACCATTTATTCAGGTCTATCTTTCTCAGGTTAGTAATCTAATATTTTATTTTGTTAGTATTCCAGCTGGGTCACACAATATTCCTGTTTTATTAATAATATTTTTTAATGGTAGTGTATGGAAATTGGTTATTTTGTATTTATATAATGTTTGTTGATGGAATGAATTGTAATGATGGGTTATAATGTTATGTATTTTAAATTATGCATGTTATAGTGAGGTGGATAACCTGGTATTGTGGTAACTATTGAGTTAAAAATAGGAACCAATGATAACTGAGGGGTGGGAATATAAGATAGGAGGAATTGAAGGGCCCTCATTCACTTGAGAAAGACGTGTGTGCACGTCGAAATGCATCGTGGGTTTTGAGAGCCTTAAGCTTGAATAATTATAACTGCAATTATTTTAATAAAGTCCGGAAAAGAAGCCAGCATCAGAGATCTTCCTTACCTCAGCGCCCAAACATACACCACGCTTCCATCTTTTTGTATCATTTTGACTCCCTGTGGTGAGAGTGGTGGAGTTAGCTGCAGAGGAGGGAGAGTACCTGAGAAGACTTCAGCTGGATCGGCCCCTTTACTAGACACGTGAACCCGCCCGGCACTAGTGTTTCCCCGGAGAAGACCTCGTAGGAAGCACGAGGACGGAACCGGAGGATTCCGTTGCTTGATTTTAATAAGCTTATCTACGGGTTGTGGTTAATAACCAGACCAGGTGAGTTTAAACGCAAAAGAACCGCCTGCTAACAACCCCATGTGTACAGGCGCACTATAAGCTGTTGTTGTTTTTCCTTTACAAAGAAATGGATAAAGACACCGCAAGTGTAATACAGCAGTAATCAGAGAGGGTAACCCGTGGACCGTGCAGGAGGAGAGAGAGGACCCAAGAGAGGAGGAGGCCAGTCTGGCTGCAAGCAGACAGGGCTTCAGGAACTGCAGAGAAGCTGAGGAGGCCATACACCCACTTGCTGTGGAAGCTCACTGTGCACCTGGTCACCCGACAGTGCCCTGGATGTCTTTATCTGCTATACCACCAGTAAAAAGGTAAAAGAGACTTTCTACAGTGTGTGTGCGTCATTCCTCTATGCGCCCGGTGCCCTTATAGACTGCTTTATCACTCCCTATCCCGACTTAAAGTTCCACTCCAAGCTGCCCCTTCACACTACGCTGCCCCGGAGGACCAGCTCCACCTGTAGGCAGCTTTGTCATCTCAGCAGCATTACCATCGACCTTCGGAGGACTGTGGCAGCACTGGTGACCCATCACCAGGTACTACAGGTGGCGTCACATGACAAACTCTAATCCTCTGTATATACACCCCTTATTGAAGTGTCACCCAGGCCACGGGCTCAGGCGCTGCCACCCGTGACGTCCCCCTGTGAAAACACCCACCGAGCCTGATACCCAAGTACCCCAAGACCTCTTAACTTCAATTGTCTAATTCTATTGACTCCTCTTCTATTTGTTGGGACCTGCCCTAGCTCCTGGAAATGAAGTTGTGAGATAGAGTGTTTACAGCTCTCAAAGTGATGTGGGATAGGCAAAAGGGTCTGAGTGCACCAGATAATCGATTTGTGTTTACTGATCCGGTCCCGGATATGTTGGGTAGTTTCTCCAACATATCCAAGACCACACAGACATTTGATTAAATAGACTACATACGAGGAATTGCAAGTATAGAATCCCTTAATTCTATAGACTTTCCCTGACTGAGGATGTGTAAATGTACTCCATTTAATAACGTGGGAGCATTGCATGCACCCCAGACACAGATACGTGCCTTGTTGTTGAGAAGCCAAGAACGTTTGCCTTGGTGTCCTTTGATTGGAGCGTATACCCGCCCTGATAAGTTGATCCTTCAAATTTGTGGCTCTTTTGAGCAAAATAAGGGCATGTTCTGGAATCTCACAGTATAAGTAACTAAGGACTGGCCAATGCTTTCCGATGATGTTACACAGGATATCTGTGGGGGGGGGCATTAATTTTGAGCCTGTGATGTCTGTCTTAATGAAATGAGATGTGCTGAATACCCATGTGTTTGAAATTTAAGGATCATCTCTCAGTGTCTGAGAGCATGGTTTGCTGGGTCGGAAACTATCCTTGCTATACTTGTCTGTTGCGAGTGAGGTAGTGATCTCTTTATGTGACTCGGACAGCAACTTGAGTAGTGTAAAGACTGTTACTGTCTGTAGGAGTATAAATCTGTAAACAACACCCTCTCCTGGTTGCTGTGGACCATGGTGTCAAAGGAGTTTATTTTGCAAAAGTCCCAATGGATGGTAAAGGTGAGATCTGGATTGAAAGAGTCAGCTCCAACTCTGACCCTGCCAGACAAAGAAGACGTCTTTGATATAACATTTCCATGCTGTTGCATGTTTTTTGCATTAATGGATGATTCTCGATGTGGTCTTCCTAGAATTTTGCCATCAAAATATTAGCATATGGAGGCGCTACATTCGACCCCATCGACGTTCCCCCTACGCTAAATGTAAAACTGGTCCTGGAACAGGAAGTGGTTGTGTTGGAGTACTAGGGTCAATAGATCAATGTTAAAGACAATTTTGTCTTCAGTAAAGCTGGAGAATCTGTGTAGGAACCATTTAACAGCCTCAAGTCCCTTAGAGTGTTTGATGCTAGTGTATAGTGAGTTTACATCCAATGTGACTAGCAGTGCCTCAGTGGGGACTTGACTAACGTCTCGAAGTATAGACAGGAAATGAGAAGTATCTTTTAGGTAGGACAGGATCAGGTGGATATTTGGTGTCAGCCTTTTGTCAAGATCAATGGTCAGGGGAGACAGAATTTAATCTGTCAACGCCACTATCAGACGACCAGGAGGTTGCGAGAGATTCTTGTCTACCTTGGGTAAAACATAAAAACCGGGAGTGAAGGAGTGATGGTTGTCCAGGTACTCGGCCATTTTTGAGGCTATGATCCCCTCTCTTTGGTAATGAATCACGCATTTTGGGGGAAAAACAGGAGCATTTTGCCCCCTATTCACAGGGGATACAGCATGTATGGATAAAGATTTATCAAGTGAGGAGTTTCCCTGAGAGCTCAAGCTAGTATCTATGTGTGATGATGAGAAACTTACTCTTCGCTGGGACTCAGGTGTAATCTTGAGGATTGATCTCGGTTTTTGTTGTTTGTTATTGGACTCATAGTCTTTACAGTCCCGTATCAATTTATTTTTCTTTGTTGCAGTTATTATGTCCTCAGGTTCACTCACTTATTTTGCAGGTTAGTATTCAAAGTGGTGAAATCAGTATGTGATTCAAATGTCTTCACAGTAAAGTTCAATTCTTCAATAGACTGTTCCAGTATCAACAAGCGACCAGATTCCTCCTTGATGATAAGTTCCATTAACTTAATGGAACACCAGGAAAGAATCTCGTACCATTGCTTCATGAAATCCTCACCATAGTTGGTAGTAGGCCCTGAGGAATCATGTTATGGTCAATGTACTTGTCCAGAGTCAAATGGTCCCATGAGACCTTAAGGTGTTGAATCATGAGTTTCTCTAGGGACAGAAAAGTATTATAGATGTCACCTGTAACAGCTGGAGTAGATCCATCCCTGGAAAATATAGTTGCAGCCTTTCTGTGTCTTTGTTCTTTATAAATATTGAGGTTGCTGGAGCTTGGATCCATGTTGTCCATATGGTTCAATATCACATGGGCGGGGAGCTGCAGCCAATGTTGCAACTTGAAGGAATAGGGAATGGGAAGCTCAACCCTCCTCTAGTCTTGATCCATGTCAGGTGCTCAGCGGCGTTTGGCAACCGCCCCCAATCCAAGGATTATTTACAAGAAGAAAAGCTGGCACCCGAATTGAATTGTGAATTGTGAGAACTGACAACGAAGGGGCCCTCCAAATAATGGACTGGCCACAGCAGAAGCTAGAGCCAGAAGTCCTCTAGGTGGTAAAGGCTATGAAGAGAGACCTCCAGAGACATCCTGGAAAAAGAGCATGGATTTAGAGGTAGTGAGTCATCCAGTAACTCAAGTCTAAAGCTCCCGTCACACACAACGACGCAACAGCGATCCCGACAATGATAACTATCCTTAGGGATCGCTGTTGCGTCACTTTGAGATCGCTGGTGAGATGTCAAACAGTCAGATCTGACCAGTGACTAAGCAACGATCCGGAATGATAGGAGGTTGTTGGGAATTGTCACTCTCGGGTGTAGTATTGAGATCGTTATTCGCTGTCCCTTTCAAACACAGCGATGCAGCGTTCCCAGCGGAAGACCAACGACCTAAAAATTACCCAGAGCACTTTGTAACGATCAGTGATCTCACAGCAGGGGCTTGATCGCTGCTAAGTGTCACACATAACGAGATCGTTAGCAAGATTGCTGTTACGTCACAAAATCTAGGACTTAACAACGATCTCACTAACTATCTCGTTATGTGTGACAGGGACTTAAGAGGCCCACACAAATGACCCAGTAGAGTATGGGACAGTATGGAGTCAGACCTGACCCTTGATTCCGAGGCAAGTGATTCACACCACTGTGTTGACCACTGGGGGTGGGGGACTTCTGTCAAAATTATGGCTCGGAAGTGTGATAGTGATTTGTTCACAAAAGGACAGTTGGTGACAGTGACTGTAGGTCCCTAAGGAACAAGCTGATGAATCAGATTCCAGGAGCTGAAGCTCGTAGTCGACTGAGAAGGTCCCCTCGACTGGTAGGGCAAGGCAATATAGATGCCTTATTGTGGGACAGCGGTTCAATGACAAATGTTCACCCCGACAGGTTTGAATGGGGGAGGGTATGTGAGGTATACCGGCAATGTATATAGCCAGTATGTATCACAAAGTCAGAAGTCTGCTGAGATTTAAATCCAGCATGGCTTGCTGGAACTTATTGTTCCACAGACCTTTATGATGTAAAGAATGGTCAGAAACTGATGGGTGGCACTGACATTCATGTTCCTCCCCTTGGGTCATATTTGATATAGTGTTACTCCTTCATGATCACAAGGTCCTCCACATCCTGTTTGTTCCATGTGGTATTTGTGTATGCTGCACAGTGGAGCTGGAGTGGGGTGTTTGAAACACACAGAGTCAAGAGACCTGGTCACTGTGCCTGGGACGCTGTTAGCCCTGGAAGGCATGAGTACTGGAGACCAAATGTACAGAGCCTTAAAAGGACCTGTCATCCCCCTGCTGCATGGCAAAGTAAATGCAGCACTGAATACAGCATGTATGATGCATTCAGGGAAGGTGTCCCCTATTATTATTATTATTATTATTTATTTATATAGCGCCATTGGTTCCATGGCGCTTTACATAAGCAGTGGGGGTAACAAGGACAGGTACAGTAGTACATATGAGCAGTACATATGACAATGCTTGCTGATACACGACGGGAGAGGTTCCTGTCCACGAGGGCTCACAGTCTACGGGGGTGGGGGAGGACACAATAGGGGGGGGAAGCGCCAAGCGGTTGGTGGAGCGGCGCTGGGTCTCATCATGGGTTATAGGCTTGTTGGAATAGATGAGTTTTCAGGTTCTTTTTGAAGCTCTTGAGGGTAGGCGAGTGTCTGACGTGCTGGGGGAGGGAGTTCCAGAGTCTAGGGGAGGCGCGGGAGAAGTCTTGTATGCGGTTGTGGGAGGATGAGATGAGGGGGGAGGAGAGGAGGAGTTCTTGTGAGGAGCGTAGGTTGCGTGCAGGTTGGTATTGGGAGACCATGTCGGAGATGTAAGGGGGGGAAAGGTTGTGGATGGCTTTGTAAGTCAGTGTTAGGATTTTAAATTTAGATCTTTGGGGGGTGGGGAGCCAGTGGAGTGCCATGCGGAGAGGGGAGCTAGGGGAGTAGCGGGGAGACAGGTGGATTAGACGGGCAGCTGAGTTCAGGATAGAGTGGAGAGGTGCAAGGGAGGAGGCAGGGAGACCGGTGAGCAGTAGGTTGCAGTAGTCCAGGCGGGAGATGATGAGGGCGTGGACGAGAGTTTTGGCGGTGTCGTGGTTAAGAAACGGGCGGATGCGTGAGATGTTCTTGAGTTGGAGTCGGCAGGAGGTGGCAAGGGCTTGGATGTGGGGCTTGAAGGAGAGGGAGGAGTCGAGGGTGACCCCGAGGCACTTTGCGTGGGGGACTGGGGAGAGAGAGCAGTCGTTGACTCGGATTGACAGGTCTGGCAGAGGGGGAGGGCGGCTGGGGGGGAAGACGATGAACTCTGTTTTGTCCATGTTCAACTTGAGGAAGCGAGCAGAGAAGAAAGATGAGATGGCGGACAGGCATTGGGGGATTTTAGACAGAAGGGAGGTGATGTCGGGCCCGGAGAGGTAGATCTGGGTGTCGTCGGCGTAGAGATGGTACTGGAGGCCATGGGACTCAATGAGTTGACCTAGGCCGAGGGTGTAGATGGAGAAAAGTAGCGGTCCAAGTACCGATCCCTGGGGGACGCCGACAGTAAGGGGGTAGGACGAGGAAGAGGTGTCGGCGTGGGTGACGCTGAAAGTGCGGTCCGTAAGGTATGAGGAGATCCAGGAGAGGGCGAGGTGGGTGATGCCAAGGGATTCTAGGATTTGGAGTAGGAGGGAGTGGTCGACTGTGTCAAAGGCGGCGGATAGGTCGAGGAGGAGGAGGACGGAGTAGTGTTTTTTCCTCTTAGCGGTCAGGAGGTCATTGGTGACTTTAGTAAGGGCAGTTTCGGTGGAGTGATTAGGTCGGAAACCAGATTGCAGGCGGTCGAAGAGGGAGCGGGAGGATAGGTAGGATGACAGTTCAGAGTGGACGTGTTGTTCGAGTAGTTTGGAAGCGAAAGGGAGAAGGGATATTGGGCGGTAGTTGGCGACGGATGATGGGTCGAGGGAGGGTTTTTTGAGGATGGGTGAGATCAAGGCGTGTTTGAAGGAGGAGGGAAAGACGCCAGTAATGAGTGACAGGTTGAAGAGTTGGGTTAGGGCAGGGATGAGGGCAGTGGTGAGGTTTGGGATGAGATGGGTAGGGAGAGGGTCGAGGGCGCAGGTGGTGAAGTGAGATCGTGACAGGAGGGTGGAGAGCTGGGCTTCAGTCACGTTGGAGAAGCTTCCTTTGGTCGAGGAGGGTTGGGCGGTAATGGTGGTGGGTTGGGTGGACGTTGGGCCAAAGCTTTCTCTAATTTTATCAATCTTGTGTTTGAAGAAGGTGGCGAAGTCGTCAGCGGAGATGAGGGGGGAAGGAGGAGGTGCTGGGGGACGGAGAAGGGAGTTGAAGGTTCTGAATAGTTGTTTGGGGTTTCGGGACAGTGTGTTGATTAAAGAAGAGAAGTAGGTTTGTTTTGCGGCAGTGAGTGCGTCCTTGAAGTTGGAGAGGGATTGCTTGTAGATTGTGAGGTGGGCCGTGGAGTGGGATTTCTTCCATCTCCGTTCAGCGACCCTGGACGTTCGGCGAAGCTCTTTTGTGAGAGGGGTGAGCCAGGGTTGTCTGTTTGTGCGGGTTTTGGTGTGTGTGAGGGGGGCAGCCTGGTCAAGAGCTGCAGTTAGTGTGGAGTTGTAGAGGGTGGCGGCAGTGTTAACGTCGGGTGAGGAGGCAAGGTCCGTGAGAGGGAGGAGGGAGTGGGAGAGTGAGTTGAAATCGATGGCTTTTAGGTCTCTGCGTGGGTGACTGAGTTTTCGGAGAGGGGGGGGTGAGGAGGGGGGAAAGAGGGAGGAGAAGGTCAACAGGTTGTGGTCAGATTGGAAGAGGGGTGAGTTTGAGAGGTCGGTGAGGGAACAGAGGCGGGAGAAGATGAGGTCAAGCGTGTGGCCGTCTTTGTGAGTGGCTGAGGAGGACCATTGGGAGAGGCCGAAGGAGGTGGTCAAAGATAGGAGTCGGGAGGTAGGCGGGTCGGGGGTGTCGATGGGGATGTTGAAGTCGCCCATGATGATGGTGGGGATGTCGGAGGAGAGGAAGTGGAGAAGCCAAGTGTTGAAGTGGTCAAGGAAGGAGGTGGTGGATCCCGGGGGTCGGTAGATGACCGCGAGTTGGAGGTTGCAGGGGGAGAAAATGCGAATAGAGTGCAGTTCGAAGGAGGGAAAGGAGGCGGAGGGAGGAGGTGTAGTAGGGCTGAAGGAGCAGCTGTCGGACAAGAGTATACCCACACCGCCCCCGCGGGTGCTATTAGGGCGAGGTGTGTGGGAAAGCGTGAGTCCGCCGTAGGAGAGGGCAGCAGGGGAGGCTGTGTCGGCGGGGGTGAGCCAAGTTTCGGTGATGCCGAGGAATTTGAATTTGTTGGAGATGAAGAGGTCATGGATGTAGGAGAGTTTGTTGCACACTGAGCGGGCATTCCAGAGTGCTCCAGGCAGGGGGACTGGGGTTGGGTGAATGGGTATGAGGTTGCGGGGGTTGCGAGAGTTTGTGATGGGGATGGGCGAAGATTGGAGGTGAGTGGAGGGATGCGGTGGGGGGGTCCAGGGTTGGGGGATATGTCACCTGCAAGTAGGAGAAGTAGCGAGAGGGTTAGGAGGTGGGAGCAGGAGAGTTTGCGTGGGGGCCGTGCGTGTGTGGAGAAGAGTGATTGGGTGTGGAGGAACAGTTCGGAGGAGGGGGTGAGATGGGTGGGTAGGAAGGATGGAGAGATCGCTATGGCCTTGGTGGGTGGAGGGATGTGCGGGGTTAGGAGGAAGTGGAGCAGGATGGGGGTGAGGGTGAAGAGGAGGGGAAACATTGTGGGCAGCTGGTTTTGGCGGTGAGAAGTGACAGGGGTGGGGTGTGGCAGGTGAGGTGCGTGGATGGAGAAGGGTGTGGGTAGAGCTAGGGGGTGGCGGAGGACGGGGTGGAGTCGGGGGTGGCGCGCGGTGTGGTGTGGCCAGGGGTAGGGTGCGGTCAGGTGGTGGGGTGCAGCCTGGGGTGGGGTGGAGTCAGGGATTGTAATAGGAGGGGTGGGGTGTAGCTGGGGGTGGAAGACAACTGGGGAAGTGGTACAGCCGGGGATGCAGGAATAGCCCAGGATGCGTAAAAGCCAGGGATGGGGTACAGCGAGGGGGTACAGTCGTGTTCACAAGTGGGGTGCAGTCCGTGGATGGCGTGGTGCAGCTGGAGACGAGATGATGGAGCCGGAGACGAGATGATAGAGCCGCAGGCGAGATGACGGAGCCGGAGGCGAGATGACGGAGCCGGGTGGTGCTGTCGGATGACGGGATGGTGCCGTCGGATGATGCAGCCGGAGACGAGATGATGGAGCCAGAGACGAGATGATGGAGCCGGAAACGAGGTGGCGCAGCCGGGTGGAGCTGTCGGATGATGGGATGGTGCCGTCGGATGATGCCGCCGGAGACAAGATGATGGAGCCGGAGACGAGATGATGGAGCCGGAGACGAGATGGCGCAGCCGGGTGATGCTGTCGGATGATGGGATGGTGCAGCCGTGGACGGGGTGGTGGAGCCAGGGGGCCCAGGGTAGCAGGAGAGATTGACAGCAGGCAGGTGGTCGATGGTAGCCAGGAGCCGGGCGTAGCCAGGGGGGTCAAGCGTAGCCACGAGGGTCAAGTGTAACCAGGGGGGGGGGGTCAAGCACAGCCAGGAGGGTCAAGCACAGCCGGGGGTCGAGCGCAGCCAGGAGGGTCAAGCGCAGCCAGGAGGGTCAAGCGCAGCCAGGAGGGTCAAACGCAGCCAGGAGGGTCAAACGCAGCCTGGAGGGTCAAGCGCAGCCAGGAGGGTCAAGCGCAGCCTGGAGGGTCAAGCGCAGCCAGGAGGGTCAAGCGCAGCCAGGAGGGTCAAGCGCAGCCAGGAGGGGGTCAGACACGGCCAGGAGGGCAGGTTGTAACTGCAGGGCTGGGTGCGGACTGGAGCCAGATGGAGAAAGGCTAAAAGCAGCAGGGGCCCAGGTGCAGTGGACAGGGGTCAGGAGCGGGGGCCAGGGGTAGCCTGGGGCCCTGGTTGTGTCTGGGGGCTGGTGCAGCCGGTGGATGGGGGGCCCCTCTGTTTCCTCACCTGACTGGCTATGATGTCGTGGGAGCGCTGGTGCTCCTGTCCTGGCTGTGGGTGGTCGGTACTGGCAGGGCGGGCGGCCCCTCAGGGCGTCAGGTGCGGTGCTGTTGCTGCGGGCCGGGATCCGGCCGGGAGTGTGGGGCCCGCCGGCGGGGTGCACAATCGCCGCTGCGCACGTGCGAGGTCCCGGAGCGGTGCGGGTGTCTCGCTGCTGTGGAGGGCAGGAGGGACGAGCCGCCTGCTAGGTGGCCGCGGGGCCTATAGTTCAGAGTGGCGTCAGGCGCCGCTGGAGGAGGCCAGCACCCACAGTGATGGTGCCTCCTGGTGGAGCGGGACCCGCCGGGCACGGAGAGCGGGGACTCCGGGGAGGGAGCGGTGCCGGTGTAAGCACCTAGGTGCCGGTGCAGCTGGGGCCGCAGGTCAGAGTGCGGGGTCGCGGCCTGAGTGAGGTCCGCAGGCCTTGTGAGGGTCACAGGCCTGAGTGGAGGCCGCAGGGTACGGCCGGCCACAGGATGGGGTGCGTGGCCCAGATGGTCGGTGGAGTGCACGGGGGTGACGGCAGTGGAGCTGGTAGTGTGTAGGGAGGACAGGCAAGCTTGGATGCGGTGGATAGTGTCCAAGAGCCTGGAGCCTCCTTACATGCGTCCATCACCCCCGGCGGCCATCAAGTTTATGGCTCTAGCTCCCCTGTACCCCAAGAAATACACCTTAGAAAGCTTACAGATAACTAGTCTAATGGGTGGGATCTTATTACCAGCTCTTCGCTGCTGGCACAGTCCTCCAGCCTCCTATGTGAGTTGGGTCATCCTTTGCAGTGTCAAAAAAGCCTGGGCAGCCCTTGCGACTACTGACAACTGCAGACCCACATCTGCTGCTGCTCAGAGTCAGAGTTGTGGCTGAGGATGCAGTACTTGTCATGCTTGCAGCCCTCAGTCTGTGTGCAGGAAGACACATCCTAATCTCATCTTCCTTCTCGTCCTCCACCTGCTCTGCTAAGCTGCTCGGCTGCATGACTCCGGTTTGATTGAAAGTGGGTTCTCGACCATCATCATCATCCTCTCTGTTGTCCCAATCCTCGCCCTGATAGTCACCCTCTTCCTTCTCTTGAACTGAACGCACAGTTCTCTTCAAGTATCAGAGTCTCATCATCACCTCCACCCCTGGGGGTTAATTCTGGCGACGGGTGTCTGGATTCTACTGGAACAACTTTGTCCATTGCCGGATGCAACACCAAACGATTTTGGGCAGATGCTTTCCTTCTCTGAAGTATGTGAATCTTTGGAGCAAACCTCTAATGCCCATGGGATAGAATGTGTGAATATATCTGCAGAATCGCCCATCTGTGTTTCTCAACAGTCTGTTGTGTGGTTGGAGAGTTGTGACATGAGGTGAAACATGGGTAATTGGGACGCCACCTCTGAGGACTTTATCGTGTGTGATGTTCAAGTGGAAGAACAGGAGGACAGGCCACTCGATGCAGTTCTTGCCATGAAGTGCAGCAAAATCTCTTTTTAGGCCTCATTCAAAATTCATATCGCTCTCCTGCTGGCATACAAAGAGACTGGAGTATGCTGTCCAGTAACAAAAATTGTAACTTGGCTTGAGTTACGATGAGCAGGTGTTTGATCAGTACAGCTTTTAGTAATATTAGCAGTAGTACCTACTCCACCTTATCCAACACCAAGACTTATCCCTTCCGGTACACGTGGCGATGGCACCGCTGATTTCTTAGGAGATGCAGGGGCGTGGCTTATCTGCACCGATATCGCCCCTGCATCGCCTAATGTAAATAGGCGATGGCGACGCCTTTTAGTGGTCGCCTGGTTTCAGAGCAGTGCTCCCGCCAGTCACCGCTGACATCTCTGGCGAGGTGGCACCGTGTGACAGTACATTTCCACCATGCTTATTACCCTGTCCTCGGGATTTCTCACTCATGTTTAATGAGCACAGATTTGGAAAGCATTTGTTTGAGGCTCAATAAAAGGTTATTTGACAAAAGGCAGAGACTGATTTGGTAATAAGTTTTTTGGAGGACAGTAAAAAACCTTTTTTTTAGGGGAAACAAATATTTGGCAATCACTGCTTTGAGGCGAAACACAGCCTTTTTAGGGGAAACTGAAGGATTTGGCAATAACTAGATTGATGCAAAAAAAAGCCTTTTTATGGTACCTTCACACGCCGCAATAACGGCTGGCAATATGAGGTGATCTAACGTGCGCGTGCATGTTTTCATGCTTGCCTCAGATTGCCGATGAATGCATTACACGCCACAATCTCACCCTGAAAGAAAGGTGATGTGTCGCACCGGAAATCCCCTCACCCACAGCAGAACCAATCTGGTCGAATTCCCTCGCCGCTTGACACGCCGCAATCCCAAAGGCAATGTGGGCGTACATGTTCAGCGCCGCGAGGACATAGGCATGCTGCAGTTGTCAACACCGCGCCCCATACCCGCTCATTGGACAACACAACTGCGTTACGATTATGCAGCCTGCTCTGGAAGGCCAGCTCTTCAAATATGGCGTGGTGTCAAGTGACAGCCAATTGGAACAGTAGCCCGCACCAATCATCTGAGATGGGGTGCGGACTCCAGCACACTGAGGCACACCTACGAGAAATCATAGGCAACGCTGTTTCCATCACTATCGCCCTGTCACACTCCACGAACCGGAAATCTCGCCTTCATGATTGCGGCTGATTTCAGAGCAGTGCGATTTATCGCCGCCAAATTCCCCAATCACACGCCGCAACCGTGAGGCAATTTCCGGGGTGACATATCGCCTTCAGGATTGCCAGCCATTAGTGCGACGTGTGAAGGTACCATTAGGGGAAACTGAAGGATTTGGACATCACTGGTTTGAGGCCAAACACAGCCCTTTTAAGGGAAAATGAAGGTTTTTGCAATCACTGCCTTGAGGCCAAACAGCTTTTTTTTTTTCTTAGAGAAAAATTAAGGATTTTGTAATCACTGCTTTGAGGCCTAACATAGCATTTTTAGGGGACACGCAAATATATGGCAATCACTTGTATGCAAAAAATGCACTTTGGTAACGCACACAGATTTGGTAATCACACTTGTTATCAGCAAAAAAAGCCTATGTCCAGATAGACCCTCTCGCCCTTCTATTAAATTTAAAAAGCGATTGGGTAACTAGGTATCATTTTGCGTAGCATGTATAGAGCAGCAGCAGCACGATCCCTAGCAGTAACACTTTGAAAATGTTGATGATGCAAATGGCCGCTTCTAATATCCTGAGGGACATGTGACCTAGGCAAGTTAATGATACAAGCCAGCCAATGACACAAGTCTTTGTTTCTGCAACTTGTGGATGTTTTATGCGCCCTGAAAGGCTGCTTACCTGGAACATTAACACAGAGTGTTTCTGAAAAAAAAATGTCCAACTCTCCTCTCAAACCTGTCATGCCCACTATCCTACACACTCAGAAGCAAGAAGTAAAGCATAACTTAAACGCAGCAATGCTTTTTTTTCATTTGAACAGTTACGGTACAAAGCTGTGTTCATCGATTGATTACGGTCTCTGCATCCTGATGGGGCGTCACCCCATGAATCGCATAGAGCCTGCCCACAGACACTATTCACGCCCAGCACAGGTTTAGCTGAGAGACTGCTGACGACATACTCCACCAACAGCCTGAGACACATGACAGTGTCAGCTGACCGCGCCCATCACTGACGTCACAATCAGGAGGCAGGACACAGCACCAAAGACCGCGGTGAGACGCTCTCCTGCTCAGAAATTGCAGGGAGCAAGGTGGGCAGCCTGTAAGAAAACCTGTGGAGACCCAGTACCTTAAACGATGACTAATGACTGAGTAGCTGATACATTGACACAATGAATCAGCGATTTTTACATTAATACTGATATATGTGCCTCTATGATTTTATATGATTTTTATGGTGAACAGCAAGACTTAACCATTTTGTTATTAAACATTCAGAGCACAAAGGAATGACAGTACCCTGAGAGGGGGATTAATTTCCAAAACTGTGTAGGACATTATTAGATAGATACAGCCACAGAAGTCCCACACTCCAATGTAAGCAAATAACCAGTACAACCACGATAAAATTGTTATAAATCAAAGCAATAGTCAATCTTTATTATCAACAGATATTTGGTGCAACACATCATTCAACTTAACAAAAGATCAAGTACCTACATAAACAACAGTAGGTGTGTATTACAATTAATCATTGACACTTAGACACTAAGAAAGTCAAATATATATGATTATACTGAGCAACAATTATATACATATCTTAGGAGACCATCAATCAAGCCCGCAACGAGCATGGAATATCTGGTATCTATACTTATAGAGGTGAGATACAGATCAATTTTAACTCAAATACTTACAAACCCAACAAAACAGCAACTAAGATTAATGCAATTCAATTTCAGACCACAGCCACAAACAAAAGAAGAATTCTACAATATATGATTGAAGGTATAAACATCAGCCAATTTTTAAGATCAGTTTTTAAAATTAATTTATTTGATGTGCAAGTGTTTGAACAAAGGAATTTTTATTGTAGGTGAAAAATAAAATTATTTTTTATATATACAAACAATTGGTCTGGGATCAATATCTTAAACAAGGTGTAAAATAGTAAGCGCTAGATCATAACATTATATATGTAATTGTAATTATCCAAAAGGACAGAGGATAATGGCCACTTTACACGTCCCGATATCGGCATCCAACTCCGACCAAAAGTCACGTGGTTCGTGCATTGGCCCCGATATCGTTCGTGCATTGTATAGTATAAATGTCCAATATGATGCACGAACGATGCCAAAACGATATCGGGGATCAAATGAGCGTGCTCTCCAACCGCCCGATATTGGATGGACATTGTGGCCGGATCGGGCTGTGTAAAAGCCCGACAACGATGTGAAGTACCCATGTTAAATGGTCGTTCCTGGGTCGGTCATAAAAGGGGGCGTAGACATCGCTGGTGCGTTGGCTGCCGATATCGTGCTGTGTAACATCTCCTATGCGATCTTGGAATTCTGCCCAGAAAAAGCGCGCTCCCGCGGCATTGTATCCAATATCGGACCGACGTTGGGACGTGTAAATTGGCCATAAGAGTCACGTGGATTATCCTCCGATCTTTAAGCAGCTACTAACCACTAAGAGGCAGTTAGCTCCAGTGCAAAAAACAATTACAAAATGGTATATTCAAAATTACTGCTATCATCAATCTATTGGCTTTCCACCTGGCCCTACCAGCATCTTATAAAACCCATAATTCTTTCCACAATTCTCTATTAAAGAAATTTGTGGGTTCGGAGCTTCTCTTCCAACCCCTCCATCTCCGGTCTTAGTTGATGGATCGTTGGAGCTTCAGGTATCGAGAATTGTTGATTCAACATTTTTTACAGTGCTTAGTTTATTAACAGGATTATGTTCCTATGTACTAGCCCCTGATACCCATTCAGAGCAGCTAGTTAGGGTGTTCCATCACAGTCATCTGGAGAGACCTGGTGCTGAAGGTCTATTTTCCATGCCAGCCAAGGTAAAACTAAGCAGCTGAGGGCTGGTATTCTCAGCAGGGTGAGGGCCCATTGTTATAGGGCCCCCCCACGCTAAAGAATAGCAGCCCGCAGCCGCCCCTGAAAATGGCGCATTAATAATAAGCGCCATTTCCAGGCGCCTTACCGGGCTCTTCCAGCGGCCCTGGTGGCGGTGGCACGCTGGGTAATAAAGGGGTTAATACCAGCTTTGTTATACAGCCCTCAGCTGCTTAGTTTTACCTTGGCGGGCGTGGAAAATAGGGCGGAGCCCATGCATTTTTTTTTGCCAGCCAAGGAGAAATTAAGCAGTTGAGGGTGGCAGCTCGCAGTTTGCCTGCTTTCATCGGGCTAGACTTAAAAATGCTGCGAATCCCCACGCGTTTTTTTTTTTTAAATAATTATTTATTTTACACCCTACAACGCCAGGTTGGTTGCCATACACTAATGTGTATGGCAACCAAGCAGAATCACTGTCCAGACTGAGAAAATCCAGTCTGATTACAACAGCCAATCACAGAGGCTCCCACAGAGTGTGAACTCCTGTGATTGGCTGTTAGTTTGACAGTGCAGTGAATATGTAATGAGCTTAATAGGCGGCCCCGGAAGTAACAGTGGGAGCCTATTAAACATGATTTAGCTATTGTAGCAGAAAGAGCCTGAAGCTTCCGAGACACATCTGCGATTTGTAAATCGCACATTACTCGCTATTATTCGCTTCCCCATTCATTAACATTGGACTCGCTAGACTCGCAACGAGTAGCGAGTCCCGGGCTCGGACTCGCTAGAGTCAAGCGATTCCGAGTAATTTAGGACTCGCCCATCACTAATCGCAGTAACTCCCTGTTTTTCTAAGATAGTGGAATCTGTCTTTCCATGCTGACTATAGCTTTGCAATACTGGTCCATGTGCTGTTGTGAATCAGTTGCTGGATATCTTCTTAGTGCTGTTTGGAGTGCTGTGGAAATCCTCTTATCATCTGGTTATTTTGTTCCTGCTATTTATTTCCTCCTGTGCACATATTGTCTTATACCTCTGTGTGTATTGCTGTTAGTGAGAGTCTTTGGCTTCCCCATTGTTCTATTTGTGTAGGGATTTACCACTCTTACCCGAGTCCTTTCCTGGGGCAGTAGAGAGAATGTATTAGATCAAGGCTGGCTAGGAGCAGGGCAAGGTTGGCGACCCAGACATCTTCACCCTCAGAGGTATTGCTGGGATAAGGAACAGCTATGGACCCCTACCCTGATGGTCAGTCTTGGAGACTCGGTACCCCTGTTATTCCTTACAACCATCGACACCTACGGTATTTTGCATTCCAAAAGTCAATTCACACTCCTTCTCTTCTGAGCTTGACATGCGCACAAACAGTACTTTTTGGCTACATATAGGGTATCAGCGTACTCAGGAGGAACTGGACAACAAATTGTATGGTTCATTTTTTCCTGTTACCCTTGTGGAATAAATATTATGGGGCTAAAACAACATTTTTGTGGGAATAAGGAGATTTTTTATTTTCATAGCTCAACATTCTAAAATTTTGTTAAGTATCTGGGGATTCAAGGTGCTCACCACACAACTAGATAAATTCTTAAAGGGAGCCTTCCAAAATGGGGTTACTTGTGGGGGATTTCCACTTCTAGGCTCATCTGGGGTCTTTAAATGCGACATGGCATCCATAAATGAATCCAGACAATTTTGCGTTCAAAAAGGTGCTCCTTCCCTTCCGAGCCATGCCATGGGTCCAAACAATAGTTTTCCACCACATATGGAATATCAGCATACTCATGAAAAATTGTACAACTAACTGCACAGTGCGATTTATCCTGTTACCCTCGTGAAAATATTGGAAAAATATGGGGCTAAAACAAAATTTTTGTGGGGAAAATGCAAATTTTTTATTATTTATTTTTTTGGGATACGACGTGATAACATTTTGTGAAGTACTTGGCAGTTCAAGGTGCTCACCAGACATCAGACAAATTCCTTGAGTGGACTAGTTTGCAAAATGGGGTCACACATGGAGTTTTTCTACTATTTAGGCATATTAGAGGCTCTCAAAAAGCGACATGGTGTCTAATGATGTCAGCCAATTTTGCATTCCACAAGTCAAATGGCGGTCCTTGGCCTTCTGAGCACTGCAGTGCACCCATCACGGGCTCTTCAAACATGACATGGCAATGATTCCAGCCAATTTTGCATTCCAAAGGTCAAATGGAGCGAGCCCTGCCGTGAACCCAAACAGTTTTCCACCACAAATAAGGTATCAGCGTACTTAGGAGAAATTGGACAACATATTGTATGGTACATTTTCTACTGTTATCCTTGTAGAAATGCAAAATTTATGGCTAAAGTAACATTTCTGTTGGGAAAAGGTAAATTTTCTTTTTTTCCTTCTACATTATTTTAGTTCCTGTGAAGCATCTGAAGGGTTAATAAACTTCTTGGATGTGGTCTTGAGTTGTTTGTATGGTGCAGTTTTTAAAATGGTGTCACTTTTGGGTATCTTCTGTCACATAGGCCTCTCAAAGTAACTTTAAATGTGATGTGCTCTCTAAAAAAATGGTTTTGTAAATTTAGTTGGAAAAATGAAAATTGCAGATAAACTTTTAACCTTTCTCACGTCCGAATAAAAAGAATATTCATTTTTTAAATATTTTTTAATATTTTTAATAAAGATAATTGTTAAAAACTGTTGTATTAATACTCTTAAACTTCTCATCATTATGTTTATAAACTATATGTTGTTTTTTTTGGCGAATGCATTAGAATATTATGAACTTTTGTTTGCATAGCACGTCATGGGGATCTTCCCATTTGAATTCATAGTGATGTAGATAATTGATTTTTGGCAGTTTACATCCCCTCAACTATATAGAAGGTCAAGCAAAAAGAAGAAAAAACATTGGCAATCACCAGAACGGCATATTGCGGGATTTTTCTTTTTATTTAGTCCAGGAGCAGCTTACAAAGGGGTGCAGGGAGGGGCGCAGAGGTGACGACGGCACCGTTTCGGGTAAAAACACCCTTCCACGGGTCACAGCAAGCCACATGTGTTCACTCACTTCCTATATAGGTGGAGTGAACACGCCCATCTGACATCATCATGTGGCTAAGGGCCATGTCACACACACAGATATCTGTGCAGATATTGTTCACAGATCTCTGGTTGCAGTGAAATCATGGACAAATTGATCCATTTTGTGGCCATGTACAAATAGACCAATGTGTCCATGATTTCACTGCAACCAGAGATCTGTGAATAATATCTGCACAGATATCTGTGTGTGTGACGTGGCCCTAAGTGTGTGAACACATACACAAACATTTAATTAAAAACAACATTATCAAATAATGCAACATAACAAGGAAAATTCATTCAGCAATCAATTAAGTTTCTCGATGTTTCATTGATTTTACAACTTACAATATTGTCGCTACACTGCACAGTGCCTAGCGAATGGGCGTTCCCATCTGTGGTGTCCAAGAGCCTGATCCAAAGAATCAGCCTGCAGCATGGTCTGCCCAGTGAGGGTTAATCTTAAAGACCAGTATGCACTGTGCTTGGTGCTGCGATATGCGCATGCCCAGTTGTCAGGGCTATACTGTACTGCCGCTTGTTTGGTCGGTTGCTGTCTGGCAACGTCCTGCCTATTTTACGTCATGTGCGGCTCCCCGCTGTGTCAGCGGTGCGTGAGCGCGCACATACTGAGGAGTGGGGATGGTATCTGTGCTCCACAGGTGGAATGGAGGGGGTTTTTTTTTGTTGTTTTTTTTTTTTTTTTTCTTTGGATCAGGCACTTGGACACCACAGATGGGAACGCCCATTCGCTAGGCACTGTGCAGTGTAGCGACAATATTGTAAGTTGTAAAATCAATGAAAAATTGAGAAACTTAATTGATTGCTGAATGAATTTTCCTTGTTATGTTGCATTCTTTGATAATGTTGTTTTTAATCAGGGGTCTCAAACTCCAGGCCTCGAGGGCCGCACACAGTTCAGGTTTTCAGGATTTCCATTGCATTTGACAGTTGGCAATCAAATGACCAACTGTCAAACTCTTAGGAAATCCTGAAAACCTGGACTGTGTACGGCCCTCGAGGCCTGGAGTTTGAGACCCCTGTTTTTAATTAACTGTTTGTGTATGTGTTCACACACTTAGCCACATGATGATGTCAGATGGGCGTGTTCACTCCACCTATATAGGAAGTGAGTGAACACATGTGGCTTGCTGTGACCCGTGGAAGGGTATTTACCCGAAACGGTGCCGTCGTCACCTCTGCGCCCCCTCCCTGCACCCCTTTGTATGCTGCTCCTGGACTAAATAAAAATAAAAATCCCGCTATATGCCGTTCTGGTGAGTGCCGATGTTTTTTCTTCTTTTTGCTTGATTCCCAGTACTGAGACTTTTTCTGGCACCTCAGACGGTCCTGTGTCTCCCCCTCACACGTAATTGAGTTCCCCAGTGGGAACCCCAGTATTAGCTACGGTGGTGCCCCTTTTCATTTTTGCTCTGGACTATATAGAAGGTCAGCATCTGTATGATTTGTATTGTACCCGTGAGGGAGGTGCAGGGACGACACCGAAACGCGTAGGGAATAAATGAGCAACATTGAAAAAGACTTGTCTTCCTTGTCTTTCATGCTGACGGCAGCGCGGATCATGTGAGCACTACTCCCTTTTGGATTTCTGGATACACCACCACTGTGCACGTGGAAGTGCGGATCCAGCAGCAGCTGTCCAGGCGAGCATACTGGTTGTGAGTTATCACAACCGAACAAGGTGAGCACATACACCCACGGTGTTACAATCTTATCCAAATGATAAGACCCATTTGCGCCTCTTCATGTCTCTCTGCTTTAGAACAAAAAGAATATTATGTTTAAAATATTGTGCTGATGAAGACATGGGGTAAATTTTATTAACTATTTTATGTGACATATCTCTCTGGTTTAAGAGCATAAAAATTCAATTTGAAATTGTAAAATTGTCAAAATTTTTACCAAATTTCCTATAAATTTACAAATAAATGCAAAGCATATCGTTCTAAGTTTATCATTAAGAAAATACAATATGTCAAGGAAAAACAATCTCAGAATCTCTTGGATCCAATGAAGTGTTCTAGAGTTAATACTTCATAGGCTGGAGTCACACTGCCGTATGACTTGCACAACGATCACATCAAATGTCTGGACTGGCTGTTTGTTCTCCTGACCTGACACTGACTGCTGCCTAGAAATACATGAAGCTGCCATGCTTGGGTCAGGAGAGCAGCCGGCCAGTTGGGGCGATCCTCACATGAGCCATATAGTGACACTGGTCAGAAACAAATTTGCCTGGTCGGGAAGGTGAAAACAAGCTGGGTGTTGAAGAGGTTAAACCTAGATTAAAACAAAGTACACAAATAATGTTTTTACTATGAATGCTTAGAGGTAAAATACTTGGAATTACCGTAAATGAAACTAAAACATTTAATTAACAAAGTACTCAACAATCACATAAAGGACAAACTCAAGGTTGTTGTTTTTTTACACTCCTTTATGTTATTTTTCTTTGTCTAGTTTTGAACAGAATAAAATGCATTGTACAGTCAGGTGTGAAACAGTGTGGATGTGAAAATGATCAACATCATGAATTTTGATTAACAGATTTGATTTTTGTTTATAATGCTGAACCCTTTTTCTGCTATGGGAGGTAAAGCCTATTTACACTGGCCAATAATATGTCAGACTCTAATACTAAGGGTACGGACACACTGGTGTGAAAAACGGATGAGTGCAATGCGAGAAAACCTCACATTGCACTTGGACCAATGTTGCAGAATGAGTGAGAACAGATTAACGTGTGTCATCCACTTTTTATTGCATCCAGATTCTGGATGAGAAAAATGTTGCAACATGCTGCAACAGTCTGTGATTCACATGCGAGACTCGCCAATGCAAGTCTATGGGTCCGACAAAATGACGGACTGCACATGGACCATCCTAGTGCGATTCGTTTTTTTAACAGATAATTATCATTCTGTAGCTCAGAACACTGCAAAATGTTCCTGTAAATGATTCTACAGTAATAGCAGCTGACAAAAGAATGCATTTCACACAGACAGCATATGGACACCACTTGGATGTTATCTGAGAAAAAAAACGCACACTCGCAAAGCATTCACATGCCACATGGATCAGAAAACGGATGTCACTCATCTGATTCTTCTGGATGAGAAACAGACCGAATTTTTTTTACGCCAGTGTGTCCTTACCCTAACAATTCATTTTTCAAGTTAATTGTGTAATTTGAATGCATGAAATGGCTGAACAATGTTTCCAGAAACGCCTTTTCATCATAATCTGAATCACTTAGGCAAGCAAAAAATTCTAGTTCAATTTTCGAACGTTGTATAATGTAAGTGGACATTATTAAATTTTCGAAAAGATCATATGCTCACTCAACAATTTTACTGCCAAAAAGCAAGAGGGAGGAAGGAATCTGTGTAATAGTGCTCCTAATGAGAATCCCCAAGGAGAAAGGAATTCGGGGTAAAGTAAAACGTCAAAAAACTTTGTTTTTAAATAAAAAAATTTCGGAATTAAAAAAAACTTTATAGATTTAATATTCAAGTATCCATAGCATATACAACACGTTTCGGCTGAAAAAAAATCACAATAGCTTTCTTCAGATAATTTGCTATACATAAGAACAAATGTGCACAGAATTGCAACTGATAATTTCTTGATCATTTGTCGATGGATACACAAGGCCTCATCTTAAAAAATTACTCATCTAAATAAGCCACTCACTCCCCAGATACTCAATAGGTCTTGTAGATATCCCAAACCAATGTAGACATATAACCTGTCACATTTTATTAATCATTAAACACCTGATAGTGTCCAGATGGAAACAAGTGTCCCACCCCAAAAGATAGAGGACTTAAAGGCCACTTTCCACACACAGATATCTGTGTCCAACTTCTGAACAGATCTCTGGTTGCAGTGAAATCATGGATACATTGCTCCATTTTGTGGCTGTGTACAAATGTAACAATGTGACCATGATTTCACTGCAACCAGAGATCTGTTCAGAAGTTGGTCACAGATATCTGTGTGTGGAAAGTGGCCTTTAGTGGAGAGAGTTTCCCTCCACAACACATTTGAATTTAATTTGGCACTAAGGGAGAAAAACTACGGTATATATATATATATAAAAAACAATACAACCGAAAATGGCTTACCGTATATTAATGAATTCATTGACTAGGACTAAACTCTCTTTATACCATTATATATCCAAGGGCCACGTCACACACACAGAGATATCTGTGCAGATATTGTTTGCAGATCTCTGGTTGCATTGAAATCATGGGACACATTGTTACATTTGTATACAGCCACAAAATTGAGCAATGTGTCCCATGATTTCACTGCAACCAGAGATCTGCAAACAATATCTGCACAGATATCTGTGTGTGTGACGTGGCCACTACTGTGATGTATGTACAATAATTGTAAAAAAAAACTCAGATCAACAAACAAGAAAAAGTACTGATCTTTTCATGTAAATTGCTTCATTTATCTTTTCACCTGTTTACCCTATTAATCACTACTCCTATTTTTTCCCAGCTCATACCCTACCTTAAATTTGAAAATCAATAAAAACCATTTGAATCAGAATAACTGAGATTTCTCCTCAACACATTAAATACACTAGGTCAGTAGGTCACAACCAAATGTACTAACCTAGTGTATAAAATGGGTACAGGAGAGATCTCAGTATTTTAATATTAAATCTATAAAAGTTTTCTATTTAATTAAAAAAAAAAGTTTTTTAATGAAGAAGTTTTACTTCCCCTTCGAATCCCTTATGGCCACTTTACACGTCCCAACATCGGTCCGATGTTGGATACAACGACGCGGGAGCGCGCATCTTTTGGGCAGAATTCCAAGATCGCATAGGAGCTGTTACACAGCGCGATATCGGCAGGCAACACAACTGCGATGTCTACGCCCCCTTGTATGCGTGAACCAGGGAATGACCATTTAACGGGAGTGAATAGGGGAAGTTGTACTCCAAATTGTTGTTGGGCAGTCACACAGCACGATCCGGCCACATCGTCCATCCAGTATCGGGCCGTTGGAGAGCCTGCTCATTTCTTCCCCGATATCGTTTTGGCATCGTTCTTGCATCGAATTGGACATTTAAACCATACAACGCACGAACGATATTGGGGCCAACGCACGAACTACGTGACTTTTTATCGGAGTTGGATGCCAATATCGGGACATGTAAAGTGGCCATTAGTCCTTGGGGATTCTCATTCTATTACACAAATTCCTTCCTTCCTCAGTCTTCTGTCTTTGGGTCCCTGTCAGAGATAAACTGCACAGCCATCTGTGGAAGCTGCATACCATTGATGGGAATCCCAGGAATACTTTGTGTCCTACATGCCTGTATCTGCTTGGATTCGGTGAGTGCATACGTCCTTACCGTCACAGGTTACCAGGTGACTGCTACTCTTAGATTGGTGCTGTGTGTGTCCCTCTCTCCCTCTCATCATAGAGAATCATTGTTTGTTTTTACTGACAAAAATCAGGAATGGAAATAAAAGTCCTAAAAAGGGTTGATTGTCTTACAAGATAACAATTCAGTTTAACCATTGGATCAAGCATATGCTCACAGATGGAGAAAGTATATATATACACTATTTCAAATCACCCAGACTTCCCTCTAAAAAGGATCTTAGATGAATGATGAAGACATTTTCTTATTTATTAAGTGATCACTTTATTAGTTATAATTCATTTAATTTCATAAAAACATTAAGATAATACATAAAAAGTACCCAATTAACTACAAATAGTTCATAACAAGGTCCAGGATTGGAATATTATGTAAACATTTATACAATATTCATGATTTAATATAATAGCCAGTAATACCAGGTAATAAAGGGACACTATTTAATTGTCACTATGTGACTGCACGCTTTTTTTTATATATATATGATCCTGTGGCTCTAATACTTATGCTATGCACTGTGCACCTGTGTGCTAGCAACCCTTTAGCTTAGGTTACATGTGCAAAGCACCACCTCCGTGCTTTCACTATAGTTGTCCCCTCTGATCTCACATACCTGGTGTATAAGCTGCCTGTGGCCTCAGTCCTGGTACCCCCACCGCCAACGTACGTTTCGTGTACTATTCTTCCTCAGGGCGAAACGTACAACTATAGTGAAAGCACGGAGGTGGTGCTTTGCACATGTAACCTAAGCTAAAGGGTTGCTAGCACACAGGTGCACAGTGCATAGCATAAGTATTAGAGCCACAGGATCATATATATATAAAAAAAAGCGTGCAGTCACATAGTGACAATTAAATAGTGTCCCTTTATTACCTGGTATTACTGGCTATTATATTAAATCATGAATATTGTATAAATGTTTACATAATATTCCAATCCTGGACCTTGTTATGAACTATTTGTAGTTAATTGGGTACTTTTTATGTATTATCTTAATGTTTTTATGAAATTAAATGAATTATAACTAATAAAGTGATCACTTAATAAATAAGAAAATGTCTTCATCATTCATCTAAGATCCTTTTTAGAGGGAAGTCTGGGTGATTTGAAATAGTGATTGTGTGAAGGTGAGACACAATAATTGGTGGACTATTGAGGTAAAGTATATATATATCTGTAATTAGTGGGAAAAAAATGGTTTATTAATGCTATTAAAGCATAAATATAATTTCATTGAAAAAAAAACAATAATGCACTGGTTGTTAATGATGGGTCACATAGCAGCAAAAATAATGATTATTTATGCCATATGACTGATTTTATCACATTTTTCTGTGCTATTTAAAAAGCTGCACTTTCTGTCTGTGTGGGAGTGGCTAGCAGTGTGTGTGAGAGCAGGCAGGTAATGAGCTGTATCTGGATCCAGCAGTAGAAGGGTTAACAGAGATTGCTGTGTGGAGACAGAAGAGTGAAGCTTGTAAAGAGTTAACATCCTGACATTGCTCCGCTCTGTGCTGTAATCCATACATTGTCTCCTCAGCAGTGTAGACCACACTCCCTCCGTTATCTCCTCACATGTCTGTATTCACTGTGAAGACGGCCCTGGCACAGAATGAGATTCACACACAGTGCACTGAGGACATATTGTGGAAGGAATGGTAACCAGACAGAATTTTCTAATGACTCATATTAAAAAATGTATTAAAATCACTTGCTCTACATTATTATTAATTTAAAATTTAAACGGCGGTTTCGCTTTAAATATTGTTTTTATATAATCAGCAGAGATGATTGTGCAATAATTTATGAAAACATGTATCTACTTACATAATTGCCTTGTGGCTACTTCCTCTGGTTGTAAAGGTATCCCACAATCCACCGCGACAGCCGGCAGTGCACCGACCGCCATATTGGAACACCCAAGTAATGGGTCTTCCAGTATGTCGATCGGTGCACTCACAGCCTAAGTAGCGACAAGGCAATGATATAAATAGATGATCTGTCTCCTCCTGTGCTTCATCCTCCCCCCTACATTGTCACCCTCGCCTGGCTTTACCGATGTCTGCTGAAGGCTCCAGGCTGAAGGCTGTGTGGAGTGGCTCATGTGACAGCCTGTGTGATGTCACATCAGCCCACCCTGTCACATGACCTACTCCACACACAGTCCTGGAGCCTTCAGCAGACATCGGTAACGCCAGGCGGAGGGTGAGAATGGAGGGTGGCGAGGGGGGAGGACGAAGCACAGGAGGAGGCAGGGGGACACAGAGGCACTGGGACACAGAGGCATAGGGGGACACAGAAGCACAGGGGGACAGAGGCACAGGGACACAGAGGCACAGAGGGAGGCAGGGGGCACAGGGGAAGTCAGGGGGACACAGAGGCACCGGGAGACACAGAGGTACATGGGAAGGCAAGGGGGACACAGGCACAGGGGGACAGAGGCACAGGGGGACAGAGGCACAGGGGAGGCAGGGGGACACAGAGGTGCAGGGTGACACAGAGGCATAGGGGGACACAGAGGCATAGAGGGACACAGAGACACAGGGGGAGGCAGGGGCACAGGGGGATGCAGAGGCATGGGGGAACACAGAGGCACAGGGAAAGGCAGGGGAACACAGAGGCACGGGGCAGGCAGGGGCCCAGAGGCACAGGGGGAGGCAGGGGGACACAGAGGCATGAGGGACACAGAGGCACAGGTGGACAGAGGCATAGGGGTACACAGGGTGACACAGAGGCACAGGCGGACACAGACACACAGGGGAAGTCAGAGGGGACACAGAGGCACAGGGGGAGGCAGGGGGACACAGGGCGCAGGGTGACACAGAGGCACAGGGGACACAGAGGCATAGAGGGATACAGAGGCAAAGGGGGATACAGAGACAAAGGGGGACACAGGGACACAGGGGAAGTGAGGGGGGACACAGAGGCACAGGGGAAGGCAGGGGGGACATAGAGGCACAGGGGGACGCAGGGGAACATAGGCACAGGGGTACAGAGGCGCAGGGGGACACAAAGGTGCAGGGGGACACAGAGGCGCAGGGTGACACAGAGGTGCAGGGGGACACAAAGGCACAGGGGGACACAGAGGCGCAGGAGGACACAGAGGCAAAGGGGGACACAGGGGCTCAGGGGGACACAGAGGCACAGGGGAAGTCATGGGGGACACGGAGGCACAGGCGACAGAGGCACAGGGGGAGGCAGGGGGACACATGTACAGGGGTTTCAGAGGCACAAGGGGAGGCAGGGGGACACAGAGCTGTAGGGTGACACAGAGGCATGGGGACACAGAGGCATAGGGGGACATAGAGGTACAGGGGGACAGAGACACAGAGGGACAGAGGCACAGGGGGTGGCAGGGAGACACAGGCACAGGGGAACAGAGACACAGGGGGAGGCAGGGGGGACACAGAGGCGCAGGGGGACACAGAGGCACAGGGTGACAGAGGCACATGAGGAGGCAGGGGGACACAGAGGCACAGGGGGACACAGAGGCACAGGGGAAGTCAGGGGGGACACAGGCACAGGGGACACAGAAGCACAGGGGGAGGCAGGGGGAACACAGGTGCAGGGGTACAGAGGCACAGGGGGAGGAAGGGGGACACAAAGGCACAGGGACACAGAGACATAGGGGGACACAGAGGCATAGGGGGACACAGAGGCATAGGGAGACTCAGAGGCACAGGGGCACAGGGGAAGTCGGGGGACACAGAAGCACAAAGGGGCACAGAGGCACAGGGAAGCCAGGGGACACAGAGACACAGGGGACACAGAGTCACGGGGGAGGCAGTGAGACACAAAGGCACATGGGGAGGCAGGGAACACAGAGGCACAGGGGGACACAGAGGCACAGGGGAAGTCATGGGGGACACTGAGGCACAGGCGACAGAGGCACAGGGGGAGGCAGGGGGACAAAGGTGCAGGGGTTTTAGAGGCACAGGGGGACACAGAGCTGTAGGGTGATACAGAGGCATGGGGACACAGAGGCATAGTAACATAGTAACATAGTTTTTAAGGTTGAAGGAAGACTTTAAGTCCATCTAGTTCAACCCATAGCCTAACATGTTGATCCAGAGGAAGGCAAAAAAAAACCATGTGGCAACACTAAGCTCCACATTGGGGAAAAAATTCCTTCCTGACTCCAGATATGGCAATCAGACTAATTCCCTGGATCAATGCCCTATCAAAGAATCTAGTATATATAACTGGTAATATTATAATTTTCAAGAAAGGCATCCAGGCCCTTCTTAAATGTTAGTAGTGAGTCACTCATTACAACAGCATGTGGCAGAGAGTTCCATAGTCTCACTGCTCTTACAGTAAAGAATCCGCGTCTGTGATTATGATTAAACCTTCTTTCCTCCAGACGTAGAGGATGCCCCCTTGTCCCAGTCTCAAGCCTAAGAGTAAAGAGATCATTAGAAAGGCCTCTGTACTGCCCCCTCATATATTTATACATTATTATAAGATCACCCTAAGCCTTCGTTTTTCCAAGCTAAATAACCCCAAGTTTAATAACCTGTCTTGGTATTGCAGACCCCTTAGTCCTCTAATGACTTTTGTCGCTCTTCTCTGGACCCGCTCTAGTTCAGCTATGTCTTTCTTATACACCGGAGACCAGAATTGTACACAGTATTCTAAGTGTGGTCGCACTAGTGACTTGTATAGAGGTAAAATTATGTTCTCCTCATGAGCATCTATGCCTCTTTTAATGCATCCCATTATTTTATTTGCCTTTGCAGCAGCTGCCTGACACTGGCCACTAAATGTGAGTTTGTCATCTACCCATACACCCAGGTCTTTTTCAGTGACAGTTTTGCCCAGTGTTTTACAATTAAGCACATAATTATACCTTTTGTTTCCTCTGCCCAAGTGCATGACTTTACATTTATCCCCATTAAAGCGCATTTGCCATTTAGCAGCCCAAGCTTCTAGTTTACATAAATCCTCCTGTAATATAAAATTGTCCTCGTCTGTATTGATTACCCTGCAGAGTTTAGTGTCATCTGCAAATATTGAGATTCTACTCTGTATGCCCCCTACAAGGTCATTAATAAATATATTAAATAGAAGCGGGCCCAACACTGACCCCTGTGGTACCCACTGTTAACTGTGACCCATTCTGAGTGTGTTCCATTAATAACCACCCTTTGTTTCCTATCACTAAGCCAGTTCTTAACCCACTTACACATATTTTCCCCTATCCCCATTGCCCTCATTTTATGTATCAACCTTTTGTGTGGCACCGTATCAAAAGCTTTTGAAAAGTCCATATACACCACATTCACTGCATTTCCTTGGTCCAGTCCAGAACTTACTTCTTCATAGAAGCTTATCAGATTAGTTTGACAGGAACGGTCCCTCGTAAAACCATGTTGATAATGGGTCATGAGGTTATTTTTGTTCAGATACTCCAGTATAGCATCTCTTAGAAAACCCTCTAGGATTTTACCCACAGTAGAGGTTAAGCTTACTGGCCTATAATTTCCAAGTTCAGTTTTTGTCCCCTTTTTGAATATTGGCACCACATTTGCTATACGCCAGTCCTGTGGTACAGACCCTGTTATTATGGAATCTTTAAATATTAAAAATAATGGTCTATCTATGACAGTACTTAATTCCTGCAGCACTCTGGGGTGTATCCCATCCGGGCCCGGTGATTTGTCAATTTTAGTGATTTTTAGATGATGCCGTACTTCCTCTTGGGTTAAGCAGGTGACATTTAATTGAGATTTTTTGTTATCACTGATCATATTGTCTGTCATGGGATTTTCTTGTGTAAATACTGTTGAAAAAAAGTCATTTAGCATATTGGCTTTTTCCTCATCCTCATCCACCATTTCACCCAGACTATTTTTAAAGGGGCCAACACCATCATTTTTTAGTTTCTTACTATTTATGTAGTTAAAAAATATTTTGGGATTCTTTTTACTTTCTCTGGCAATGAGTCTCTCTGTTTCAATCTTTGCTGCCTTGATTTGCTTTTTACAAATGTTATTTAATTTTCTGTATTTATTTAATGCTTCATCACTACCTACTTGCTTTAATTCCCTAAATGCTTTCTTTTTGTCACATATTGCACTTCTTACCGCTTTATTTAGCCATAGTGGTTTCACTGATCATATTGTCTGTCATGGGATTTTCTTGTGTAAATACTGTTGAAAAAAAGTCATTTAGCATATTGGCTTTTTCCTCATCCTCATCCACCATTTCACCCAGACTATTTTTAAAGGGGCCAACACCATCATTTTTTAGTTTCTTACTATTTATGTAGTTAAAAAATATTTTGGGATTCTTTTTACTTTCTCTGGCAATGAGTCTCTCTGTTTCAATCTTTGCTGCCTTGATTTGCTTTTTACAAATGTTATTTAATTTTCTGTATTTATTTAATGCTTCATCACTATCTACTTGCTTTAATTCCCTAAATGCTTTCTTTTTGTCACATATTGCACTTCTTACCGCTTTATTTAGCCATAGTGGTTTCCTCCTATTTCTAGCATGCTTATTCCCATAGGGTATATATTGTGCACAGGTCCTATTCAGGATGCTAATAAACATCTCCCATTTGTGTTGTGTACTTTTATGTCTCAGGACATCGTCCCAGTTTATTGCACTAAGATCATCTCTCAACCGTTGGAAATTTGCCTTCCTGAAGTTTAGTGTCCTTGTGGCCCCTCTACTACACGTCTTAGTAAAGGATACTTGAAAGCTTATTAAGTTATGATCACTGTTACCCAAGTGACCTCCAACCCGTATATTTGATATGCAGTCTGGCCTGTTGGTTAATATTAGGTCCAGCAGTGCCCCCCTTCTTGTTGGGTCCTGAACCAGTTGTGAAAGGTAATTGTCTCTCATAGTTTTCAAAAACTTATTACCTTTGCTGGAACTGCAGGTTTCTGATCCCCAATGTATTTCAGGGTAGTTGAAGTCCCCCATAATAATGACTTCTCCCTGAGTCGCTGCTTCATCTATTTGCTTTATGAGGATATTCTCCTCCACTTCCATTATTGTTGGAGACTTATAACAAACCCCTATCAGTAATTTATTATTTTTTTATTTTTTCCCTATAGGGGGACATAGAGGTACAGGGGGACAGAGGCAAAGTGACATGGGCATAGGGGGACACAGGAGCACAGGGGGACACAGAGGCACAGGGGGACAGAGGCACAGGGGGTGGCAGGGGGACACAGGCACAGGGGAACAGAGACAAAGGGGGAGACAGGGGAACACAGGGGAACGGGAGGACACAGAGGTACGGGGGGACACAGAGGTGCAGGGGGACACAGAGGCACAGGGGGACACAGAGGCACAGGGTGACAGAGGCACATGAGGAGGCAGGGGGACACAGAGGCACAGGGGGACACAGAGGCACAGGGGAAGTCAGGGGGGACACAGGCACAGGGGGACACAGAAGCACAGGGGAAGGCAGGGGGGACACAGAGGCACAGGGGAACAGGAACAGGGAGAGGCAAGGGGACACAGGCGCAGGGGTACAGAGGCACAGGGGGAGGAAGGGGGACACAAAGGCACAAGGAAACAGAGACATAGGGGGACACAGAGGCATAGGGAGACTCAGAGGCACAGGGGCACAGGGGAAGACGGGAGACACAGAAGCACAAAGGGGCACAGAGGCACAGGGAAGCCAGGGGGACACAGAGACACAGGGGACACAGAGTCACGGGGGAGGCAGTGAGACACGGAGGCACATGGGGAGGCAGGGAACACAGAGGCACAGGGGGACACAGAGGCACAGGGGAAGCCATGGGGGACACTGAGGCACAGGCGACAGAGGCACAGGGGGAGGCAGGGGGACACAGGTGCAGGGGTTTCAGAGGCACAGGGGGAGGCAGGGGGACACAGAGCTGTAGGGTGATACAGAGGCATGGGGACACAGAGGTATAGGGGGGCATAGAGGTACAGGGGGACAGAGGCAAGATGACACGGGCATAGGGGGACACAGGAGCACAGGGGGACACAGAGGCACAGGGGGACAGAGGCACAGGGGGTGGCAGGGGGACACAGGCACAGGGAACAGAGACACAGGGGGAGCAGGGGGACACAGGGGCACGGGGGGACACAGAGGCGCAGGGGGACACAGAGGCACAGGGGGACACAGAGGCACAGGGTTACAGAGGCACATGAGGAGGCAGGGGGACACAGAGGCACAGGGGGACACAGGGG
This sequence comes from Allobates femoralis, assembly GCA_033576535.1. Lineage (NCBI taxonomy): Eukaryota > Metazoa > Chordata > Amphibia > Anura > Aromobatidae > Allobates > Allobates femoralis. The sequence goes on along the minus strand of JARQOC010000002.1, from coordinate 340,883,187 downwards.
CACAGGGGAAGTCAGGGGGGGCACAGGCACAGGGGGACACAGAAGCACAGGGGAAGGCAGGGGGGACACAGAGGCACAGGGGGACAGGAACAGGGGGAGGCAGGGGGACACAGGTGCAGGAGTACAGAGGCACAGGGGGAGGAAGGGGGACACAAAGGCACAGGGACACAGAGACATAGGGGGACACAGAGGCATAGGGGGACACAGAGGCACAGGGGGACACAGAGGCACAGGGGCACAGGGGAAGTCGGGGGACACGGAAGCACAAGGGGGCACAGAGGCACAGGGAAGCCAGGGGGACACAGAGACACAGGGGACACAGAGTCACGGGGGAGGCAGTGAGACACGGAGGCACATGGGGAAGCAGGGAACACAGAGGCACAGGGGGACACGGAGGCACAGGGGGAGGCAGGGGGGACACAGGGGGACATAGTGGCACAGGGGGAAGCAAAGGGACACAAAGGCACAGGGGGAGCCAGAGACACAGAGGCACAGGAGGAGGCGGGGGGACACAGAGGCAGGAGGAGCTTGGGAGTAGGCTCCGAAACGCGTCGGAAAATAAAGGCTGTAGCTGTACCAGACATTCCCGTGTCTGTGTTTCTTTGGTCTCGGAGCAGCAGCGCGGACACCGAAGCACTTTGTCCAAGAATCTACAGGGGGAAACAGGCACGCAGAGGCACAGGGGGAGGCAGAGACACAGACGAGAGACAGCACACAGACACCATCGGGCCCACATCTAGTTCAAAATAATTAGTAATGACTAATGGAAGTACACCTTTCACTTCAGATTTCTTTCTGTGTGAACACAGTGTATGATGTTCAATGTTGCAATGTAAAAATTAGACAAGAGCAAACCTTTTAAAGTTCAGGTTCAGTTCGCTGAACTTGTGCATGTTTGCCGAATTTCTGAACCCTATTCAAATCAATGTGAGGCAAAAGCAAAAGCATTAAAAACTGCTTCAAAGGGGCCCAAAAAGCTGTAAAACACAGCTCAATCCATTTTACAGTGGGGCCCCGCTGTTTTGGTACAGCCTTTAGCTTCCTAGACTATTACCAAGTTGTCACCTTGCTTCTGGGCATGATCATGAACATCAAACATATTCCTTGCATCCTTGATTGGTTAACACTAGGACTGGTCACCCCCCTTAGAACTACAGAATGGAATCATTTTGACTCCTGGTTTGTTTTCATTTTCATTTTAGAGTTTAATTTGTAGTTTTCAATAATAATTATATTTTTTCTTATGTGTTTTTATTGTGAGATCCAGCAGCAGTGCTTTGGAATGTTTTTTTCTGATTTTCACATTTTTCTACAGGAAATAACAAAAGAAAACTAAGTAAAACAATAATAAGATGTTTTACAATCCAGTATTATTTATTTTGTAAGATCAAATGCATACAGAACATGTTGAAAATTAAACTACACACAAGAGAAGATGGAATACATTGTTTTTGCTTTGAATTGACCTTTGAATTGCAACTTGGTTGACAAAAGCAATCTTCGTGATAAATGCAATTGTATTTGCTTGAAACAATCTGATTTCAAACTGAGAATTGAGTTATTTTGTAAGTTTCGAAAGTACACACATAGAAACAACAACAAACTTTTGAACGTGAGTTGACATAAAATGCGGTAAGAACAAACATGTAAATTCAAAAGAGACAGTAAAATTCTTACTAAAAAGTAAGTATAATTGACATACTAAACATTTGTCTAAGTTGTTTCACAGTTCAGGCATCGTCGTTCATTTACAGCGGTACATCACCCACACAAGGATTTATGGCAAGTCATACAACTTCCAACTGATCTATTCTTTTTACATTTTTGTTTTATCTGGTAAAATTTTGTTTGCAGCATCCCATAAGAAGAATTAGCAACTTCGGATACGCCACGCTTTCACCTAGATCTAGCGTAAGAACCACCCAACTCTGTAACGAGCTTTTGCAAAAACGCCTTGCGTGAAATGTTTTTGGAGGTCGTCTCCGTGTACACTATCGCATTTATACCTGCTAAGTCAAGGGTATTTTCAAATGAGTGAACAGGCCATCTCCGAGTATATGTTCTTGTGGTGTATTTGAGTGCCATTTGATCTACAACATCTCCTCCGTATTTAATTTCATTATAAAACTACAGTTTCAGGAGTTTTTTTTAGCAGATTCTGAAGCAACGCCGACATCGGGATGGATGGAACTCAAAATTATAACATTCTTGCTTAGTTTACCTTGAGTAAGGGTAAAATTATCTTCATTTATAAAAACTTTAGTGTTGTACAAGTTTTCCTTCATTGATTTGATCTCTTTAGGCACTTCTCGTCTTTTCTTATTTATCGTTCCCACGATGGTCATTCCCTGGTCTTTTTAGTTGTTTAGCAAGTTTGACTGATGTAAAATAGTTATCTGTGGTAACATTTCTTCCTTTTTTTCAAAAACAGCTGCATTAGTTTCATGACTACGTGGTCGGCTAAACGGTCATCAGCACGGCGTGAATCATCTTTTCCAAGATAAGGGAAGCCATTTGCAAGATATTTACTATTCTTGTCAACTGCTAGCCAATATTTATAGCCGTATTTGCCGGCTTGGAAGGAATATACTGAGTGAAAGGACACCTAGATTTGCTGGGGAAAAGTTGTTCATCAACAGTAATGTACGGGCAGGTTTGTAAGAAACAATGAATCAATGAATCTATCCCACACTATAGAAAAGAGAGCAAACTTGTCGGTTTTGAGTTGCTGCAATCGATTAGACTTCTTATCGAATCTTAGGTAATGCAAAATTTGTACAAAACAGTTCCTAGACATTGTCATTCTACAAAGTGGTATTCTCCAGTCATTTGACCAAATACTGGCAATAGAGTGATGGCTCATGCCTGATATAGCATAAAATATGGCAATATATGCCTCTAGCTCCTCATCGGAAAGGTAAAATCTTCATCATTGTCCCTGCGTGCTTCTGCAATTGTACAGCTCTTTATGTGAGTCAAGATGAATGAATCGAAAAATAATCGCCATGCACTCAAAGGAGTATCTCTAATTACATTCCTTCTTGTTTATCCTGTAGGGCCAGGCGCTTCTCTAAGTATGTTTTGGGTTGCACGCCTACCAGGTAAGCGTGCTCCTATCTCGAGAGGTTTCCATCGAATTCCATCAGCTGAAACAAGTATTCCTGGAGATTCATTAGTGCCTTCTGTGGTGTTTGTTGCTGCATCGCCTTCGCCGACGCCGACGTTATCTATTGAGAATACATTTTTGCGACGTTTTGCAGATTGTTTCTGTCCACGACCTGGAGGATGGTTGCGAGGCAATAACGCCGCACGAGCGTGATCCCCAGTTGATGAGCTTCTGCAACATCTTGAAAAAAGTTATTGAATATTTTGTATTTTTGGTTTTGTAACTCAGTGTATGGAAGAACAAATAAATATACATAACTACTTACCTTCTGGATTTGTTGCTTCTGAATCTTCAGATTCACTAGAAACATTTTGAGGATTGAAATCTTCGTCAGTGTCAGCATCAAATTGATTTTCCTCAGATTCGCATTCCGTTTAATCCTCGGGTATAGAATGGAAAATAGCAAGAATATCATCAGGCTTTAGCACACGTCTTCTAGCCATATTAGCAATTGGCAAAACTGCAGGCCATATTCTTCAGAAATTATGTAGTCCACTCAAGAATTCACTGGTTCACTGATGGAAAATGAAAATGAAATGAAAACAAAAAGAAATAATAACATTTAGCGACAAAGACAAGCAAAATATAGCAATTTTGGTACATTAAAGTGGTAATTAAAGGTACATTTTGAAAAAAAGGTACTTTTTTTTTTTTTTTCCACAAAATTATTTATTGTCACAAAATCTTTTTTCGCATCCCAAATGAGTAAAAGTCACCGTGGCTCAACCCAGAATTCGGAAAAATGTAGTCACAGAAGAGACATAAAAATTGCAAGGAGTCAAAATGACTCCATCAGTAGTTCTAGTGTTAAAGTCAAACTTAACCCTGCCCACACTTTCAGCCAGCGTCCATGATTGTTATGGTGGGTTTACACACACCAATTTATCTGTTCAATCTCTGAACCAATCTCTGGTTGCAGTGAAATCATGGATACATTGTTCCATTTTGTGGCTGTGTACAACATGGAGCAATGTATCCATGATTTCACTGCAACCAGAGATTGGTTCAGAGATTGAACAGATAAATTGGTGTGTGTAAACCCACCATTAGTTAGACATTTTAGTGATTAGATGATGTCCCTATTAACAGACTAGCATAAAGCCTAAGGGCCACTTTATACACACCAACTTATCTGTCCAACTTCAGACCAATTTGCTGGTTGCAGTGAAATCATGGACACATTGCTCCATTTTGTGACTGTGTACAGTGGAGCAATGTGTCCATGATTTCACTGCAACCAGTAAGTTGGTCTGAAGTTGGACAGATAAGTTGGTGTGTGTAAACCCACCATTACTGATTCCAGATGACTCCCACCTTGACAAGGGCAGTCCACAGCCATTCCTAAGGCTACATTCAGACTGTGTTTTTTTCTCCTCCATTCAGCTGCATTTTTGCTGGAAAGCTGGAGCTGTCAAAAAAATAAATTAACCCAAAAACGGATGACCAATTTCTGATCCATTTTGGGTACTGCATTTTGTTGACCCATAGACAATGGCTCCTATAGGAATAGCAGTTCAAAAAAAATGCCAGACAAATTGACATGCACTTTTCCAAAACAGAGCCCTCCAAAAGTGAAAAAACGCATCACTTTCAAAGTGCCCTGTCTGAATGTCATAGACTTTGCTGGGATGTCATTTGAGTAATCCGTTTTCTGCAGTGCACTGCAAAAAAACAGATAAAAAATGCACAGTCTGAATGTAGCCTAATCCTTCTATGTCCCTGTCAATCTCTTGATGCGTTACTTACACTCACCGGGTTGAGTATCACAGGTGTATCAGGGGCCACGGACAAGACTGTTGAGGCCACTCACAGAAAGTCGAGCCTCTAGCCAAACAGCCAAAATCCTGAATTGTTCTGTCCTTTTAAGTCAAATTTCTTTGCATGGTGATAGCTGGAGTTTACTAGGCCCCAGCAGGTCTCCTACCTGCTGACCTTTTCAGCTGTCTTTACTTATATCCTTTGGCTCCCATGATGCATTGCTGATCCACGAACTTGTAGAAAGAATAAAAGGGTACAGGACCACGCTCCCATACAAATGATGCAATGAAATCAATATTTATGAAAAACTTATTGGGTGTTTTATTCCACACGTTTCAGGGTTAAAAAACCCATCATCAGGACAACTAAAAGATGTACATGCATATGCGCCACTGTGAAGAGCCCAGTAACCACGACAAGGTGCTCTCATTTTACCGGGTCCTAACACTGTCACTATATGCGGTATACTATTGCTACAATGGGTTTATATACCTCTGAATGCAATTAAAAACATCTGGAATGGTATGTCTCTGGACCTGGGCTACAGTAAGGTGGAGGAATAAACGAGGCTACAGGGCGGGGGAAGGTTGCACAGTCAAAAATAAGTCATACTACATATCAAATAAAGATTGGCATCACCTACATATAAAGGTGCAAGCAAATATTTAGCTCATCCACATTCATTTAATGTTTGGTGTTGCAGCAAATCTCTTTTTCTTAGTATATATATATATAAGTTTATATAAGGCCCTGGGTGGTTCATGCCTATAAGGATACTTGTTGGGAGGGGGTAGGTGGCCCCGCATGGCATTCTCCTAGTTGACAGCCTCTGGCAGTGGTGCTATGGAAGGCAGGGTAACTGAGGCTACTAGCTCTTCATTGTCCTCCTCCTCTATTCGCTAATCCACCAGATGCAGGTTTAATTAGGCCAGGCAAGATGCAAGATCTTGCCTACAAACTCTGGAGGACCCATATGACATACTGAACTGCTCACCTCCTGTCTGAGCTCCGTTCCAGTGGGGCCTCTGCAGGCATGCGAGACCAGCGCTGGATCTTGACTTAGCAGCAAATCAGGCCCAATGTGGGGTACATTGTCGTACTCCAGCTCACATATGTGGGCATCTCCTCAGTTGCAGGGAAGCACCCTTGGCCCCTGTGGTGGTGAGGATAATCAGCTTCTCCATAGCTGACATGTCTTGGGGTTGATCCTTTAGGTCTCCAAAGTCCAGACTGCAGGCATACAGTACACAATGTTTCTGGCAATCTCAAGATGGTACTGCTTCCGCAGTGACGCTTCTTTCCTTTGCCTAGGATCCCACTTATTCCAGCGACAGGACCCAGTCACTTATGGGATATTATTATTTGCCCAATCTGGTTGCCTAGCTCCTCATTAATCCCTCCATGGGGTGGGCTGCAGATGGCACCTGACTTGCAAACCCTCTTCCCCATGCCACACAGTTGTGGCCAAAAGTATTGACACTCCTGCAATTCTGTCAGATAATACTCAGTTTCTTCCTGAAAATGATTGCAATCACAAATTCTTTGGTATTATTACCTTCATTTAATTTGTCTTCAATGAAAAAACACAAAAGAGAATGATGCAAAAAGCAAAACATTGATCATTTCACACAAAACTCCACAAATAGACCAGACAAAAGTATTGGCACCCTCAGCCTAATACTTGGTTGCACAACCTTTAGCCAAAATAACTGCCATCAACCGCTTCCGGTAACCATCAATGAGTTTCTTACAATGCTCTGCTGGAATTTTAGACCATTTTTCTTTGGCAAACTGCTCCAGGTCCCTGATATTTGAAGGGTGCCTTCTCCAAACTTCCATTTTTAGATCTCTCCACAGGTGTTCTATGGGATTCCGGTCTGGACTCATTGCTGGCCACCTTAGAAGTCTCCAGTGCTTTTTCTCTAACCATTTTCTAGTGCTTTTTGAAGTGTGTTTTGGGTCATTGTCCTGCTGGAAGACCCATGACCTCTGAGGGAGACCCAGCTTTCTCACACTGGGCCCTACATTATGCTGCAAAATTTGTTGGTAGTCTTCAGACTTCATAATGCCATGCACACGGTCAAGCAGTCCAGTGCCAGAGGCAGCAAAGCAACCCCAAAACATGAGGGAACTTCCGCCATGTTTGTTTGACTGTAGGGACCGTGTTCTTTTCTTTGACTGCCTCTTTTTTTCTCCTGTAAACTCTATGTTGATGCCTTTGCCCAAAAAGCTCTACTTTTGTCTAATCTGACCAGAGAACATTAAAAACAAACGTTTTAGGCTTTCTCAGGCAAGTTTTGGCAAACTCCAGCCTGGCTTTTTTATGTCTCGGGGTAAGAAGTGGGGTCTTCCTGGGTCTCCTACCATACAGTCCCTTTTCATTCAGACGCCGATGGATAGTACCAGTTGACACTGTTGTACCCTCGGACTGCAGGGCAGCTTGAACTTGTTTGGAATTTAGTCAAGGTTCTTAATCCACCATCCGCACAATCTTGCATTGAGATCTCTCGTCAATTTTTCTTTTCCGTCCTCATCTAGGGAAGTTAGCCACAGTGCCATGGGCTTTAAACTTCTTGATGACACTGCACACAGTAGACACAGGAACATTCAGGTCTTTGGAGATGGACTTGTAGCCTTGAGATTGCTCATTCTTCCTCACAATTTGGTTTCTCAAGACCTCAGACAGTTCTTTGGTCTTCTTTCTTTTCTCCATGCTCAATGTGGTACACACAAGGACAGAGGTTGAGTCAACTTTAATCCATGTCAACTGGCTGCAAGTGTGATTTAGTTATTGCCAACACCTGTTAGGTGCCACAGGTATGTTACAGGTGCTGTTAATTACACAAATTAGAGAAGCATCATATGATTTTTCTAACAGTGCAAATACTTTTGTCCACCCCCTTTTTTATGTTTTGTGTGGAATTATATCCAATTTGGCTTTAGGACAATTCTTTTTGTGTTTTTTCATTGAAGACAAATTAAATGAAGATAATAATACCAAAGAATTAGTGATTGCAATCATTTTCTGGAAGAAACAGAGTATTATCTGACAGAATTGCAGGGGTGTCAATACTTTTGGCCACAACTGTAGGTAACACTTGGGCTTGTGGTTGGGGGTATTGATTATTGAAGCCAGACATATTTGGAAGAGAAATAATAAAAAAGAAAACAATTTTTTTCAGCTCACCACCAATTCATCTGGAATGGTGAATAAGGCTAGTGGGCAATGCACTCACAGATTCAAGATTAATGCTATAACACACTTGTGCACATGCCAAAAATCTATAGTCTAAACATATGGAAGGAAAGGAAATAAAGAGATTGCACATTTTCAATAAGCAATATCCATATCATGGTGTTTCCTGAGTGTGAGCAGACCTATAAGAGCATGTTTGTTAAACATATAATGGACATATGCTATTTTTATCTGAATTGCTGGCAGAAAAGTGCAGAAGTGGTGGTCTCACATGCTGCTGACCCACAGTAAACAAAGATTTTCTCTCAAAAATTTTTTTTAAAAAATGTAAAAAAATTAAAAGCTCTCTTAAATGAATGTTTAAAGGAGGATTTAGGGTGCATTTACATGCTGCGTATTTGCTGCATTTTTTTTTACGTGCGAGCTCATCACAAACCAGGAGTGAGTGATTAAATCTAGAAGTGGAGCACTTGTTTCTATTATACTTTTCCTCTGATTGTTCTTGTCCTGGTATGTGATGAGCTCACGTCTAAAAAAAAAAATGCAGCAAATACACACCGTGTGAAAGCACCATTAAGGTTTCTGGATTTCACAGCTGCTGCCAAATCTTGCACTCTTCTAAAAATTCACATCCTGCAACACCTCGAAACTTAAGGAAGCTTAAATCTTTCTTTTAAAGCGAACTTAAAGAGGACCTGGCTGTCACCAAAGCAGGCATGGTGATCTAATCACAGCACTGGACACAGCATGTCTGCAGCATGCAGACAAGGGGTCCCCCAGCACTTGAGCAGCCCTGTACCCCGAGATAATACAGTTGGAAAACTTACATGCTACAGCCACTAAGGAGGTGGCTAGGGCTGCAGCCAAGGGCAGATTCACACCCCCTGCCTGTGTAATCTGCCCACCACTGCCAATCATTCTCTCCCTGTCTGCAGCATTTAAACTGATTTTTTTTTTTTCTCTCCTGTGTAGCCCCGCCCACAAGGGGGAGAGAATGATTGGCAGCGGTGGGCAGATTACACAGGCAGGGGGTGTGAATCTGCCCTTGGCTGCAGTCCCTAGCCACCTCCTTAGTGGCTGTAGCATGTAAGATTTCTAAGTGTATTATCTCGGGGTACAGGGCTGCTCAAGTGCTTATGGACCCCTTGCCTGCATGCTGCAGACATGCTGCATCCAGTGCTGTAATTAGATCACCATGCCTGCTTTTTTTTTTGAATCATTATGTTTTTATTAGAGTATTTTCAAACACATAACATAACATATTTAAATCAAATGAAATTGGACCCAAACATTGGGTACAGTGGTAAGTCAAGCAGTCAAATAGACAATTAAGTGTGCATCTATTCATTAAAGTACAATCAAAAAAATACAGATTTTGTTGGGACAAACAGGGGGGGGGTGGATAAACGTAGGGAAGGTAGGGAGAAGGGAGGGAGGGGAAAGCAGTTAGCAGGTCGGCTAGGGAACCCAAGATAGGTGGATGTAGTGCAATTAATAACATTACTTAAACTAGCTTCATCATTAGTCGCTTTACAAGTATGTTTAGTTTGTTATTACAACGTTATTATGCTGCGAGCTCACCCATGTGTCCCACCAATTAATGATTTTCGTGCGTTTAGCTGTTTCTGATGATAGGATCAGTTCGTAATTGAAGTGTAGATTAAGTTGGGAGATGACTTCCTGTATAGACGGGAAGGTAGGATTTTTCCAGTATTTAGTTATGCAGTATCGAGCTGCTATAAGTATATTTGAAATAATTGGTCTCAGTCCTCGAGGTAAGTCCTGAATTTCTAAACCTAGTAAGGCCATCTGAGGAGTCAACGTGAGATTGAGTCCGGTAGTAGTACATATCAAATGGTTGACTTGTGACCAAAAAGAGCGAATGCCCAGACAATGCCACCAGACATGTGTGGTAGTTCCGACTTCTCCACAGTTTTTCCAGCATAAGTTTTTCCCTGTTCGAGAACCTTTTGTAAAACTGGCAATTTTTTCTGGAGTCAGGTACCATCCGAATTGAAGTTTTTTTGCCTGTTCATGATGGTTCAAGCATGAGGTATAAGAAAGAGCATGGGTTGACGCCTTCATCCAGTCCTCTACAGGTGAGGTGAATGATAGGAGAGCTTCCCATTTCGTCATAAACGGGAGCTTAGACTCAGCTTGTACCTCTGACAAGGCCCTGTAAAAAATGGAGATACCCCTGTTGGCAGCTGATGTTTGTTTAAAAATCGCTATGACCTGCGGGGGACTGGCCAGTGCGTCTTCCATCGGGATGACTATGGATCTGAGAAAGTCTTTTAGTTGAAGGTAAGAAAAGTAGTCAGCGTTAGAAAGACCATATTTCTCCTTCAGAGCTATAAATGTTTGTATTTTGGTATTGAGCAGCACATCTGACAGTTGTTTAGCGCCCGCCCTCCGCCATTTTGCCAGGGAGAAAGCTGGAGAGTCTACACAGCACTCTACAGCCCTCAGAGTTATGTATCTATATAAGCCTTTCAGGAGTAAATGGCTGACCCCAGACCAAACTTCAAGCACTGCTTGCATGGACTTCAGAGGGAGGTTTCCGGGCTTATGGCGGAGGAGGTGCGACTCCAACAAGAGACGAGTTGAATTTTGTGGGGCATACCAGGATTCTATTTGTAGCCACAGAGGTAGGGGGTTTGCTTCAGCCTTGGGGATCCACCATATTTGTGAGATCTCCAGATTAATTGCTCTGTAGTAAAAGTGAATGTTGGGGGCTCCCATCCCTCCCAAGGTGGTAGGTAAAGTTAACGTTGAGGAACCAATTCTATGAGGTTTATTCATCCAAATGAATTTGCCCAAAATGGATTGGAGAAGGTTAAGGATTTTTCTGGGAAAGTGTATAGGGATGCAACGGAGATAATATAATATTTTTGGAAATAGTATCATTTTGGTGATTTGAATTCTGGCAATCCACGATAGCAGCGACGGGGAGTAAGATTGTATCAAGGACCGTAGTTCTTTAATTAGATAATCAGAATTTATTTTAACTATAGTTTTGGTGAGAGAGATTTGGATACCCAGATATGTAAAGGATCGGGAAATCCAAATGAAGGGCAGCGTCCGACGTAAAGTCAATTGTTCGTTAGCTGGGATATTTACCGGGAAAAAGGAGGATTTGGAAAGGTTGAGCTTGTAATAAGATGCTGCTGCGAATTCTTCCAAAATGGACATTAAAACCGGGACAGTTTGTTTTAGATGAGTGCATGTGAATATCACATCATCTGCATATAGATTAATTTTGTGTTCTATAGGTCCCACCCACACCCCCGATACCTCCGCCGTGTTACGCACTATAGATGCCAAGGGCTCCATAATCAGGGCGAAGATCAGTGGGGAGAGGGGGCAGCCCTGTCGTGTGCCATTCGTAATCTCAAATTTTTGAGATATGAAGCCAGAGGCACGGACTAAAGCTGAGGGGGAAGAGTATAGGGACATTATAGAGTCCTTAAATTGTCCAACAATGTGGAACCTATCTAGGACTTCACTGAGGAACCCCCAGTGCACTCTGTCAAACGCTTTCTCTGCGTCGAGTGAGAGTAGTGCACCGGGGGCGCCCCCTCTCTCCATGATATCTAGCAGATTTATTAGCCTTCTTGTGGCATCCCTAGCCTGACGCCCTGGAATGAAACCCACCTGATCCTTGCCCACGAGGTCCGGTAGTACTCCCATGAGACGACTGGCAAGGATCTTGGCGTACAATTTAATATCACAGTTTAATAGTGCTATCGGTCGGAAGTTACCCGGGGATGTGGGGGGTTTGCCTGGTTTGGGAAGAGTAGTAATAACGGCTTGTAAACCCTCCTCCCTGACCTTACCCGTGGACTGCCAGAACCGAAATAGTTTAGTTAAGTGAGGAGTCAATAGTAGGGGAAAAGAGGTGTAATACTTATACGTATATCCATCGGGGCCTGGAGCAGAATGGCGCTTGGATGTCTGAATGGCTTTTTGAACTTCCATTTCAGTTATGGGAATATTTAGTTGTGCCACTTGTTGGGGGTTCAAAGATGGCAGTGTGGCCTTATCTAAAAATTTACTGATTATTGTTTTTGATGGTTGTGGAGTACATGGGTCATTTTTTAAATTGTATAAAGTTTCGTAGTATGCTCTAAACTGATCTACAATTTTTATGGGGTGTCTTATTTTGGAACCATTTGAGTCCAACAAATGAGAAATTTTTGTGGTGGCCATACGTTTGCGGACACGTCTAGCCAATAACTTTCCCGCTCTGTCTCCCATTGAGTAGAACCGGGCCTTAGATCTGATCATGTCTTTTTGTACTTTAATCAAGAGTGTGGTGCGGAGCTGTCTACGAACCTCTAATAGCTCAGCCGTTAAAATTGGGGAGGGATGGGATTTTTGTTTGTGTTCCAAATTATGAATTTGGGTGGTGAGGGTGGTAACCTTAATGGTGTGCTGTTTTTTCGCCCATGCTGATATCTTTATAAGTTTACCTCTGAGGACAGCTTTGTGCGCTAGCCAAAGTGTCTCTGGGGAAACGTCTCCTGTGTCATTTAAGGAGAAGTATTCTGTAATGAAACCTGATATCTCTTCTAGGTGTACAGGTGAAGAGAGAATATATTCATTAATTTTCCATAGTGTAGTGGGAGAGATAGCCAATGCATCCTCAAATTTTATGGAGATAGGAGCGTGGTCTGTCCATGAGATGGAGCCCACATCAGCTGAGAGGCAGAGCGGGAGCAAGGTACCGTCAGTCAGGATGTAATCAATTCTTGACCATGAGCCATATCTAGGTGACATGTAAGAATAATCTCTCTGTTCTGGATGGAAGCATCGCCAAACATCATTAAGCCCAAATTGCGTAAAAGTCTGTCCCAACTCTGCCCTATATGCTCCAAGTCCAGAGCAGTCCATTTTTTTGTCTGCTGGAGCATTTAAATCTCCGGCTATAATTTTCCTTCCCAATGATAGGGGGAGTAGGGTTTCCAGAGTTTGAGACAGAAATTTAACCTGACCTGTATTAGGGGAATACATGGACATAAGTGAGTAGGTGGCATTATTTAATTTGCAGTTAAGGAGAATATAGCGTCCCGCTGGGTCTATCGTAGAAGATATGTATTCAAACGTTAATCTTTTATGGATTAGTATAGCCACCCCCGCTTTTTTGATGTCTGCTGTTGCAAAGAAACTATGCGGGTAGTGAGGTGATTTCATTCTGTGTGTATCTGCTGCCAACAGATGAGTCTCCTGCAGAAACAAAATATCATACCTGAGCTTTAGGATTTGTCTCCATGTTAAGGAGCGTTTCTCTGGACTGTTAAGTCCGTTAACATTTACTGAACCGCATGTGATACTCATGGTGGATCATACACATTCACTTGTGGATTACAATCATTACTGTAGGGAGACCAGCCGACCTGTAGTGGGAGGGGAGGGTGGGGGTGAGGGGAGGGAAACACAAGAGGAATAAAAGAACAAATTCCATTAACTGGGGCAACAATAATCACAATCATCAGATAAGTAAACCTTGTGAACATCTTGTTCATAAACCTGTGGGTAGAACCACAGAGAAATAAAAACAAAGAGTGCCAACTGAAACGCACTCACGGGGCAATATTATCCCAGTATTTACAGGGATATGGAGATGAGCAAGTCAGTACAGTGGAGATTTAGAGTGAAAATAAAGTGAGAGAGCAGGGGGGGAAAGAAAGTTCTTAGAGTGTGGGTGTTCAGAGAGTAAGAGAGACAAGAGAGAAAAGAGAAGGAGGGGGAGTAATAAGATGTGGTGGAAGGGCTGTATATGCCAAGAGAAGGCACACTTGGTAGGGGGAAAAAAGAGAGAGAGAGATGTGTTAAGATTTAGAATAAATGTAAGAAGAGGTAAGTGAGATCTGGAAAAGGAATTTAGAGATCTAAACAGGATTGTTCAGAAAGAGAGAAATAAAAGGGACAAGGATAGGTACAGGAACATAAAAGTACTAGAGTTCCTGATCTTCTCCGGGCTATCAAGCTGCATGGGCCTGCAGTGGTGTCACACTGTGAACCATTCAGGATCAATTCTGGGTTGTTTTCCTCTTTTCTTCTTTCCATCCCAGCAGATCTGTGGGCCAGGTTTATCAGAGCCCTCCACAGGGGGGAGTTCATCAGTCCCCATTGTTTCAGTAGTCTTTCTGCATGAACAGGAAGCAAACAGACATAGGACTTGTCCTCTTTTTTGATAATAAGCTTTGTGGGAAATCCCCATCTGTAAGGGATATCATTATCCCTCAGGACTTTGGTGCAGTGCTGAAATGCTTTGCGTTGAAGTAAGGTTCCAGGTGAAATGTCCTGATAAACTTCAATATGTGCAAATTTATCTGGTAGTTCAGGACGAGATCTGAGGGACCTAAGAAAGTCTTCTTTCACTTCAAAATAATGCACCCTTGCAAGAATATCCCTGGGCAGGGAAGGATCCAGGTTTGATGGCTTTGGTATTCTATGTATTCTGTCAATTTTAAATTCTCTGGGGTCTGTGTCTGGTAGAGCTGCAGATAGGAACCCCTGCAAAAAGCTCCTCAGTTCCTTACTTTGCACATTTTCTTCCACCCCCCTCAGCCTTACATTGTTGCGGCGTGATCTGTCCTCAAGGTCCAGATTTTTGCTTTGGACCTTTGCAATCTGCTCCTCTAGTTGTTCGTTCGTGTCCAGCAGGGCATTATGAGAGGATATGAGCTCTGTGAGCTTTCTTTCTAATGAGTCTGTGCGTGAGCCCAGCTCTGCTATTTCACCCCGCACCTCTGCCACCATTTTCATCATGTCGGCGTGAAGAGAAGCTCTGAACTCTTCCAGCAGCTCCCTCATGCTGGCGTGTGTCAGGGGGATCTCGGCAGCCTGATTCCCGCCAGCCGCCTCCTGAGATTGTGGACCGCGTTTGGCCGCTCGCGCTGCTCTGGGGGAGGGGGGCGCCATGTTGGGCTCCTGGAGCGTGAAAGGCTGAGGGGCTGAGAAGAAGTCGGATACTCGCCTCGGTGCTAGTCCTGCCACCGGCTTGGTCTTACCCATCGGTGCAGTGAGGGGTCCGGTCTTTTGTGGTGCAGAGGAGATCGCTGTTGCAGGCTCTGGAAGCTGGTAATGGCCGTTTCTGTGCCCGGGAAGTCAGGAGCTCAAAGTTATGCAGCCTCTGCCATTGCCAGTCAGGCCACGCCCCCCCACAATGCCTGCTTTGGTGATGACAGGTCCTCTTTAAATTCACCATGTTAAAAGAAACTGGGAGACCCAGTGGCTGAGAACTCCACTGAGTTAGAGTTCTCAGACAGCTGGTCTTCCAGCAAGTGTTTTGGCCCCAAACGTTCAAAGAAATTTTTAGGACCATTTTAAAATTTTGAACTTTTTCCCTGAACAAAACCATGCTCGCCGATTTCTCGGGTTTTCCAATCATGAACTGAATTTTTAACGCTTGTGTTGATTTTGAAATCGGCAAGCCCTATTCAGAATTGTTTGTTCAAGTATAGTAACGATTACTGTTCAATCATTTCATTCATGATTCCCGCCCTGTGTAATCACTTATTTGACATCATTTTCCTACTTCTCTTCCCTAATAACCGCCCTGTCCCACAACCCCAAACAACTATTCCAAACTTTCAACTCTCTACTCTGTCCGCCTGCACCTCCTCCCCCTCCCCTCACCTCTGCCGAAGACTTTGCAGCCTTCTTCAAACAGAAGAATGACAAAATCAGAGAAAGCTTTGACCCACTGTCCCTTCGGTCCTCTTCCATTACCGCCCAACCCTCCTCATCTAAAAGAAGCTTCTCTGCCATGACAGAAGATCAACTCTCCTCCCTTCTGTCATTATTACACCTCACCACCTGCACCCTCAACCCACTCCCCTCCAATCTCATCCCGAACCTAAAATATACCCAGTCTATAGCCTCCCCAGTTGTATTGGGAGCTTTTTTGCCCTCGTGTCCGCCAGCCAGAGTGTCCGTCCCACTGCTCGCCATGATGCCACCTTGCTCCTTGCACCAAGCGTCTCTCGATCTGGTTCAGGGGCCTCACTCTTCTGGTCCTTTCTCGCTCCTCTAGGCGGGGTCAGCAACACTCTTTAGCAGGCCCCCTTGGCTTTTCTTTAGTACTCGAGGCAGGCCTGCTGTTTTGCGCCTTTTCCAAGGTCCTTCCCATGAGGAGGGCTCAGACATGCCCCCAGATCTGCACGTGGTGCTTGTTCTTTCTCACTACCACTTTTGCAAGCTAGTTCTTATACAGACTCTTAACAGTTCTTTAAGGCCCACGAGACCCAGTATTACTGGGCCGCTTGCATCCTGTTCGTTACGCCAAGTTAACACGCCCACTCCAGGGCCGGGGGTACTCGAGAACTGGGCAGCAGTTGCTCTTCACTCTTGGTTCTTTTCACAGGGACAGACGGGAACTGAGACCCAGTCCCATGACCCTAGCGGTGTCATTTAATAAACGGGGTAGATGATGGGGGATGACAGGGAAAAGTGGTATTCGTGACGCCACCTGCGATATGAGGCAAGGGCGGCAACCGCTGCTTCAGAACCTCTAGGGATGGTGTCAAGCAGATTTGATGGTTTTGCTCTCCGCAGGTGGAGCGCAGTCCCCAGGGCAGTAGGATGGAGGAATCAGTCTGTGTCTTGGCAGATGTTCGTTAGGTCATCAGCACCCCGGTGTCTCATGCGGCCTCTGTGGCTGGTGGTCCCTACTAAAGAAAGTCTCTCCTTTCTCTCTTACTAGGTGTTTCTGTCTCTGGTGGTCCCTCAGCGTTATAAGCGCATCTTGCTGCTCCTCTCAGCGCCTCCACACACAGAGCTTGGGTACTGACAGCCACGGGTGCTCAGTTATACCCCCCCCAGGCACTGCTCCCTATTTCGGCCGCCTTCTCCTAGTTGTGTCCCGTGTACGGCCACAGCTCCTGTTAGGAAATTGGGGCTTCCGCTTTAACGGTTCGGGTCTAAAGCATCTGCACCGTGTTCAGGGCTGGGTCCCTGTGTCGTCCACGAGCCCCTCTGTATCGCCAGATACGGGCATACGGATATCTACGTCTCGTTCCGTACCTCAAGGGCTCCCTTCTTCCTCCACACCTGTTGGTGTTGTTCTCCTGGGGCGAGCCTGGTCGTGCTCCAGCCCACAGGAGTCAACACTACACCGCTCCTACACTCCTGACTTCCACTCCTTTCCCCTCCGATGTTCTCTCTATTCTCTTTTTACACTTTCCCCTCCCGGCTAGGCTTGGGTCCTCTCTCCAGGACCACTCACCGTCCCGGGGTCCTAAGTGTTGTGTGTGTGAATTTCAATTGTGCCATCCCAGTACCTGAAGACCAGAGGCACAGCCCTCCCGCGAATGGAGGAGTGCAGTACCTCTGGTGGCGGCCTACCTGGTGGGGCGCCACAATGACATCATTGCATCAGCTGCTTATGTCATTGTGCTTGGCACCAAGGGCGTACCTACAACAGGTGCAGGGGTTGCGATCGCACCCGGGCCCCGGAGCCTAGGGGGCCCCAAAAGTCCCTTTGGCCTATAGAAAAAGACTATTGCTGTTAAAGATTTGTAATAATTGGGGACCCCGTTGGAGCTTTCGCATCGGGGCCCATGAGCGTCAAGTTATGCCACTGCTTGGCACATCACAATAAAGGCAACAGGAGCTCTCCTAGAGCTGCAGTGCTGTTCTTTATTGCTGACGGTGGAGTTCCAGGAAAGCTCCTTGCTCAGAGATGGGAACCGGTCAAATGGAGCGAAGTGAGTCTTGCCGATGACAGTGCACAAAACATAATTAGCCAATCTAACCATGAGCCCTCCATGTTTTGAGGCTCCTTATGGTGTTCCAGATTATCAACATGATAATATGCCTAGGCATGGCTGTAATAACACACTCAGTGTCTGATTCATGTTTCCTGTATCTCGGGCAGCATGAAATTCATACCTGCTTTCTTTAAGGTTAGTCACTCACATTAAAAGCAGTCACCTTTAAAAAGGTAAGGAAAGCCCAGTGATCAAACCTTTACAGCTTTGCAAATTATCAATTATTTCTTGGGTAATCACTTAATGATAAGAATAACTACTTCAATATCAATAACCTTTTGTTTCCCTTCCTGTAAACTAAACCCATTAGTACTTTGAAAAGACTTT